>PJEW03000051.1:0-17949 GCA_002900995.3 Ganoderma boninense | reverse complement strand
AAGGTAAGACCGACTGTAAATGATCGAGTATTACTCGACACAAGCTAAACCAACAGAGTGGACAGGACGTGTATCGGGCACTCAAAAAAGCCTAACGGAGCAAACGGCGCACTTCAAGGACCAGATCGACTGCGTCAATGACATCGACGTCGAAGTCGACTCCTTGCGTCAAAGCGTCAAACCACCTCGACGATGATGTCCAAGCGATCACACAAAGAATAGACGAGCTTCGAAAGGACATCGCTATCGCAACCAAGGAGATTCTCAACACGCGCAGTGAAACTTCAAGGTGAAACAAAATGGTCGAACATATGGACGCGCAACTAGAGCAGGAGAGGGAGCTGAGGCGGTAAGCGCGAGGCCGATGAACAGCAACGCTTCAAGAGCACAATGAAGACCCTCGATGCTCTCATCGCCTGCTTTGCCAAGAAGAGCCATAGGCACAGTAAGCCTGGCAGGTGAAACAAAACACAATTGAATGTATTAATATAAACACAAATATTTACACAGTCAATTCAGATAAAAGCAAAGCCTACATTGGCTAAGCTGAATGTCGAACCGCCTCTGAGCTATTGTCACGAAACATGTCACTAGTAGTAACAGAGACCATCAAAGCATCGTCAGTCCTACCAAATGTATTGTTTGATGTCTGTACGACTAGCGAAGTTGGGAATTACTAGCTTGAGAAAGTGTGCGAAATGCCTGGCATAGGATCAGCACAGAAAGCGACATGGCAGGCTGGAGAGTAAAATGTGTGTGGTAAGAGGACAGCAAAGGACAGATGGGAACAATAAATTAAGCTGGAGAGCAGTCAGTATGCCCTGCCATTGTACCTCAAAGAGAACAGATAAAGTAGCCAAATGATCGTGCATATGAGGCGAGGCCTAAGCCCCAAGAACAGAGCGCTTATGCATGTATTATAATGTATAACAATAGAGTAACCATAGAGATAACAAAAAACAACACAGCCACCATTCAAATCCTGACCCTAACCCTAAAGCTGTGCAGGCAAAGTAACAAAATTTGTAGTTGAGCGTCTAAAATTTTGTAGTCACAGCATTTCTGAGTCTGAAAATATTTTCCCACGTCAACGATAAGTGTTACGCTCGAATGGCGGAAAGTCCACCTCATTATAAACGATTGATTTTGTTCCTCATCAATCGTAAAGGAAGTTCTTCTTCAGCTCTATAAAACTAATCTTTCTAACCTCCTTGCAGAGCCACTCAATCTGTTGTCGCTGAGGGCAGGTCCACTCCAAGCCATGTGCATCGAGGTTTGTGGCAATCCACTCTAGTTGGTCAGCAATGTGCTGGATGGCCAGAACATCGATGGCTGGGAGGTTGACGAGGAAGTCCTTGTGGTCAAAGATGGCTTGGAGGTGGGTAAGGACAGCGTTGACTTTGGATTTGATGATAGCGAGGTTGTCCTTTGAGTTGATACGGCTAAAACCAGGTAGCAGAGTGGCTGAAATCTGGCACTCTAGGGGTAGACGTGGGATGTGAGGAGTGGCAGTCCAGACAGGGGTAGGGGCCTGGGCACAAACTGGCCTGGGCAACAGCTGAGACAGGGGGACAGATAGGGGCAGGGCTTTACGCTGAGGAACAAGAGGTGCATGCTCCTTGTGACGGTAGCGAAGGTGATCCTCTGCACAATCTGCAAGTACACAGAAAATCTGTTCCTGGACTGGGAGGTGACCGTGCCTCTTGGTGTGGCAACGGGTAAACTCCTGGAGACCAAACTCCTCAGAGGGGAAGGGGATGGGGGATGATAAACATTTATAAAACTCCTAGGGAGAAAAAAGATGGCTGGCTAGTAGAGGCACTAAGCCAGAGGCCTGTGGGTTATATTCTGTCTAATGTCACAGCCTATTGACTACACCACCAAACAAACAAACAAAGGGGCTCACTGATGAGGCACACAGGGGGTGGCAACAGGAGAGAAGAGGATAGATTGCATAGACTAGAAGGTGCAGAGGGGCAGGGGCTGTTAAGCTGCCTACAGTGGAAGGGAGGGAAGAACAGAAGACAGAATCTGAGGTTTTTGATCCCACATCACAGCCCTTTATATATTACATGGGAACAGCGCACAGACCATCAGTTCAGGGCAGGTCCCGGGACCTGTCGCAGGTGGGAGAATGATCTAAGAAGCAGATAAGATAGGGGAAGAGATAAGATAAAAGGAAGAGATGAGATAAAGGAAAGAGAAATAAGATAAAGAGAAAAATAAGATGAACCGAGAGATAACTTGTCCTGATAAGATGCCAGACTAAGTGTGGTGCAAAAAGCCATGACAGCTCCGATCCTTGGAATCCCCCCCCAGCTTCCAGCAACACTGGTCTGAGGTGCGAGCCTAAGGCAGAGTCGCAGGGTGAGGTGGTCGACAATGACTCTGATGATGAGAGTAATAGTGACATTGGGTACCTACTAGATAGTGATTCGGAGGCTGAGGAGTCCAAGGAGCTCGCTGATGATAAAGACCTCGATGCTATTCTGTATGAGGACTTGGAGGCTGCCGTTGAGGGATTGAACCTAGAGTCTTAGATGCTCAAGAATCACCTTGCTGATACTGCTATTTCACGACCCGATGCATCCACAAAGGGGAAGGGGAAGGCAAGAGGTAAAGCCATGGCAGACGGAAGAGTGATGAGGGAGCTCGACGAGACGGACTGGAAGATGTGACCTTTGCATGTTACATAATGAAGTGCCCATGTTAGAAACTGTTATTAACTATGCAAAAAACTGCTCGATATCCACCCATGTGTTAATAACCCTGCAAGAAACCCTTGGTTGAGTTTCTCACCCCACAGTAATCTGGAGCCCACCATGAGGGGTTGTTGGTTTCCTTCGAGGCTGCAAGACTGTCCACCCACCTTCCTCCTATCCCACCCACCATCCTCTTCCCACTGTCACTGCTTGCTCAACTCTTATTCATTTCTCACAAAACTTCACAAGATGCTTTGATGCATTGCAAAGGAGCTGATCTCAAAGTTCGACAGGTTTTTGCACACTCGTTCATTGCCAACAGCCCACTTGATGTTGCCTTTAGATCTAGTGCCCATTACCCATCTTCTCACTGCCATTGTTGATTGCCCCTTTAGCGGATCCCTTTGAAAATCAACACGTACATTTTCTACCATTCAGTCTCACGTTCTGCCAAGTACCATCCCTTTGCGTCCATATGTTCTCATGCTATAGGCCGTCAAGTGTGCCCCCTGTTCTGTGCCTTCCTGTTACGACTGGCTGTCAAGTAAGATCAGGGAGGAGGCTTACGAGATGAGCAAGGGCGTCGACGAGCACTTGTGCAGCGAGAGCGGAGCAGGGCTCGACAGTCAGGCTAGAGACAAGATGTATTGAGCGAGTATCTAACGAGTGAGAATACAGCGAGGCTTACCTGGAGACAAGAGGTCGAAACTGAGGTCTCCAGGTAGCAAAGTACAGGTCTTATATACATGTAACGGACAATGGGAACCGGGGACAATAGGTAACTATGGACACGGGAACCAGTGGGAGAACAATGGTATGTAGTACAATGACGACGGGAACAATGGGTAACAGGAGTTATTGTACTGCGAGAACAAGGGACAGGTTTGCTAAACAACGGAGGACAATAAGGACGACGCGGGAGGCAAACAGTCCAAAAAGGGAAAGAGAGACGCCGGGGTAGGCGCTGAGCGTGCCGTTCGTGACAATACCCCCCTCCCAAGGATCGTGTCCTCACGATCGAGTCTTCTTGTTGAGAGGGGCCAGGAGCGTCGGGATGTGTCGAATGAAACTTTTGCAGCACTTTTGGCACATTTGCTAGATCTGACATGTCTTCCCAGCTATCGTGTTCAGGGCCCCAGCCCTTCCAGTGAACAAGATACTGCAGTTTCTTCCACCGCCCATACCGACGCGACTCTAACACTTCCTCTACTTCGTACTCTTCCTCTCCTTCCACTTCAAGAGCTGCAGGTTCAGGGGGATGCCGACCAGGAAGTTGGCTTTCTTTGTGCGGGTGTAGGAGTGTCACATGGAACACCGGGTGGAGCCCCATGTCTTTGGGGAGCTTGAGCTCGTAAGCCAAGTTGCCCACCTTGCGCTTGACAGGGTACGGGCCAGCGTACCGGTCCACCAGCTTCCGAGAGACTCCTGGGACACGGAAATTCCTCGTGTCGAGCCACACCTTCTGACCCTCCTTGAACTCTGGGGCAGCGGAGACATAGCGATCGTAGTACTCCTTCATCCGCTCTGCTGCCAGGGTTAAGGCTGAGGTCGCATCCTCCCTTGCCTGCCACAACTCCTCTCTTCGTTCATCCGCCGTAGGCACCGTGGTGGATAGCATCGGAACGTGGAACTGAGGTTCATAGCCGTACATGAGGTAAAACGGCGAGTACCCTGTGGATGAATGCACGCGCGAGTTAAAGCAGTACTCTGCTGTTGGTAGCCACTTGACCCAATCATCGCGGCGCCTTGAGCAGTACATCCGTAGGTACGCCTCTATCTCCTGGTTCCATCGCTCCGACTGTCCATCCGTCTGTGGGTGGTAGGCTGTGGATAACGCGCTTTCTATGTCAAGGCCTTTAAGGATTGCATGGAAGAGCTTGCTAGAGAACTGGGGCCCCCGATCAGAGATGATCTTTCGTGGGAGTCCATGTAGACGGAACCATTCTCTAATGAAGTTGTCTGCAGTCCCTTCCGTGTCGATCTCCTCAGTGCATGGAATAAGGTGAATCATCTTTCCATGCCGATCAGCAATAAGCTGGAGCGCGTTGTATCCGTCCACCTCCGGCAGTCCAGTGATGAAGTCACAGGTAACTACTTGGCCTGGGCCGTCCGGGATCTCGTTGGGTTGAAGGGGACCATGTGGCTTCGCATGTGAAGTCTTGCCACGGCGACAAGTGTCGCAGGTCTCAACGTAATCCTTAATGAACTTTGCCATGCCTGGCCACCAGTAGTTCCGTGTAACCAACTCCACCGTCTTTGCCTGGCCAGGGTGTCCAGCAGGCGGGAGGTCGTGGTGAATGCGCACTATCTCTGCTCGAAGCACGTCGTCTTTGGGGACATAAACTCGGCCGCGGTAGAGCAGCAGGCCTTGTTCTGTGTTCCAGTCCACCAGATCGTTCTGTAGACGTGCTGGCCCTAGCTTATCGAGCTTGCTGAGTGCCTCTGCGACCTCCTGCTCACGCTCTCCACATTCTCGAATGCGGCGGAGCAGTGCCTTCTCTGGTACCACTGACATGTGTCCTCTCTTAGCTGCTAGTACTCGGAAGCGATCAGGTTGCAACATGACTCGGTTCAGGTTGTCATCGGCCACAAGCTGTGGTAAGGATAATGTATTATTTACCGGAGATAGCCTGGCACTGCAATGCAATATAAACCGACTCTGCTCGTAATGTAATACGAAGCCCCGGGATAATGCCCGGAGTTCCCTAATATAGTAGGCAGCCTCCGGAGGGCCTGTTATCAGTGCCCGGGCTGGCGCTTTTTTGGTTATCAGCTTAGATAAGGCCCCGGGGGCTTATCTGCCATCACTCCGGGGCTTCCCCCATCAATACTCACCTCCCATCAGCCACCCGGGCTCCTCCTGCCCTGCCACTGCCCAATATGGAAGGTGCTTGGGTGCCTGCACCTGGGCACCTTCCCCTTGCTATATCTCCCTCAATTCTGGACCGTTTTCCATGATCTTGGGTGCGTTCTGATCGCGTTTTCAAGGCGCTTCTAACGCGCCTAATGCGCTGGTGTAATATGGTATACTAACATATACATACAGGTACCTTTGGTCGCTCTAGGGGCCAGTAAATGGGCCATAGCTCAGGCAGTTTTGAACAGAATAGGACGATCTTGGGCGCGTTTTGCTCGCGTTAACAACGCGCACAGAACGAGCCCAAGATCGTCCGATTCCGTCCAGCCGTTCCTCCGGTACATATACCCCTTCCTCCTCAGGAACAGGGTATTGGTATCTCAGGAACGGCTGAACCGTTTGGGACGCTCTTTGGTGCGTTGGGTAGGTACTGTATAGTGGTATCTGGCCGCACCATTTGTTTGGAGGTATCTATTCTACAAAATATACTACAGTGTGATCAGTTGGCAGCCCCACCACCCTTGTATCCCCCATAACTCAGCAACCGCTTGACGGATTTTTTTGCCCGTCATACCGCTGGAAAGCTGCTGCTCACAGCTTTTCAACGAGCCCAAGAACGTCCCGATACGATCACTGGAGCCTTCGGAGTGCCTACCTCCTCCTCCTGCCCCCCTCCCCACCACTGTTTAGCCCATATCTTGGGCATGCCTTGACGGAATCATGTCGTTCTTTTTGCGTTGCCTACTACTAGCTAACTGCTACCTTTGTACAATGTATGGCACTTATCAGGCATCTGGATCCAATGTCATTCCCTTATCAGTGTTCACAAGAATACTCCCCTGTCGACTTTTTTGTAGCCTCCTGATAGTGAGAGTATATACACAGCTGACTAGCCACAATTCACAGCTTTCCAACGCAAAAAAAACCAAACAGAACGGACAACAACCTGAGGAGATATTGATTGATGATTGTTGACAGCCTTACTGCAGCTGTGCTAGCCTTCGGAAATGGATGCCACAGCTGTCAGGCAGTCTTGCACCGGGCCAAGGCACCTTCATTGGAGTGTATTGTACATATCTTGATATAAGTGAACTGTTCTGTGCACAGAGGACTGACTACATAGCACACAACACAAAAAGAACGACATGATTCCGTCAAGGCATGCCCAAGATATGGGCTAAACAGTGGTGGGGAGGGGGGCAGGAGGAGGAGGTAGGCACTCCGAAGGCTCCAGTGATCGTATCGGGACGTTCTTGGGCTCGTTGAAAAGCTGTGAGCAGCAGCTTTCCAGCGGTATGACGGGCAAAAAAATCCGTCAAGCGGTTGCTGAGTTATGGGGGATACAAGGGTGGTGGGGCTGCCAACTGATCACACTGTAGTATATTTTGTAGAATAGATACCTCCAAACAAATGGTGCGGCCAGATACCACTATACAGTACCTACCCAACGCACCAAAGAGCGTCCCAAACGGTTCAGCCGTTCCTGAGATACCAATACCCTGTTCCTGAGGAGGAAGGGGTATATGTACCGGAGGAACGGCTGGACGGAATCGGACGATCTTGGGCTCGTTCTGTGCGCGTTGTTAACGCGAGCAAAACGCGCCCAAGATCGTCCTATTCTGTTCAAAACTGCCTGAGCTATGGCCCATTTACTGGCCCCTAGAGCGACCAAAGGTACCTGTATGTATATGTTAGTATACCATATTACACCAGCGCATTAGGCGCGTTAGAAGCGCCTTGAAAACGCGATCAGAACGCACCCAAGATCATGGAAAACGGTCCAGAATTGAGGGAGATATAGCAAGGGGAAGGTGCCCAGGTGCAGGCACCCAAGCACCTTCCATATTGGGCAGTGGCAGGGCAGGAGGAGCCCGGGTGGCTGATGGGAGGTGAGTATTGATGGGGGAAGCCCCGGAGTGATGGCAGATAAGCCCCCGGGGCCTTATCTAAGCTGATAACCAAAAAAGCGCCAGCCCGGGCACTGATAACAGGCCCTCCGGAGGCTGCCTACTATATTAGGGAACTCCGGGCATTATCCCGGGGCTTCGTATTACATTACGAGCAGAGTCGGTTTATATTGCATTGCAGTGCCAGGCTATCTCCGGTAAATAATACATTATCTTACCACAGCTGCTGCATCGGCGTCATCCTTCTGGTGATCAGGCCTGCGCGACAGCGCATCTGCCCTACCGTTGGAGGTGCCTGGCTTGTGTGCAATGACAAAGTCGAACCGCGACAGATAGAGAGCCCATCGTGCCTGCCTGCGCGTGAGGTTTTGTGCGGCCTTCCAGTACTCGAGGTTCTTGTGGTCCGACTGGATCTCGAACACACTGGGAAGACCCTCGAGGTAGTGGCGCCAGGCCTGCAGGGCACGGATGATAGCGAGCATCTCCTTGTCATAGATCTCGTAGTTGCGTTCCGCATCGCTCATTGACTCAGAGTGGAAAGCCACAGGGTGCCATTTGCCATCCTCCCCCTCCTGAGACAGAACCGCACTGGTAGCATACCCGGATGCATCGACTTCAATGCGGGTTTTGCGGTCTGGGTCATACATGCTCAGGACAGGGCTTTCAGTGAAACGACGCTTGAGCTCGTCGAATGCTGATTGCTCTTCAGCACCCCATTGCCAGGGAGCATTACCTGTGAGACGGTCAAGGGGTTTGCATACTGCGCTGAAGTCCTTAATGAACCGCCTGTAGAAATTCGCGAAACCACGGAATTTCCATACGTCTGAGGCGTTCTGAGGGACAGGCCATTCTGCAATACCCCTGACCTTCACTGGGTCCATCTCCACACGGTTCTCCGAGACGAGCACACCTAGGTACTCAACCTTAGGCTGTTCGAATTCGCACTTCTCTGGCTTGCAAAACAGGTTGTGCTCTGCCAGATGCTTCAGGACCTCACGCACCAATGTGCGGTGTTCCTCGATGTCGTTGGTGAATATGAGGATGTCGTCGAGGTAGATAGTGATTTTGCCGAGTATGATGAGGTCCTTGAAGATGTCGTTCATGAGCGCAGAGAATGTACTGGGCAAGTTAGCCAGTCCGAAGTACATCACGTTCGGTTCGAACAGTCCGCAATTGGTAACAAAGGCAGCCTTCCATTCATCACCGGTCTTAATCCGCACATTGTTGTACCCCCAACGGATGTCAAGCTTTGTAAAGTACTTGGCCCTCTTGAGTCGATCCATCAAGTCCGACACCAGCGGCAGCGGGTATCGGTTCTTAATGGTGATGTCGTTCAATCGTCGGTAGTCCTGTACAGGACGTAGGCTGCCGTCCTTCTTTTTAACGAAGAAGAACGGTGACGACATCGGTGACTTCGACTCTTGAATATATCCTTTGGCCAAGTTCTCACTAAGAAACTTGTCAAGCTCGACCTGCTCGCTGGGAGACAGGGGGTACACCTTGGAATGGAACATCCTAGCATCTGGTACGAGTTCTATAGCGTGGTCATAGGGTCCGTGCTCGGGTAGACGTTCGGACGCCTCTTTCGAGAACACACGCAGATACTCGTGGTACTGGGGAGGTACAATCTCTTCGACAGGACGGACTTCCTTCTTCTGGTACTCTTGTTCGGCGAGCTGTTGAGAGTAGGTGTAGCTTGCTGACACGAAGATTTTAGGGGTACCTCGAAGTCGTCGTCCATCTTCCAGTGCATTGAGAAGAGACTCCTCAGTGCCATCCCATTCCGGCAGAAAACCTGGTGGTGGAGGCCTATCTTCCTCCTCCTCCTCGACCATTACGGCCGTGCATATCCTTCCCATCATCTTTGCCTTCCGCACCCGCCGAGAACCATTGCGCGCCGTAAGCCGTACCTCCGTATCACGCGCTTTGGTCTCAACAGGTTTGGATGCCTTCCGATGAGCCGGACATGCCTCTGGACATCTCGATAGGCGCAGCGAGCCACGTTCCCAATCTACTTCAGGGTTGTGCTCGCGCAGCCAGTCCAGGCCAATGATCACATCCTCTTCTCCTATGTCTGTCACCACAAACACCACCTTCTCTCGGTGGTCTCCAATCGCCATATCCAACACGGCGACCTCCGTGATCGTCCCATCACGGTTCTCAGTACCGTCTATGTTGTACAGAGGAATTGGCCTTGCCAACTTCCTTGTCGTAACCTGGTTCTTCTCTACGAACCATCTATGTAAAAACTTAGTAGTAGCTCCACTATCTACCATTGCTACTATGTCCTTATGTCGCTGCTTGCCGATCAACCGTACCGGTATATGAAAGTGTTGGCCACTATGATTTACTTCATATACAAACGCGGAACTCAGTACAGAAAATCGACTATTACTACAAGAGCCAGCACGCGCAGCGTCCAGTGCGGCTCTGATCAGAAACCCTCCTTCTTCTCAGCGGTCGTAAGGGCCGCGATCTTCTCCTCCACCGCCTTGAGCTGGGCCTGAAGGGCCGCTACTTCCGTGGTCGTGGTGGACGAGGAAGCGGCTTGCTGACTCTTCAACCGCGGACAGTCATACTTACGATGTCCGGGCTGGCCACAGATGTAGCAGTTTCCTGAGAACGGCTTTTTCCCAGTAGCAGCCGCTTTCTCCCCCTTCTTCTTCCATCCAAACGACTTCGGCCGTTCTTCTTCTCTGGTGACGAGGGCCTGGTCGAGCGACAGCGCCACCTTCTGGATTTTGGTGAGGTCCGAGATGTCGTGAGCACTGGTGGCGAGGACATCCCGAAGCCTGGGAGGCAGGCCAGAACGGTAGCGTTCACGTTTGTCCTCGTCTCCGAAGCCGGTCCGCGCTGCAGCTGCATTGAACTGCGCCGTATACTCCTGGACTGTGCCGACCTTGCGGTATGCCTTGCAGAGCTTGACCAGTTCAGCGATGGCAGCCTCCTTGTCGTCGGCTGCGCAGAAGTGGTCCTTGAAGGCTGTGCTGAACGCGCCGTAGTTCGCCCAAGGACTAGTTCCACCTGCGAGCGTCACAATGTGGGGGCCAGCCCAGGCTGCTGCTCCTTCCGTGAGCCTACTGAGGATGGTCATCCATACCACATCAGTTGGTGTGCCGACAGCCACCGCTGTGAGGGTGTTGAAGTAGATCTGGGCTGCAGACACGAAGCGGAGGCCATCCTGGGGGGACTTTCCATCGTAGTCACGTGGGGCGATTTGGGAAAGGAGCTTGGAGGTGTCGAACGGTGGAGCGGGGGCAGGGGTGGTCATGGCGGGTGTGGATGCTCGACTGGGTGCAGCTGATGAAGAGGTTGAGGGTTGTGGAGTGTTGAGGCTGATGGTCTCTTGCTTGGGTTCCTCCTTTACTTCCGGCTTTTTCTCTGTTTTTGGGAGTTTAGAGGTTGAAGCAATGGGGGTTGCGGGAGTCGAGGTTCGTCGTTGTCCAAGACGCTCTGTGACGAGTTCGAGAGTCTTGTCGAGGATGGGGGACCCTGTCGATCGTGCAGGACTGGGGATTCGACTTTGGACACGACTCTGGGGTTGTGAGGTAGGGCGTGAGGCAGGGCGGGATGAGGGGTTCCTGGATGCGATGAGGGCGGCTTGGCGAGCTGGGGGTCGGCTTGGATCTCGAGGTGCAGGTGCTGGTGGGTTTGCGATCTTCGCACGGATTAGGACTTCCTGTTCTTTGGTGGTGAGGAGTCTAGGGGCGATGCCTTCGCGAGTTTCAAGAGTATCGTTGAATGTGTGTGATCGGTGGGGGCACGGTTGCTCCTCACAGTAGTACCAGGCTTGCTTATCTTCGTCCCAGTACTCGTCCTGTACTGCAGTGGGGTGAAATATGTGTCCCCAGGCTTGGCAAGCCACGTTGAATCTCGCTTCCTTATCCTAGGAATGAAACGGCAGGTGCACGATCCAACACTGTCTGCTCAGCCTCCTTGGCCTATTGCTGTGTCTTAGCCCAAGGGACACGGGCCCAAGGGTGTTCTGTCTTGGCTTTGTTTCGCCGCCTTTCTCTAGCCTCCCACGCCGTGAGGCGGACCACTTCTGTCAGTACCGGGGTCTCGTGTTAGGAGCTTTCCGCGTACTGTACCACTTGGGAGTGGCAAGCCTCAGGTTGCGCCGAGACCACGTCCGATGGTGTGACTAGAGCGCGCACTACGCTAGGCCAACACAGAGGATCAAAGTGCGTACCGTACGAGAGGGAAAGAGTGTGGGTGGAGTACGCCGGTGCTCGTGTAGAAGTTTCGACCTAATGTTACGACTGGCTGTCAAGTAAGATCAGGGAGGAGGCTTACGAGACGAGCAAGGGCGTCGACGAGCACTTGTGCAGCGAGAGCGGAGCAGGGCTCGACAGTCAGGCTGGAGACAAGATGTATTGAGCGAGTAACTAACAAGCGAGAATACAGCGAGGCTTACCTGGAGACAAGAGGTCGAAACTGAGGTCTCCAGGTAGCGAAGTACAGGCCTTATATACATGTAGCGGACAATGGGAACTGGGGACAATAGGTAACTATGGACACGGGAACCAGTGGAAGAACAATGGTATGTAGTACAATGACGACGGGAACAATGGGTAACAGGAGTTATTGTACTGCGAGAACAAGGGACAGGTTTGCTAAACAACGGAGGACAATAAGGACGACGCGGGAGGCAAACAGTCCAAAAAGGGAAAGAGAGACGCCGGGGTAGGCGCTGAGCGTGCCGTTCGTGACACTTCCCCACTGGAAACCCTTCTTCCGCCCTCCCCTGTTCTTCGCCATTGCCTCTGTTCACCACGAAACTCAGTAGACACACTGGTAAATGTATTACAAGCCCTGTGCTAGCGTTTGGGAGCCGCGTGACCGCTCATTCCTCATCAGTGAGGTGTTCTTTTGGTCCAATAAGCGCCAGAAGAGCACCCAGCCTCCCCTCACATGCATGCCCTCTTGAAGCTTTTCCTGTTACCCGATCTGCTTCAAATTTGCCGTACAATGCCCCTAGTACACTCCAAGGCCATCTCCAGAGTTGTGAGGTGTTTGCGCAATTGGATCTGGCCCGACATATGCACCAAGGTGCCTGTGTCTCCCCAGCATTCACCCTTGTCTTCCTACCCCTCTCCTTTGTTCATCTGTCTGCAAAATTGCACTCAACTTTGCATGGGATCTTTTGTGGATACTATCCCTTGGCATGCAAAGTCTCGAGGCTGCCGGAGAAGTCATTCCTGCTCAGTACTATGTCAAAATAGGCTTCATTGGCATGCATCACAAATTTGTCACCATCGTTTCAATGTTCATCACCACCGCTCCTCGCTGTCTGCCTCTATCTCCCCAAAACTTGGGAGACCCCTTCAGAGTAGCCCTGTGCAAGCCCATGCTAATTTTGGTGGCCGCATAGCCCTGTGTTCTTCATCAAGATGCCCCTCAATCTGCCCTCTTTTTGACCTTGCATTCCCAGCTCTCCTCCCTCCTTGGGACTCTCTGAAGGATGCTGTAGACGTTGGATAAGGCTGAGAGTTGGCACGGATGCCCATTGGTATGTCCCCATCTGCTTTCCGAGCTTGTGCAGTCCTTGCGTGGCTTGGTTCTTGCATTACTTGCCATCCAAGCCGGCTCCCCTGCTCCCTCTACCTATCCCTCTCTATCCCCCTCCACCACATGTCCCCATCACCATCAATTTACTTCAAACTCAACATGTGCACCCTCTGTTCTGTCTACAACCACCACTCAAAGTTTTGAGGCCCTCTAATCCGTTGTTCGCTCTCTACCACATCTGCAATCCACCCTCCCTTAAACCTTCGCTTACCTCGGCTTTGCATGCCTATAGTGTGTGAAGTATTGGTCCATTTTCCCTTGCACTTGGCAGGCGTGCTGTCCTAAGGCTGAATGTAGGTCAATAATTTATACAGGTTGACCTGGCTTGAACCTGTATATAAACCTGTAGGTTGTGACCTGTAGGTTATAGGTACCTGTGCTATAAATCAGATATGAATCTGAATCAGCCATCTTGGAGAAAGTGATTTGGATTTGTAGGTTTAAATCTAGGTCATCTACAGGTTGATTTACATTTCAATAGCTAAAATAGTATATATTGAGAGTTTTGGTAGGTAATATGTCTTTATATGGCTTAAATCTGTATCTATAAGCATATGCTAGGCATAGATAATGCTAATAACACTCAATACCAACCTAGAACCTTCAATAGAAGCTCTGCAGATAATCAGGACAGCAGCTGTCCCAATTATCTGCCACCTGTGTGTGAAGTTGCATCGCAATCCATCTACATGTTGTTGAAGTCAGTGCTGTAGCGCCCGCAGTTTTGATCGCACTAAGTCCGCAATCGCACCGTACGTACTTTGCATCGTCCCCTACCTGGGGTATTTTTCATTTCGTTACAGTAGCACATCTCATAGAGTTACAACATCGTCTTGATTAGAGACTCCAACTAGCTTAGATCTGCATCCTGCTCTACTTTACACTGTACAGTCTGCAATTCTCGCTCCCTGGGCGCCATAACGGCGCCAGTAGCACAGTGTTACATACTTTACCTAGCATGTGCTCTATGAGCTGTATCGACACCTCTGTCAGGCTCTGTGTCCTTAGACTTTACAGAGCTTGACACAGGTGAGTAGCATATCTTAGTTTCCTGCAATACAGACTTTACAGAGCTTGACGCAGGCCATTGTGACGTCCTGAGGGCCACTGCAGCCAACACATGTTCGAGCTCGATGTTGTCCCCAAGCACTATTCCACTGCCCTTCTCTGTCCCTCACTTCGCACCCCTCCCTAGAACTCATTTCTCAGCCAATTCCTCCCATCTTTGGGTGGTCTGTCATCTACCATCCGATCAAGCGC
The DNA here is from genome assembly GCA_002900995.3 of Ganoderma boninense. Lineage (NCBI taxonomy): Eukaryota > Fungi > Basidiomycota > Agaricomycetes > Polyporales > Polyporaceae > Ganoderma > Ganoderma boninense. The sequence continues at coordinate 3,652 of PJEW03000051.1, read as the reverse complement.
TGCGCCAAGTTTTGCACTGATCCGCCACATTGTTCACATTTGACAGTGGCCTCAATCTGAGTCTCTTCAACCCTGGAGCCTCTATGTCCCTCATCAGTCAGCATGCCTTTTTGTATCACCGGTCTTCTCTCGTTGTATTGTGTATTGTCTCATCTTGCCTGTGCCACCGTGGCATCTCATTTATTGTCACATCTTGTCTGTGCTGCTGTGGCACCTTGTTTCATATTGTCTGTGCTGCCATGGCACCTCATTTATTGTCTTGTATATACTGCCGTAGCATTGTTATTGTATTGTATTGTTTGTGCCACTGTGGCACATTGTCGTCTCATCATCTTGTCTTGTCTATATACAGGCTGTGCCATGCTAGTCTTGTGTAGAGTTCTCGTGCTGCCGTGGGACGGTGTTTCCATCTTGTCTTTGGCATGTCTAATTGAACCGAGAATAGTTCAAGTTTCAGTGAGGGGGAGATGATGGGGCTGTAGCCCGTTCTGTGCTCGGATTCTGCCTTATGGTATGGGTACCTAGTACAGTGTAGTGGCTGTAGCACTGTGGCTGTTGTATGTTTGTGTTTGGTGTGGTGTCAGGTCTCAGGCGCTGGCCCTGACTTGGTTAGATAGACTCTTGCACCCGTATGACCACCTCTCAAGCGATATATTGGTTTTCCTCTTGTTCACGAGCTCAATTCTGTGCTCTGCAGCTCGCTGCTGCATCACACCAGTCGCCTCTGGCAGCTGAGCTGCTATCCACTCCTTACCTCCTCCCTCCTCCTTCTATCCACCCAACAGTCCTACCAGTTCTCGAGCATCCAGCACCCGCTTGCATCTTTTGGACGGCCTGATCAGCTTTTCACCTGGGAGTTGATAGCTCATTGATTAGCGTACATCGCAGTGTCCCCTACCTACCCTATGTTTTGTTTCGTTAGAGTAGCACATCCTATAGAGATACAACATTGTCTTTATTAGAGGCTCCAACTAGCTTAGATCTGCATCCTGCTCTACTTTACATTGTACAGTCTGCAATTCTCACTCCCTGGGCACCATAATGGTGCCAGTAGCACAGTGTTACATACTTAAGGCTGAACATGGGTCAACCTGTAGGTGATTGGGATCTGAACCTGTAGGTTTGGCCACTTTTAGAGGTTTGATTGGGATCCATATAAATCAAATCAACTTTTGACCTACAACCTATAGGTTGTAAACTTGTAAATCACAGGTCAAATCATTGATTTGATTTAACTACCAAATATAGTAGTTTTAGAGCTTCTATTGAAGGTTCTAGGTTGGTATTGAGTGTTATTAGCATTATCTATGCCTAACATATGCTTATAGATACAGATTTAAGCCATATAAAGACATATTACCTACCAAAACTCTCAATATATACCATTTTTAGCTATTGAAATGTGAATCAACCTGTAGGTGACCTAGATTTAAACCTACAAATCCAAATCACTGTCTCTAAGATAGCTGATTCAGATTCATATCTGATTTATAGCACAGGTACCTATAACCTACAGGTCACAACCTACAGGTTTATATACAGGTTCAAGCCAGGTCAACCTATATAAATTATTGACCTATGTTCAGTATGTAACATACTCTACCTAGCACATGCTCCATGAGCTGTATTGACGCCTCAGTCAGGCTCTGTGTCCTTAGACTTTACAGAGCTTGACACAGGCCATTGTGACATTCTTAGAGCCACTGCAGCCAACAGAAGTGGCTTGCTGACTCTTTGACAGACAGTCATACTTACGATGTCTGGGCTAGCCACAGATGTGACAGTTTCTGGAGAATGGCTTTTTCCCGGTAGCGGCTGCCTTCTTCCCCTTCTTCTTCCACCCAAATGTCTTTGGCCATTCTTCCTCTCTGGTAATGAGGGCCTGGTCAAGAGACAGCAACACCTTCTGAATCTTTGTGAGGTCAGAGATGTCGTGGGCACTGGTAGCAAGGACATCCTGGAGTCTGGGAGGCAGGCCAGAGCGGTAGTGTTTGTGTTTGTCCTTGTTGCCAAAGCTGGTGCGTGCTGCAGTTGCATTGAACTGTGCCGTATACTCCTGGACAGTGCCAACCTTGCAATATGCCTTGCAAAGCTTAACAAGTTCAGCGATGGCGGCCTCCTTGTCATTGGCTATACAGAAGTGATCCTTGAAGGCCGTGCTGAACTCATCGTAGTCTACCCAAGGGCTAGTCCCACCAGCGAGTGTTACAATGTGGGGGCCAGCCCAGGCTGCCACTCCTTCTGTGAGCTTACTGAGAATCGTCATCCATATGACCTTGCTAGGTGTGCCGACTGCTACCACCGTGAGGGTGTTGAAGTAGATCTGGGCTGTGGACACAAAGTGGAGACCATCTTGTGCAGATTTTCTATTGTATTTATGCGGGGTGATTTGGGAGAAGAGCTTGGAGGTGTCGAATGTTGGTGCGGGGGCAGGAGTGGTTATGGTGGGTGCGGGAGGTGGATTGGGTGCAGGGGGAGGATTGGACGAGGACAATGATTGGACGATGATTGCGGGGTAAGGCTGAACATAGGTCAACCTATGGTTGATTGGGATCTGAACCTGTGAGTTTGGCCACTTTCAGAGGCTTGATTGGGATCCGCACAAATCCAATCAACTTTTTACCTACAACCCACAGGTGGCAAACCTAAAAGTTACAGGCTAAATCATTGATTTGATTTAAATACCAAATATAGTATTTTTTTAGCTACTGTTGAACATTTTGACTTGATATTGAGTGTTACTAGTGTTTTTCATGCTAGAAATATGCTCATATATGCAGTATTAAGCTATACAAGAACAATTTATGATCTAAAACCTTCAATTTATGCTACTTTTGGCTGTTAAAGTGTAAATCAACCTGCAAGTGACCCATACTCAAACTTACAAATCTAGGTCACCTCTTTCCAGATGCCTGATTCAGATTTGGGGCTGATTCATAGTACAAGTACTTACAACCTAGTTAAACCTATAGATCACAACCTACAGGTGGATATCCAGGTTCAAGCCAGGTTGAACTGCACAAAACTCAGACCTATGTTCAGCCTTATTGCGGGGTGTTAGAACTGGTAGCTTTCAGCTTTGGTTCCTTCTTTACTTCAGGCTTCTCTTCTGTCTTTGGAGGTTTAGAAGTCAACGCAATGGGTGATAAGGGGTTTGAGGTTTGTTATGAGGTTTGTCATTGTCCGAGACATTCAGTAATAAGTGCGATGGTTTTGTCAAGAGCGGAGGAACCTGTTGATTGACCAGGGGTAGTGTTCCCACTAGGTACACGACTGGGGGCACGGCTGGGAGGTCGGGTGCTGGGGCGACTCCATGCAGCGGCTACAGCTGCCTGTGCGGGCCTTGTGGAGGGGGCTGGTAGTGGCTGGGCAAGTTGGTCTAAGGCTGAACACAGCTCAAACCGGGGCTTAATTACACCGCAGTTTATTATTAACTGCGGATCAGTTAATGTGTAAACTGCGGCTCAATTCATAAACTGCAGGGAGGCTTAATAGTTGTTAATACAATAGTGTTCCAACTGGGAATTGAACCAGAGACCTCAAGGCTCTGCATTCATTTGATTAGGCGTACTAACCATTACACCAACAGACCATTACAGCCATAGGTAAGTAATACAGTAAGTGTCACAGCCTATCGACTGCGCCACCAAAC
>PJEW03000050.1:0-18751 GCA_002900995.3 Ganoderma boninense | reverse complement strand
CGATCCTCGACGTCCCCTGCCCCCCTTTCGTCCGCCCTCCTCCCCCCTATCGCCCTTGGCTTGGGTTTGACTCTGCGGCCTGGTTGACCCCGGGCGAGACTCAATTTCCCTCCCAATGGTGGTTGTCCCTCCCTTCCCGTCCCCAGATATGCAGCCCTGTACGTCTCGACAGTTTTTGCCTAGATCTCGTTCAACGTTGACATATATATCTTATGCTGTCTCTTATTTTTCCCGTTTTGTCTGTTTTGCTTTTTTTCATTTTTGAACCCCTGTAGCTACTGGTTTTCCCCCTTCCCGTGAAGCCTCTCCCCGTTAGCCCTTGAAGCTTGAGTCGCAGTCGCTACATAGTTACGGTCCCCCATCCCACCCCATCCCTCTCCCAACCCTTCTCCCCCTTCTCCCTGTTCTCCCCGCACGCACCGGGCTCTGCTTCTGACTTCCTCGCGGTGCGTGCCGTGCTGTCCTTGTCCGTCTTTCGTGGCCCCCATCGGCGGCGCCGTGCGAGCTCGTTTATATGTTCGGTGTGTTCAGTAAAATGGCGACGGATACCTGCGCCGCAGAACGGGCTGTGGCCGCGAGCCGTCGCCCAGCTCCGATCCCCCCACCCCCTCCCTGGGGGGCTTCGAGCGGCGGCCGCCTGTGTCAGTGTGTGTTTGGGTTGATGTTGTGCTTATTTATGCGTTGCGTGTTCGAGGCGTTTTCTCGAGGTCGTCGAGGTTATTCTCTCTTCCTCTTTGCTGCCGCCGCCACGGGCACCCCTTCACCCTCGGGTTCCTAAAGTGATTAATGTTCGGAGTGTACGTACGTACTCGTCGCTCCGGTACCGGTCGTGGTTCGCGTTCGAGTATGCGGTACGTACTACGTAGGTGCACGTTGGGAAATGGACAGTAGGCTCGTGTTGTGCACCTACCTTCAAATTTCGGAGAGTGCTGGATCCTGCCGTCTTCTTCGACTTCACGACATTTCGAATTCGGTGCGTTCACTGCTGATGACCCTTGGCTTGGCTACATGATCTGTGATTGGTGCATTACTGCTGAACAGCGCTGAGTGGTGCCGGTGACCCGCTCACGCATCCATCTCTGAGATGTCTCTTGGCGAACAGTGGCTTACAGTCCGGATGTCCGATTGCCACAAACGTCCTTGGACACACTAACTACACGGCCAGACGGGAATTAGCACCGGGGTTGAACGAGAGGGGAATGGGCTAGAGTTGTCTTGAGCGTTTTGGTCCCAGGGTGTTCTGAACTTGCGCGAAGAGCATAACCCGAGTTGTCAAGTTCAGCTTAACTCAGACGCGCAACCTGAGGTCAACATCAGCAAACCAGGCAGCGGGATTGCAGGGATCTACAGCTTTAGTAACCATCTACAATATTGGTAGAGCATCGTAAGTACCTCACGGACTCCTGTAGGATGTCGTAGCGCTCTGTAGGGACCTGTAATATACTACGCGAGTGGCTGTAGATCATTGTAGTTCAACAGCCGATAGCTTGTAGAGCCTTGCAGGGCTCTGTAGCATATCCCGTGTGACACGGCAGGGGCCTGTAATTGTCCCACTGGAGTACTGTAGGGACCGATGGACTCCTACGAAGAATGATGGAAGATGTTGACGTAGTCCGAAATTTGCACCGCAATCCTACGGAAATGGTAATTATGACTCAGAAGAAATATATTTTGTCAGAGACTACTGCTCAATACGGCATATACACACAATGATAAGTATACGGTGGGCCGCTGAGTTACGGCGATAGCCTGAGGAGGGGTGTGGAGAAACTACCAAATTTCGAATGCTGACAGAGCACGAAAGCGGGTGGATGCAAACGCACCTTTAGAGGATAAGGCCCTCTGAGTACAGCGAAATCAAGACGGGAGGAGCGCAGCAACCGTCCCATGGGGTGCTCGCCTAAATGCGTGAACAAGACTGCGTAGAACGTACCTGTTCGAGAACACTTTCAGGTCACCTGAACGCCTGCAGACACAAAAGTATCCTTTGGATCCTCTGCGAGATCGCACTAATGCTTGAGATTGACTAGAAATCACTTACCTTGCGCTCTGGTGCTTTAGCAGACCCACCTGAACCCCTCAATCGTGGCTACACAGCCTGGAATCGCAAGTACGCACCTTTGAATCCTGTACGGCAATCCAATATAATTCAAAAACTCACCTTGATGGCTCTGACAGAGCTACCTGACGATCGAGCGGACATGCGACACGGTGACGAGAAAAACCGTAGTTGGTATAGTTGACAAACACACCTGAGGACACTAGGATCCGAGTGAGTGGACGGTAATAGTGGGATTCAGCAAGTATAAGAGACAGCAAGTCCAGCGAGAGGAGACGGAAAGCAGAGGGAAGATGGTGGACAAAGGTCAAGTCGCGAAGTCGGGGTGAAGTCGCGCAACCCGCGCCTATAATGTGGGTTCGGAGGCAACTATGATGTCATACCAAATATCGGTTCACCTACCAATTTGAGCCAGATTTGAGCAGTCTGGCACGGGATTACGACTCGTTGGGGCATTGACAGTGGGGCATTGGGGGATCTGCAATGAAATATTGAGGATTTGGGGTAAGGGCCCGGGCTGGCCCAGGCGAGAGATTCTGAGACGCGACAGGTCTGTTGGCGTATCGACTGCCCGGATTGAGTGTTCAGTAGTTGATTGGAAACTGGTTTCGGAGCTTGGTGTCTGATGGGAAAAGAATAGAACTGGTGCTAGCTCTCGTCGAAAAAGAACTTATTAGGTGATCAGGACTTGGCGCAGGAATCCTGTGGAGGATTGTAGAGCCATGCAAAACATGGCCGTATCCGATGGACACCTTACAGGTCCCTGGAACTGTCGAGCGTGTCCGGTGAACAGACTGCATGCCTATACAATAGTGTATCGTATGCGATTAGGCCCTGCAGACCACAGTCGTATCCTGCTATTCACTGTAAGGCCCTGTCGGACGGAGCCGGAGCCTGCGAATTCTTACAATCAGCTGTACGGTTGCGTAGCGCCCTGCATTTGATTGCAGGTAAGTTGCGCTTTTGCTGATGAACAATCCATTGCTTCAACCTGAGTTTAACCGCTGAAGACAAACCCAGCTTGCACTCTCGTCGTTTCAACCTCAGGACATATCCTCTCGGGCGCCTGATCCCATCCATATCATGATAGCAAGGGCGCAAGCAAGGGCGCGAGCGGAAAATTTCCGAGTCCTTGTCGCAGAGTTGCTGGCAGCGCACCCTCCTTGTCTCCTTCCCCCATCTTCTCCTCTCCGCGCAGACTCCCTCCCTGGACCTCTCCCCGTAAGTGTCCCTCTCTCCCTCCCTCAAGGACCTCCATCGCGGAGCCTACAGCAGGTGTGCTGGGCCCGAAGCTCCAAGTGCTCGCCTTAGAGAGGTTGACACGCATGGGAACGAGCTCGCCTCCGAGCTCATTGCCTGACGTGCCATCTTCCCTCTGGGTGCCCTGGAGTGTCGGGCTCTGTTTTACGCTGTAAACCGCCCGCGCCAGACTGCGCCGTCGCAGTTGCATGTTTGCTGTATGTCTTGCGCGCCACCTCATCCTAGTTCGCTGCTGTGTCCCAAATGTTGTTTTGACGGCACCAGCGCTATGAGAGTGATTGTGCATCGCATAGAGTCCTGTTGCGCCTCGCCTTCTTTTAAATCGTGTATTGTATGTAGCATAGCAATGCATGTATCCCAGTAGAACCGCTTTCAATACATTTGCTCCTCGAACGTCCTGCCTGAGCCCTTGGTCTCCTGTCCCGAGTTGTCCCGAGCCATCGATACGATACGACCCGTTGTAGCAACCGCCCGTCAGATCACGTGCTGCAGCGTTGAACCCAGGGTTAAAACTCGATTCAGCCTGAGGGTGAGTTGCCGACAGGTCATCCCCAGTGCCAAGGTTCATAATAGTACTCAGGTTAAAATCAGATAAGCTGGGGTTGTCCTCCAGCAGGATAACCCTGGGACCATAGCGCTGCATGCCCGTGTAGCAACCCAAGTATGTAGAAGGGCTCAACGTTTCAACCTCCATCAACGCTCGGTCCCGAAGGCGGAACATTTGTTCAAGAGCAGAGGTTACATCTACTTATCTCATCTGTGAAATGTACTGCGCTTGAATTTGACCGTTGCCGTCTTGGCAAGGACGCTATGTAGCAGTAAGCGCAGTCCGGTAGACCCATCCATACTTCTACAGTGCACGTCCACGCATACACCCTGTCGGGGCTACGGTTCTCGATACTCGTCAAGACCTCTGCGCCGGAACAGATGGTATTCCAACAAAACACTACATACGGTCATGGTGGTCTTTCATGTTCGAGCCTATTCGGGCGATCCCTCGCAAACCACACGATGCCGTCGGCAGGTCGGTACCCCCGTCCAGGGAATGCCGTAAGATGCGATGTGCCCGCGGTTCGGGCTTATACTTGATATGCCGTTGCGCAGGATAGATGTCGTTCCATCATACGAAAGCCGTATCTAGACTCTAGGAGGCTGATGTCGGACACATCAGATCCTCTTTCGTCGGAGTGTGCAAGTCTGCAACTGAGGCCTTCTGCTTCACTCAGACTGACATCAGAGCCCCCGAACCGAGGAAGTGAGCACGCCGTAACCTGCAAGGTACTGGCGCCTGAAACGTGGTCTGCGAAGTTGTGTTGCGGATGGTTAGTAATAGAAGATGGTTAGAACTAACCGAAGGCGTGTTGGGCTCCTGTGAGGCAGCCTGAGGTGATCCTTGTCCACGGGAGAAGCTGGGGCTGGGTCGACCGTGGCGAAACAGCATGGCGCTCGGTTCCCAGGATCCGACAAAAGTTAAACCCTTGATTCCCTATGGATACAGCCTGGTAGGATGAGTATGTCGTTCCGTTCCTGCTAGCCTACAATGTCCCGGTCCTCCAAAATCGTTACCTAACAGCGCACCGCCGGCGCAATCTCAAAAATCCCGTTTGAAAGAAGAAGGCTGTGTGTGTTCGGGGGGGGGGGGAGTGGGCGAAGCTCAATCAGTCTCCTCGCTTCCCCCACGGCAGGGGCATCGGCTCGAAATCACTGCAATGTCGATATGCGTCAGCCTCCCCCCCCCACACACACACAACCCAACTCGAAACTGAAATGCAATGTACTCACCCTTCGACGTCCGCCCTCTCATGTTCGACCCGCTCGTGCTCCGCCCTCCCACCCGCCGCCACTCCCGCGGGCCGGAAGCGCCACCAGTAGCTGCCGGACGCGTCGTGCACGAGCAGCGCGGCGTGCTCGAGCGCGGGGCAGTGCGGCTCGAGGATGTCGGCGACCTCGAGCCCGCGCGTGCGCGCGGCCGCGAACCACGCGGCGTCACGGTGCCGCGCCGTGTTGCTGGGCCGCGACGCCGCGGCGCAGGCCGTGCGGGGGCCGGTCGAGTCTGGGAAGTCGAGGTTGAGGCGGAGGGTGCGGAGGCGCGTGAGGGGTGTGAGGGCTTGTGCGATGTGTTTCTGTGGGGTTCGTGTTTAGTTCAAGTTCTGGTTCTAGTTCGTGGGGATGGAGTGGGGGAGTTGGGGGAGGCGGTGAGGGGGTAATGGGAAGATGCACATACGTAGTCAACTTCGCCTCCGTTCCGATATCGGTGGAGCTCGAGGTGGGTTAGGCAAGGGAACGCGGATGCGATGTAAAGGAGGAGCGCTTCATCCGCGTGGTCGGCTTGGTAGACTAACTCGAGCCTCTCGAGGTAGTGCAGAGACATGCGATGTAGGATACAGAGGCATTCGGACGCACTTAGTACCTGGGATGCCCAACGTTCGAGGTCGTACTGACTGTGCAGGTCTTGGTGGAAGTAGTAGCGAGGCCAGTCGCGGAGTGAGAGGTGGCTTATGTTCGTCGCAGAGATGGAGAAGATGGCATCTCCTGGGTCGGGATAGGCAAGTATAAGGGTTCGCAGCCCCGAGAGATCAACATCTATCGGAGGATCGTGGCCCAATATGGGGGCGCGAACGAGTCCGAGTGCATGCGGCTGGGCAGCGCAGATAGCAAGTTTTCGCAATTCGGGCATCCGCGAGAGGAGACGAGGGAGCGTCGTCGAATGGCTCCGGAGATAGTACCGGCCGGTCAGGGACAGCTCTTGGAGGCGAGGCCAGGTGAGCTCAGACATGCGCGCAACCGGCGCGGACTCCATGGGAAGCTCGAGAATTTCTGCGGTGGGAGCGATTCCAAGGGTGATGAGAGCGAGACAGTGGGACTCTATCGCAACTTCTGCGGAGACGTTCCTCCGCTCCATCTCACTAATGGTCTCTCGCCAAACAAATGGCGCGTGCTTCAAGTGTGTAATGGAGATGTTGGGAGGATACGGAGAATCGACTCTCGGATCAGGGTGTCCGCCCGTCCACCGCACGGTGCGAGTGAATTCGACGGAACGGAGTGAATTGTGCGCTAGACACTTCTTCATAAGGCCCATGTGGGTAAGTTTGAGCGTGCATTGGAACGAGACAGAACGCAAGGCAGGGAAATAATCGAGTTCGGCGCCGGGGACCAATGCTATCTCGAGCCGTGGTCTCTTCAGAGCCTCAGGGGCAGAGACGGGTTCGGACGATGGCAGCCTCTTGCGAAAATCTGCAGAGGATCTCCGTACGGTGGGACACCCAGTCTGATCGCTGGCCGCAGGGCATATGGCCTCCCACACTGCCGGATGATTCTCCAGGGTTTCCCATCCCTCGGGACAGCCCAGCAAGTGGAGATCCCAATCCACAGTGCTTTTCTTGGGGCTCTCAGTCGGGGGAGCGGGGTTGACGTATGTGAGGTGCCTGTTGGTCGGCCAAGAGGTCTGTGGCTGAACTGCAGGAGGAAGAGGCACGACTCACGAAACATAAGGGCGGATTTCCTCGGGAGGTATTCCCATCTCTCCACTGGGGTACGCGGTACAACGGGCGAAGAGGATTGGCATGCACGCGGCGCGCATATAGTGAGATGTTCGAGACAAGCGCTTCAGGGCACGCCTTTTCTGCGAGACGGCTTGTACGATGAGACGGAAAACATCCTGGGGGATTGTTTCGAGTCTGGAAGAGGATGGAAGTGAGAAACAAGCTCTGGATAGTATGTCGGGATATGCTTAAACTTACGTGAGAGATGGGATCGGTTGCAGATCAGGAATGGGTTGAATTTGTAGATGGGGCTCGGTCGTCGACGCCTGGGCACCGTGCTTCGAAGACCCCTCCGGAACGGGGCTGCGGAGAACAGTCTCGACCGGATCCAAGTGCATGCGTTATCGCCGACAGTCTGGACCGGTGCAAGGACGTGCAGGTGACTGTGGTGAGCGACGAGAGCAGCGGTCTGCAACGGCGCCGACTCTTTGACGGGAGGAGTAAGTACTGCCGTACCAGCATCCCGCCCGGCACCGCGGCACTCGCCGTCCGCCTAATCCTGGTCTGATCAGACCTCCAGCACTCTCGGAGTCGGAGTCGAGGGCCTCCAACGTAACCCCCTCAGTCAGACGCCCGTCGTCCAAGCCGCGCACATGTGATACTGCAGCGCGACCACCACCATGCACGCCAATAGCCGGTTGGCGATCACTTGCTTTCTCCGTTCCTCCATCCTCCAGGCAGCTAACCGGCCTCCTCAGCCTGTTGTGTATAGCTAAACAAACAGCATGAGCGACTCTGCGATCCACGCGCTGGCCGGAGCGGCTGGTGGCATCGTCGCAATGACCGCGACATAGTGAGCGTTTGCTACAGGTTCCGACTATGAAGTCATAGCACTCAAAGAGGTGTTTGATGTGCAGTCCGCTCATCTTCCTCTCCACCCGCGCGGCGGTTGAGACCAAACGGGAACAGAAGGTGTGTCTGCGTCTGCATGTTTGCCCAAGGGGCTTGCTCAGTTTCTCTGGACAGACTGCCTATGAAGCCGTCCTTGACATCATCAAGCGGGAGGGCTTCTTTGGTCTCTACAGCGGCCTCAACTCCAGCTTGCTTGGTATTGCAATCACCAACGGGTGCGTTTCGCGTTCACTCCTACAGCGTTTCCCTTTTCTTCCCCTTCCCCATTCCCCTCGTTGCGCCGTTCTAATTCCGCCACAAACGTAGAGTGTACTATTACTTCTACGAAGGCTCCCGCAACTTCATCCTCAAAACACGCAATGGCAGCAAGGGTCTCAGCACGCTCGAGTCCATGCTCGCCGGTCTCATCGCCGGCTCCGCAACCACCATCATTTCGAACCCGGTCTGGGTCGTCCAGACTACCCAAGCGGTTTACTCGATGTCCGAGTCGAGCAAGGCGTCGTCCCCGGGCGCGCCACGCGCTGAGCGTCCGGGCATCGTCCAAACAGTCCAGCACATCCTTCGCAAGGACGGCATCCTTGCCCTATGGCGCGGACTCGGGCCCGCGCTCGTGCTGGTCATCAACCCTATTATCCAGTACACCGTGTTCGAGCAGCTGAAGAACTTCCTGGTCGCGGGAAGGACCGCCAAGCTCAGGGCAAGCGGCGCGAAGAACGCGGTTGCCGTACTTACTGATCTGGACTACTTCATGTTGGGCGCGCTGTCGAAGCTGGTCGCGACTTCTTCGACCTACCCGTACATGTACGTTTTCGGTCGTCTGATTGCCAAGCACTGCGCTCATGTGACACCACGTTCCTTAGTGTTGTGAAGAGCCGTCTCCAGGCTGGCCAAGCTAACGCACAGAGGTACAAGTCTGCGTTCGACGGTGTCGCGACGATCGTCAAGGAGGAGGGTATCGAAGGCCTGTACAAGGGCGTTGGCAGCAAGCTAACGCAGAGCGTCCTGACGGCCGCCATCCTCTTCGCTGGTCAGAAACGTATATATGAGGTGATCAAGAAGGTGCGATACCCATCTTGTCCATGTCTTGTATGCAATTGAGGAGGGCGCACGTCTGTCTAGGCATTGACCCGAGTACCTGTGCAGTAGAAGGCCTTTCGTTGTACCATAAATCTTCTTTATTGAAGTAATCTGGACGGTAACTCTATCAATGTTCACAGTGGATCCTAGACGGTTTGTGTTTGTAATATCTTTAGTGTGCACAATTTAGACATGATATGCTATGTTCCTCCACTTCAGGCTCTAGACGGGGTAAGACTGGTTCTGCCTCTAGTAGAGCCGGCGAGCCGAATGCTGCCTGCCTGTCTCTCTCCGAGTCTTAGTTTCCCCTGCGATCGGTCCATACTGGATGACTTCCCGTAAGAATCTACGGCTCTGGGGCGTCCGTAGATCACTTTTGATGCAGGAGCGGAGCTTGATCTGTGCTAAGAATCTTGGTCGCCCGAGCATTTCTCACGAGCGCCTATGATGATGGACATCACTTACCTCAGCAGATAGGCGCACCCAATTTGGAAGGGACTTGACAGTTTCTTGATGCCAACAGGATTACTAATGACACATCCTTCCGTTTGAAGGGTGTTCGAGCTTTAGCGAGGCATCTACGGACGTCTTTAAGTCTGGAAGGGGGGGTCGACCCCCCCTTCTAGTTTTTGGGCGCTTGGTGCATCTACGGACGTCGGTCTCTGGAGCGGAGTCTGTATCGCACTCGGCATCTCGGCGGATAGGTCAGATTTCACATCTACGAGCAATTACGGACGTTGGGACGTCCGTAGATTCTTACGGGAAGTCATCCACTGAAGTGTCTGAGTAAAGCTCTCTGACCCTGATTGACATTGACAAGTGCTAGTGGGTACCGCACATAAGTTGCAGTAAATGAACTCGCGACGGGCCACGGCGAGGTGTATAGCCCAGATTAGCGCCCGTTGTTGATCTCGATCAAGACGAGCGCCATGATCATTCCCTCGCCTGGCGTAGCGTTCGCCTTCCACTTGTCTTTTACATCCTTTCACGAGACACTAGCCCGCTGGCAGGTCCCATGAGCCCGCTTATTCGCCCAAGTCGGCGTAAGAGACCGCGATATCGGTGTTCTCATGCGGCCCGCGCGACTAACCCTCTCTGAAGGTTCTATTCCCATGGTCCACCTGATAAGTCGGCCACCGCGCTCACTGTCAGCCCGTGGCCCCAAGGTCTCAGGGCTCAGCAGGCCCGCAATGGCTCCTCTTATTCCATATCTCCAGCAGACGGCCCGCCGGGAGACACTGCTCGCGCGCCTGGGCAGCCATATTATCATCCTCTGGCCAGATTGATGCGTCGAAGGGCTCGTGCTCTCGTCCCGTATCCCTCGCTCTGACATTCCTGCTACTCCTCGCTGAACGCTACCTTCCAAAGCGACTGGCAGGATGTTCGGCTTCCAAGCGTCCGAGGCCGAGGGCTTACCCGAGGTGACCGCCACGCCCATTACAACTGATTCGGCGGACGGCGATGGACTCAAGAAGAGGAGGGCTTCGCACGTGGAAGGAGCTGAGGCGGAGGAGGGCGTCGCGATCGCCTCCGTGAGGAGGGATGAGCCTATCGTCACCCGCATGGTGAGTCACCACCCTCCTGCGCACCTCGGAGTCGAGAGTCCGCGAGGGGAGACGAGACGGGACGTTGACGGTGGTTGTCGGGATAGGAACTCTGGAGCTACTACTGTGCGTCGTGTTCGGATTTTAGCCGTGTATATGCGCCGTCTTAACTCATTGGGTGCCAGTGTACTACAATGGAGACAACGTGAGTGAAATGTTGCCTTCGTCGCGTGTCTGCCCCTGACAGAGCTGTCTTTATTTCAGGGTGTAGGGCCAAATGGTCAGTACTAGCACTACGCATCGAAGATAACTCGTATCTCAGAGACTGAAATGTTTGTTCAGGCTACTCCCTGACTCTGTTCCAGTCGCTCGCAACCGCTGCAGGATACGATCCAGTCAAGGGCCCCGGATCCGATTGCAATGCCGCCGACGCTTCAGGTCAATGCGTGCTCCCATGGGGCAGAGGCACCAAGGCCGTCAGCTCGGTCGTGCTTGTGTCGAACGGCGTCAGCTTCGCAGTAAGTCGTCTCCAGCCCTCCGAGGCCGATGGCACGCGAACAAGGCCCGCTGACCATGTCATACGATGGCACGTCAAGATAATGACCGCTATCTTCACCACCATCGGGTCTGCAGCCGATTACGGAACGTTCGGTCGCTGGCTGCTCCTTATCCTCACGGTCATCTGCTGGGGCGCCCAGTTCGCGAGCATGTCGCTCACGTGTACGTCCCTCTGTTTCAATGTTGTTCTGGGGCGGCGTGTCCTCACGGTGATGTACTCTGCAGCGCCGGATAGGTGGGGTCTCGCGATGGCTCTGTACATGGTCGGGTTCATATCGTACGGCGCGACGCTCGTGTTCTATGCGGCGGTCTTCCCGCGGCTAGCGCGGAACACGAAGCACGCAAGGGACTTGAGGGAGCGATACGAGAAGGGCGAGGTCTCTGCGGAGGAGTACGAGGTTGAGGAGAGCATGGAGAAGAACCGGATAAGCAATATCAGCACAGTGAGTGTCTTGCGTGAATTTGAAGGCTTTACTGAGATGGGGAGGTCGGAGTTGGCGCTGAACGTTGAACTGGTTTAGATGCACAGCAATATCGGGTATATTTTGACCCTCGCTCTGAACCTTTCGCTTTTGCTTCCACTCAACAAGAACCGAAGAGTAAACAATTATGTTATCGTATTGTGAGTGCGATTGGAGAGGCTCACGGATTTCGTTGTGTAACACAATTCCATGTCTAGGACGAACGGTTATTGGGTTATTACTGGTATCTGGTGGTGTGCGTGCTTCAATGGAAAAGTTTTCTTTTTCTCTCTGTGTGCTGAAAAGACTCTGTTGCAGTCATTTTCCAACAACCACGACCTGGGCCTCCCCTTCCGAAGGGTGAACGTTATGTCACCATTGGATGGAAGCAGATCTGGATTGCACTCAAACAGTACAGGAAGCTCCCTTACACTTTCATATATCTGGTCGCTTTCTTCCTGCTTGCAGACGTACGTCTCATCCTTCAGAACACACATTGGTCGCCACTCATATGCATATATGCAGGGTCTGAACACCACCGGGACCCTCATATCAATCTGCCAGAACGACAAGTTCCAGTTCTCGTTCCTGCAGAACACATACCTCGGCCTCGCGCAGGCGATCACGTCCACGATCAGCACGCTCGGGTTCTGGTACATCCAGCGGTACTGGAAGATCCCGACCAAGACCATGTTCGTCGTCACGAACGTCGTGACGATCCTCATCCCGCTCTGGGGCATGGTCGGCATCTGGACGGGGCGGCTCGGGTTCCACAACGTGTGGGAGTTCTGGGCGTACAACGTCGTGTTCGGGCTCTTCCAGGCGCCGTACTATGCGTTCTCGCAGACCATGATGGCCGAGCTCACGCCGCCCGGCTTTGACAATATGGTGCGCTTTTCTCTTTTTTTTTCACCCTCTTCTGTCGAGATGGGAGAGTGGTTCTGAACTGAGGGAGGGTGCTGCAGTTCTTCGGGCTCTTCGGGCTGTCGAACCGCGCGTCGTCCATGATCGGGCCCAACGTCATCCAGGCCATCATCGACAGGACGGGGGACAACTGGAAGGGCTTCCCGTTCCTCTTCGCGCTGTGCGTCGCCGCGAGCCTCGTCATCTGGTTCGGTGTGTGCCTTCCTCTCCTCTCCCTACTCGTGCACGGCGATCGTTGACGGGAACGGCGTGCTGCTGCAGGTGTCGACGTCACCACGGGACGGCGTGACGCTGTCTTGTGGGCGGAGAAGCACCGCTCGTATGCGGATACGGGCATATGGTCAGAGGAGTCCGAGGAGCGGCCTGGTTCTCTTGACTCTGCTGACAAGAAATGACGGGGACGGACGCTGCGGTGATCTCATGGTAACGACTTTGACGGCTTTCTGTGGACATTTTGCTTTTGGATGTTTGGGAACTGTATAATTGCACGGAATGACGAGACGAGATACACGACTACCCAGCCTGCCTCGTGCAAGGCTGAGCCATCCATCTCTCTGTAGCTTCGCTACAGGTAAATTTGGTGCGCGGGCCCATTTTACCCTTATACGACTGCCCATGACTCGGCTCATCGCAGGAAGCGACAATATTTCATGTGCAGATCTGTCGCATGAAGCCTTACTAAGCCCCCGATTCTGCATAAAGCCTACCAAACGGTCAGACGTCTTGGAAGGATTTTCAACGTGCAGCTTCGTGGGCGGCTGACGGTGAAAGCTTGAAATGTGCTGCGGTTGTCTGTGGAGTATTTCAGTGCAAATGTTCGAGACACGCAGGGAAGGCACTCATCGACATGGGTAAGACGAAACAGCGGTTAGTAGCAATTGCGGATCGGGTCTTTAAATGCCGACGGAGGAAGAAGGTGAGCACATATCACGTCACTGGTGTCTCAATGCCTTACTGCGTCAGTAGAAAGAGGACTCCACGCTATATTTCAACCTCCTTCCAGTCTGCGTGCTGGAGCGAATCTTCATGTTCGCTTGCATGGACGGTGGCTTTACTGGTGCCTCGCTCTCCTGCGTCTCTAAGTCCGTCCGCCATTTGTCTTCTGCGACTCGATTCCGCTCTGTCGCTCTATGCTCCGGCTCGGCCGCGGAGATCACGGCCTTCCTCG
Source organism: Ganoderma boninense (assembly GCA_002900995.3). Classification (NCBI taxonomy): domain Eukaryota; kingdom Fungi; phylum Basidiomycota; class Agaricomycetes; order Polyporales; family Polyporaceae; genus Ganoderma; species Ganoderma boninense. The sequence continues at coordinate 5,306 of PJEW03000050.1, read as the reverse complement.
ATCTGCTCACTCCCCAGGACCGCCTTGCGGTGCATCTCGCACCGACGATCAAGCACCTGTATATCTCCAGGCCCTTCTCCAAAGCACTACCAGGAGCCCCAAGAGCACAGGCGAAGGAAGAAGCGAGCTTCATGACGGGCATCTCATCACTCCTACGACTCGTCGCACCACACCTCGAGACGCTCTGCCTCGTGCGATGCGTAGACATCCCCAGCGCGACGGACTTCATCCTCCCGGCAACGTCGTCCCCAACCGACGACGACAAGCTCGTGTTCCCCCACCTCCGCGAGCTCATGGTCGTCGGCTCCGGTCTCGTCCACGGCGGCTGCGTAGACATCGCGGTCTTCCCGCGCCTCACGCACCTGCAGCTCGTCGCGACGGTAATGGAGCTCACGAGCTGGCTCATCCTCGCCCCGAACCTGACGCACATGCGCGTCACGGACCACGACCAGTACGCCGCGCGGCAGGTGGTGCGGAGCACGCTCATGGATGCGGCGCGGCGCGTGCTCGGGGGGCCGCTGGACTTCAAGTTGCCCCGCGCATACGTCCCCGAAACGGTTTACGTGCTCATGGGCGAGGGGCTGGGACCGGGGCCGGTGCTGCGGTGCTATGAACCGCGGGTCATGAGGGCGGAGAGCGACTGGGCGGAGGTGATGAAGCGGGAGTGGCAGGAGCGGGTTGGTGGGGGGCTGGGGTGTTGGGCTGCTGTCTCGGAGCACAGGGCGTAGGGCCTGTCTATGGTTTGCGATGTGAGAGATCGATGGCGTATGTTTTCCCTCAAAGGTATGTTTTCTGTGAAAAGGAGGTGGTGGTGTTCCAGTTGTTGTGAAAGTGGTCAATCGGCTCGTTGCAGTTCCGGAGAGTCTCGGTCCGAGATTGTTTAATACACAGACCAGAATAGCGCTCGAGACCTTGATCGCGGCGGGGGCGCTTAGTAGGTTCCTTCTTGTCCTCCACCTTCGCGAACCCACGTCCAACAGCCCACACGCATCCAGAGCTCTGTCGTCGCCCATGATAACGGTCTCGGAGAACGAGCGGAAGTCTGTTGCGTTACAAATCCACCCATCCACCTCTTAAGTTTTCTGGCGCGGCAAGAACATGTGTAATCGAGGCTTCCTGTTACCTAACGAGTCCGGAGTCGCCGTGGTGATATCCTCCAAATTAGCCATGCGAGGTCGGTGTGGCTTGGGTGTGGCCGCCCAGCTATCGTTGAGAAGTGAGTGGCGCATCTTCTGTTCCCTCGAACGATGTTGATGCTAACCTTCCCTGCTTCAAGGGCGCGATGGAAGGTTCGGACGATATTGCGCCTCCTTCAGACCGTACCCGAAAAGAACGTGGTGTCCTCTGGTTCGTCAACACCACGTTGCTGATGCCGTCGAAGCGGGACGCATGGAATTGGAGACGACATGCCGCTCAGGGCTCGGGGCGAAGGTTTCAACGCCGGCACTGATCTCATAATCCGGCGGCTTGACAGCTTCTCTGTCGGTCAATGGTATATTGCAACGTCATCAAGGCGTGACGGAGATTACGGAGATCAATGGTGACGTGCACGGCGAGTCATATATTCCCTTGCTTGTTCAGAATACTGACCTTTTATGAAGGACCTCGTGCGCCTCGGGTCCCAGAATATGCCTTGCACCTCGCTGCCCCCTGTCGAGCCTGCGATCGGACGTCCGTGAGATCCTGGACGCACCTGTTGGAAGGCGTTCGGAGATGTGGTCGTAAGGAACGTGGAATTCAAGGAAATGTTCCGACATAGCGTCATCCAGCTTCTGCGAAGGCTGTCGGTAATTAGGTCACCGCGCCTCGTTTTCGCTACTAGGTAGGGACCGGCTCACGGAATGGTGCGCTTAAAGCTAAACAACGTATAAAAAGAGTAGCGTATCGCTGGCAGGCCCTATTCATCCCTTCACTTTCCAATGGACCACCTCCCCAGCGAACTCCTCGAAGCCATCTTCGCGCTCTCTTGCACCGACGGAGGCCGCACCGGGTGCTCGCTCGCTTCCGTCTCCAGACATATCCGGGCCGCCGCCCGGACCACCCGCTTCCACTCCGTGATTCTCGAGTCCGGTTCTGGATCCCAGCTCCGCCGCTTCCTCTCCCTCCTCACTGCGGAGCGAGCCATCGACACCCCACTCAAGCCCAGAATAAAGCACCTCTACGTCTCCTCTCCAAAAAGCGACAAGGACAGCTTCCTCCGCCCCTTCTGCCGCCAGTACGCCGGGGGCTGCCGACCCGCGGCGGTCGAGGACCAGGCGGAGAAGTACAGCCGGGAGCGGATCGCGTTCGTCGAGAACCTCGCGCTGCTGCTCCGCACGATCGCCGCGGAGGTCGAGACGCTGTGCCTCGCCCAGTCCGGCGACGGGTACCGGTGGACGACGGAGATCCCGTTCCCCGTCCCCGAGGCGGAGTGCGGCGCGTTCGCGGCGCTGCGCGAGCTGACGCTCGTCGGGGGCGGCATGACGTTCTCGAACACGCTCACCCAGAACGCCGTCCTGTACCCCCGCCTCGCGAGGCTGCACCTCGTCGCTGCGCCCACGCGGCTCGCGCGGTGGGCGGAGCGGGCGCCGAACGTCTCGCACCTGTGCGTCTCCGACGACCGCGGGCACATGTATGCCGACGTGGCGCGCGTCGCTCATCCGGACCCTGATTCAGGTCAGCCAGTTTCAATTGATTGTTCTGTTTGCGTCGTTGTGAGCTTCGTGTGTGCTGACTGAAGTGATACTGGGGAACAGACGAGACGCCTATCGTTTTCGCCGGCCTGAAGCAGTTCGTCGTGCAGCCCTACGGCTTTGCGCGGGCGGAGGACCAGACGGCCTTGCCGTGGGACGCACAGGCCCCGCGGTTCAACGAGTGGCAGCTTGGATGGCTGAAGGAGAACACTTCGCAGCGATTCCATCTCCGGCCGAAGAAGCTCCTCTCGGGTTCAGAGGGCGGTCTGGAGGACACCGCGCGGCGAGAGTGGCTGGATCGGATGGATGGGGGGTCGGGATGCTGGGCGATGCCGTCAGCGTCCTAGGCCTTTGGAGAGTCGCCCCTCTTTTATTACTGTAGTTTGCGAACCCTCATAGAAGACTTACGGATGTACCCAAAACTCGCTTCAATGCGAGATACATGTCTAGGCGAAACGTTTTGCGCGCCAGTGGACATCGGGCGGCGCCGATTTATATGCATGGCGCGCGGGGATCGATTCGGAATCGGCTTCAAATCCCCTTCGAGTTTTGCTTCGCACATACAACTTCCAACCAGCGCTTTTACTCTTCTAACCACCCTCGGAGACGCAAGGCATTTGATTTGAAATCTAGAGCTTTGTGCGGAGTTTTCCGCGCAAACCTCGTGATCGCGCTACTCGGCCGCTCTCTGATCGATCTACGTATATGAACCTTGCTTTCAGCACTATACGTAGTATCACCACCGTCTTACTAGGCTCTTAGCTGTAAGTACTAGTGAGTCGAGATCTCACTCAAGGGTTGTGTCTTTGAACATTTGGCATGAACAGACTTACGTACCGATATCCCCCGGGATGGAATCCCCGCAAACGAGCTGCTCCAAAACATCTTCCTCTTTGCATGCACAGACGGCGGATACACAGGGTGCTCCCTCTCCCTCGTGTCCAAGGACATGCGACAGGCATCTCGCCCGGCACGCTTCCACTCTGTGTCCCTCATGGAGAGCTCTGTTGGCCAGTTGACCGAGTTCACATCCTGCTTCCGCGCGGAACGAGCTCGCGCCCTGGCCCAGGGCATCACCCTGCGCGCCCGACACTTATGCATCTCCGCTTGCAAGAGCGAGCAGGCGCGTTTCCGCCCCAAGCGCGAAGAGCCAGCCTCGCTGAACATCGGTGGGCTGGGCCGGGGCACTGGCATGTCGTCCTCGCCCGGCTTCATGTACGCCGCCCTGGGCCGGATGGATGTCAGCGCGGGCGAGCAGCAGGCGTTCGACGACGCCGTCGCCGCGGTCCTCGCCGCCGTCGCGCCGGACCTGCGCACGCTGGCCGTGTGCCACGGGTGGGCGACGTTCGCGAGGCACTTCAGGATGCCCGCGCTGGACGCGGGCGTGGACGGCGTGCCGGTGGAGTTCCCGCGCTGGAGGAGCTTACGCTTCGGCCGGCATGGAGTGGAACTTCCGCACGAACCACGGGATGCTCGGCGCGCCGGGCCCACCGCGGCGGCTGCCCCGCTCGCCGAGGCTGCACATCACCGACGTCGGCGCGACGGGGCGGCACTCGACTTGGGAGCGTGGTCGGCGCGCGCCCCGCGCCTGCACTCATCTCCGGCTCACGAACATGGATGGGGCCGAGCTCGGCGTCTGGCCCACGTTAAGCGTGCCGCCGTGAGTCCAATTCCTCCGACCCCTCCCTTCTCCAACTTAAGAATAAGTGTCCGAGTCTTAGCCCCGGCTCGGCCGACACGGGCGCGGAAGCTGCTGTTTTTCCGAACCTCCAGCAGCTCGTGGTGCAGCCCAACGTGATTGGCGGGAGTTCCACTGAGCGGTACGCAAGTCGGATTCAGGATCTGGGCTTGCTCGCGACGCGGCCGTTCGTGGTCTTCCCTTGCGCGAACATGTCAACCAACCGGACGAGAGAGCGCGGCGACGAGGCGTACTGGATGGATCGCATCGTGGGCGGGTTGGGGTGTTGGGAGACCCTCGAAGCTTGAAGCGTGAAGCGCGAAGGCTGACTGGCTTGAAAACGGGGCCGCTAACGACCCAGCTTTGGCGCAAGGCGATGATTCCGAGTCGGATGAAATTGGATGCTGTGTCTGTAAGTACCAGGGCATCTCAGTCCAATTTCTCGCCCTTGTATTTGTAGTTCTTTTGGACTTTGAATTGGTTGAGGATAATGCGGGGGCTGTAAAAAGGCTGCTGTGCAAGAACCGTCTGCGAATCGCCTTTTTGGGACGTTGGTGCTGCAGTGGCACTGCCAAGGTGTTGACTCGGGGAACCCTGTCACTCACCGATGGTCACGTTACGATCACGCGCGGACCCGACTTCATTGACATTGACAGGCCTTAGCGTGCTACCGCAGCTCTCAGTCACCCTTATATTCAAACCCATTCGAGAGTCAGAACTGGTCTGATCTGCACCCAGAACCATCGGAACCCGGACGGGTAAATGCCCTCTCCCCGTTGAGCCCTTCTGCCCCTGTGCGTGCTCACTGACTTGTTCATATAGACCGTTATTGACCGCGAATGGACAACCTCAGCTATCGAACTGGTTAGGAAAGAATTGCTGCCTTCGCAAGCACGACGGCGGGCCGCACGGCGACTTCCTTGTCCCTGACATCGAGATACATCGGGAAGCGACAA
>PJEW03000049.1:0-19182 GCA_002900995.3 Ganoderma boninense | reverse complement strand
ACGCTTCTGTACGCCGGAAAGTTATCGAGTATACAATCGAACCATCGTCTGGAGAGGTCTCCAATATTTTGATCCATCCCTTGTGATTTGGCGACCGACCAAAATCTAGCACCGGTCAGTCGCTCTCGCAACAGTTCCTGTATCTAACAGAATTTCGAACAGAGCATGCCTGGACAGCCGGAGCTAAACATGGCCTGGTACAGTGAACCTTTCTGTATCTTGGTGCTGCAAGACTGGTCGACACCGCTTATCCTTGATATGACCGACGTTCCACATAGCGAAAGTCTTGCCAGGAACAGGACATCGTATCATGACTTTTCGACAAACCTTTATGCTCTAGAGATCTCCTCTTTGAACTGTAGTGTGGCAGTACGCCGCGCCGCCATCATGCATCATTTTGTCACCTCGTCCATTGATGAAAGAGACATTCCCTCCTGGCCTTGGCATTCTTCACCAGTTTCAACCAGGGTAGATAATCTTTCCCCAGTAGTTAACAACAACGCCCGCTCATCTCGCCCAGTAGATACTGTCCGTTAATCTTTCCACCCCCATTTAATCCAAACCTTACCCACAGTGTTAATCCTCCCTCGGCCCCGCCCACTAATCCTCTACATTGACATCAAGTCAAACGTGGTGAGCTTATCCTCGTCCCAAGGCCACTAATCCTTGTTCCATGCTTATCCTTCCTCGCTCACCGCTCATCCTCCCATGCGGCCACTCCAAAGTAAGTCTTGGTTTAGACACCCGCTTTACATACACCTATGCAGTATTACGGGCCACGATGCATTGTGCGTCCCATTTCGTACCCACTGCTGGCTACTAGTCTTGTGTTTATGACGTCGGCATGCCAGACCAATCCATTATTGTGACTCTACAACCTCATCTGTCTGTACCCCGATGTCCCTAAAGTCTCTGCCAAAGCTGACGACCCATCTCCCACAGCCATTCGCTTCCGTCCCGGCCTTGTCTGTCTGCACTCCGATGTTCCTAAAGTCTCCGTAAAAGCCCGCGTCCCGTCCCTCCCCAGCTGGCAAGTTGAACGCAACCTGTCTCGTCACCTCTGCAATTGTAGGAAGAACGGCGATCGTGGTTGTCGCCGGTGGAAGGTAAGCCGGGGTGAAAAAGCAAGGGTCGATGGCGTCTGGGCGTTCTTCAGGGGAAGGGGGAGGAGACCACTCGCAAGCGTCGAAGTACTCCGACTCGGTAGGGGACGGAGGAGTACAACATGAGCACGCACGCGGGGAGTTCAGCGCGAAGGTAACGTCCTCGAGCTTCACGATGGGAACAAATACTGGTGTCTTGACCACAAGGTCCCGGACGGTCTTTGGGCTCCAGTCGCTGCCACGACTCATCCACGAACCTCCAGGCCCTGGAAAGAAAAGCGGCGGGCGAATCCCCTCAATTCCAGGATCCTCGAGAGGCGGGATTTCGCATTTCTGGTGCGGCATTCTTGTGCAGACAGAAACCTCTGGTTCAGGGTGAGAACTCCCGCACTCACTTCTGGCAGCCACTCACCTGTATGTTGTTCCTGTTACGACTGGCTGTCGAGTAAGATCAGGGAGGAGGCTTACGAGACGAGCAAGGGCGTCGACGAGCACTTGTGCAGCGAGAGCGGAGCAGGGCTCGACAGTCAGGCTGGAGACAAGATGTATTGAGCGAGTAACTAACGAGCGAGAATACAGTGAGGCTTACCTGGAGACAAGAGGTCGAAACTGAGGTCTCCAGGTAGCAAGGTACAGGCCTTATATACAGGTAACGGACAATGGGAACCGGGAACAATAGGTAACTATGGACACGGGAACCAGTGGAAGAACAATGGTATGTAGTACAATGACGACGGGAACAATGGGGTAACAGGAGTTATTGTACTGCGAGAACAAGGGACAGGTTTGCTAAACAATGGAGGACAATAAGGACGACGCGGGAGGCAAAACAGTCCGAAAAGGGAAAGAGAGACGCCGGGGTAGGCGCGAGCGTGCCGTTCATGACAATACCCCCTCCTAAGGATCGTGTCCTCACGATCGAATCTTCTTGTTGAGAGGGCCAGGAGCGTCGGGATGTGTCGAATGAAACTTTGCAGCACTTTTGGCGCATTTGCTAGATCCGACACGTCTTCCCAGCTATCGTGTTCAGGGCCCCAGCCCTTCCAGTGAACAAGATACTGCAGTTTCTTCCACCGCCCATACCGATGCGACTCTAACACTTCCTCTACTTCGTACTCTTCCTCTCCTTCCACTTCAAGAGCTGCGGGTTCAGGGGGATGCCGACCAGGAAGTTGGCTTTCTTTGTGCGGGTGTAAGAGTGTCACATGGAAACACCGGGTGGAGCCCCATGTCTTTGGGGAGCTTGAGCTCATAAGCCAAGTTGCCCACCTTGCGCTTGACAGGGTACGGGCCAGCGTACCGGTCCACCAGCTTCCGAGAGACTCCTGGGACACGGAAATTCCTCGTGTCGAGCCACACCTTCTGACCCTCCTTGAACTCTGGAGCAGCGGAGACATAGCGATCGTAGTACTCCTTCATCCGTTCTGCTGCCAGGGTTAAGGCTGAGGTCGCATCCTCCCTTGCCTGCCGCAACTCCTCTCTTCGTTCATCCGCCGTAGGCACCGTGGTGGATAGCATCGGAACGTGGAACTGAGGTTCATAGCCGTACATGAGGTAAAACGGCGAGTACCCTGTGGATGAATGTACGCGCGAGTTAAAGCAGTACTCTGCTGTTGGTAGCCACTTGACCCAATCGTCGCGGCGCCTTGAGCAGTACATCCGTAGGTACGCCTCTATCTCCTGGTTCCATCGCTCCGACTGTCCATCCGTCTGCGGGTGGTAGGCTGTGGACAACGCGCTTTCTATGTCGAGGCCTTTAAGGATTGCACGGAAGAGCTTGCTAGAGAACTGGGGCCCCCGATCAGAGATGATCTTTCGTGGGAGTCCATGTAGGCGGAACCATTCTCTAATGAAGTTGTCTGCAGTCCCTTCCGTGTCGATCTCCTCAGTGCATGGAATAAGGTGAATCATCTTTCCATGCCGATCAGCAATAAGCTGGAGCGCGTTGTATCCGTCCACCTCCGGCAGTCCAGTGATGAAGTCACAGGTAACTACTTGGCCTGGGCCGTCTGGGATCTCGTTGGGTTGAAGAGGACCGTGTGGCTTCGCATGTGAAGTCTTGCCACGGCGACAAGTGTCGCAGGTCTCAACGTAATCCTTAATGAACTTTGCCATGCCCGGCCACCAGTAGTTCCGTGTAACCAACTCCACCGTCTTTGCCTGGCCAGGGTGTCCAGCAGGCGGGAGGTCGTGGTGAATGCGCACTATCTCTGCTCGGAGCGCGTCGTCTTTGGGGACATAAACTCGGCCGCGGTAGAGCAGCAGGCCTTGTTCTGTGTTCCAGTCCACCAAATCGTTCTGTAGACGTGCTGGCCCTAGCTTATCAAGCTTGCTGAGTGCCTCTGCGACCTCCTGCTCACGCTCTCCACATTCTCGAATGCGGCGGAGCAGTGCCTTCTCTGGTACCACTGACATGTGCCCTCTCTTAGCTGCCAGTACTCGGAAGCGATCGGGTTGCAACATGACTCGGTTCAGGTTGTCATCGGCGTCATCCTTCTGGTGATCAGGCCTGCGCGACAGCGCATCTGCCCTACCATTGGAGGTGCCTGGCTTGTGTGCAATGACAAAGTCGAACCGCGACAGATAGAGAGCCCATCGTGCCTGCCTGCGCGTGAGGTTTTGTGCGGCCTTCCAGTACTCGAGGTTCTTGTGGTCCGACTGGATCTCAAACACACTAGGAAGACCCTCGAGGTAGTGGCGCCAGGCCTGCAGGGCACGGATGATGGCGAGCATCTCCTTGTCATAGATCTCGTAGTTGCGTTCCGCATCGCTCATTGACTCAGAGTGGAAAGCCACAGGGTGCCATTTGCCGTCCTCCCCCTCCTGAGACAGAACCGCACCGGTAGCATACCCGGATGCATCGACTTCAATGCGGGTTTTGCGGTCTGGGTCATACATGCTCAGGACAGGGCTTTCAGTGAAACGACATTTGAGCTCGTCGAATGCTGATTGCTCTTCGGCACCCCATTGCCAGGGAGCGCTACCCGTGAGACGGTCGAGGGGTTTGCATACTGCGCTGAAGTCCTTAATGAACCGCCTGTAGAAATTCGCGAAACCGCGGAACTTCCGTACATCTGAGGCGTTCTGAGGGACAGGCCATTCTGCGATACCCCTGACCTTCACTGGGTCCATCTCCACACAGTTCTCCGAGACGAGCACACCTAGGTACTCAACCTTAGGCTGTTCGAATTCGCACTTCTCTGGCTTGCAGAACAGGTCGTGCTCCGCCAGACGCTTCAGGACCTCACGCACCAGTGTGCGGTGTTCCTCGATGTCGTTGGTGAATATGAGGATGTCGTCGAGGTAGATAGTGATTTTGCCGAGTATGATGAGGTCCTTGAAGATGTCGTTCATGAGCGCAGAGAATGTACTAGGCGAGTTAGCCAGTCCGAAGTACATCACGTTCGGTTCGAACAGTCCACGATTGGTAACGAAGGCAGCCTTCCATTCATCACCGGTCTTAATCCGCACATTGTTGTACCCCCAACGGATGTCAAGCTTGGTAAAGTACTTGGCCCTCTTGAGTCGATCCATCAAGTCCGACACCAACGGTAGCGGGTATCGGTTCTTAATGGTGATGTCGTTCAATCGCCGGTAGTCCTGTACAGGACGTAGGCTGCCATCCTTCTTTTTAACGAAGAAGAATGGTGACGACATCGGTGACTTCGACTCTTGAATATATCCTTTGGCCAAGTTCTCGCTAAGGAACTTGTCAAGCTCAACCTGCTCGCTGGGCGACAGGGGGTACACCTTGGAATGGAACATCCTAGCATCTGGTACGAGTTCTATAGCGTGGTCGTAGGGTCCGTGCTCAGGTAGACGTTCGGACGCCTCTTCGAGAACACACGCAGATACTCGTGGTACTGGGGAGGTACGATCTCTTCGACAGGACGGACTTCCTTCTTCTGGTACTCTTGTTCAGCGAGCTGTTGAGAGTACGTGTAGCTCGCCGACACAAAGATCTTAGGGTACCTCGAAGTCGTCGTCCATCTTCTAGTGCATTGAGAAGAGACTCCTCAGTGCCATCCCATTCCGGCAGAAACCTGGCGGTGGAGGCCTATCTTCCTCTCCTCCTCCTCGACCATTACGGCCCGTGCATATCCTACCCATCGTCTTTGCCTTCCGCACCCGTCGAGAACCATTGCGCGCCGTAAGCCGTACCTCCGTATCACGCGCTTTGGTTTCAACAGGTTTGGATGCCTTCCGATGAGCCGGACATGCCTCTGGACATCTCGATAGGCGTAGCGAGCCACGTTCCCAATCTACTTCAGGGTTGTGTTCGCGCAGCCAGTCCAGGCCAATGATCACATCCTCTTCTCCTATGTCTGTCACCACAAACACCACCTTCTCTCGGTGGTCTCCAATCGCCATATCCAACACGGCGACCTCCGTGATCGTTCCATCACGGTTCTCGGTACCATCTATGTTGTACAGGGGAATTGGCCTTGCCAACTTCCTCGTCGTAACCTGGTTCTTTCTACGAACCGTCTATGTAAAACTTAGTAGTAGCCCCGCTATCTACCATGGCTACTATGTCCTTGTGTCGCTGCTTGCCGATTAACCGTACTGGTATATGAAAGTGTTGGCCACTATGATTTACTTCATATACAAACGCAGAGCTCAGTACAGAAAATCGACTATTACTACAAGAGCCGGCACGCGCAGCGTCCAGTGCGGCTCTAATCAGAAACCCTCCTTCTTCTCAGCGGTCGTAAGGGCCGCGATCTTCTCCTCCATCGCCTTGACCTGGGCCTGAAGAGCCGCTACTTCCGTAGTTGCAGTGGACGAGGAGGCGGCTTGCTGACTCTTCAAGCCGCGGGCAGTCATACTTACGATGTCCGGGCTGGCCACAGATATGACAGTTTCCAGGGAACGGCTTCTTCCCGGTAGCGGCCGCCTTCTCCCCTTTCTTCTTCCATCCAAACGACTTTGGCCGTTCTTCCTCTCTGGTGACGAGGGCCTGGTCGAGCGACAGCGCCACCTTCTGGATTTTGGTGAGGTCCGAGATGTCGTGGGCACTGGTGGCGAGGACGTCCCGGAGCCTGGGAGGCAGGCCAGAGCGGTAGCGTTCGCGTTTGTCCTCGTCGCCGAAGCCGGTCCGCGCTGCAGCTGCATTGAACTGCGCCGTGTACTCCTGGACAGTGCCAACCTTGCGATACGCCTTGCAAAGCTTGACAAGTTCAGCGATGGCAGCCTCCTTGTCGTCAGCCGCGCAGAAGTGATCCTTGAAGGCTGTGCTGAACTCGCCATAGTCTGCCCAAGGACTAGTTCCACCGGCGAGCTTTACAATGTGGGGGCCAGCCCAGGCTGCTGCTCCTTCCGTGAGCTTGCTGAGGATGGTCATCCATATGACGTCGCTAGGCGTGCCAACCGCTACCGCCGTAAGGTGTTGTAGTAGAGATCTGAGCGGCGGACACAAAGCGGAGACCATCCTGTGCGGATTTTCCATCATATTCACGTGGGGCGATCTGGGAGAGGAGTTTGGAGGTGTCGAACGGTGGAGCGGGGGCAGGGGTAGTCATGGCGGGTGTGGACGCTCGACTGGGTGCAGCTGATGAAGAGGATGAGGGTTGTGGAGTGTTGAGGCTGATGGTCTCTTGCTTGGGTTCCTTCTTTACTTCCGGCTTTTTCTCTGCCTTTGGGAGTTTAGAAGTTGAAGCGATGGGGGTTGCGGGAGTCGAGGTTCGTCGCTGTCCAAGACGCTCTGTAACGAGTTCAAGAGTCTTGTCGAGGATGGGAGACCCTGTTGATCGTGCAGGACTGGGGATTCGACTTTGGACACGACTCTGGGGTTGTGAGGTAGGGCGTGAGGCAGGGCGGGATGAGGGATTCCTGGATGCGATGAGGGCGGCTTGGCGAGCTGGGGGTCGGCTTGGATCTCGAGGTGCAGGTGCTGGTGGGTTTGCGATCTTCGCACGAATTAGGACTTCCTGTTCTTTGGTGGTGAGGAGTCTAGGGGCGATGCCTTCACGAGTTTCAAGGGTATCGTTGAATGTGTGTGATCGGTGGGGGCACGGTTGCTCCTCGCAGTAGTACCAGGTTTGCTTATCTTCGTCCCAGTACTCGTCCTGTACTGCAGTGGGGTGGAATACGTGTCCCCAGGCTTGGCAAGCCACGTTGAATCTCGCTTCCTTATCCTAGGAATGAAACGGCAGGTGCACGATCCAACACTGTCTGCTCAGCCTCCTCGGCCTGTTGCTGTGTCTTAGCCCAAGGGACACGGGCCCAAGGGTGTTCTGCCTTGGCTTTGTTTCGCCGCCTTTCTCTAGCCTCCCACGCCGTGAGGCGGACCACTTCTGTCAGTACCGGGGTCTCGTGTTAGGAGCTTTCCGCGTACTGTACCACTAAGAGTGGCAAGCCTCAGGTTGCGCCGAGACCACGTCCGATGGTGTGACTAGAGCGCGCACTACGCTAGGCCAACACAGAGGATCTAAGTGCGTACCGTACGAGAGGGAAAGAGTGTGGGTGGAGTACGCCGGTGCTCGTGTAGAAGTTTCGACCTAATGTTACGACTGGCTGTCGAGTAAGATCAGGGAGGAGGCTTACGAGACGAGCAAGGGCGTCGACGAGCACTTGTGCAGCGAGAGCGGAGCAGGGCTCGACAGTCAGGCTGGAGACAAGATGTATTGAGCGAGTAACTAACGAGCGAGAATACAGTGAGGCTTACCTGGAGACAAGAGGTCGAAACTGAGGTCTCCAGGTAGCAAGGTACAGGCCTTATATACAGGTAACGGACAATGGGAACCGGGAACAATAGGTAACTATGGACACGGGAACCAGTGGAAGAACAATGGTATGTAGTACAATGACGACGGGAACAATGGGTAACAGGAGTTATTGTACTGCGAGAACAAGGGACAGGTTTGCTAAACAATGGAGGACAATAAGGACGACGCGGGAGGCAAACAGTCCGAAAAGGGAAAGAGAGACGCCGGGGTAGGCGCCGAGCGTGCCGTTCATGACAGTTCCGCACGGAGGGCGTGGTATGCAGACGTGGTGAATGAGGTGGAGGGAGAAGATTCCGCTGCGGTCTCCCATACCGTGACCTGGCGTGAGAGCGGGGCTTGAGGCACGGACTCAGACAAGATAATCCACCCCGGTGAGCCAGCCCTTCCATGCAAGATAATCCTTCTTACGTTTACATCGCCAGAGTCAGGCTTTCGCAGCACCACATCTCGGACAGGACGCACTTAGACAAGATAATCCGACCTGGCGTGAGAGCGGGGCTTGAGGCACGGACTCAGACAAGATAATCCACCCCGGTGAGCCAGCCCTTCCATGCAAGATAATCCTTCTTACGTTTACATCGCCAGAGTCAGGCTTTCGCAGCACCACATCTCGGACAGGACGCACTTAGACAAGATAATCCGACCTGGCGTGAGAGCGGGGCTTGAGGCACGGACTCAGACAAGATAATCCACCCCGGTGAGCCAGCCCTTCCATGCAAGATAATCCTTCTTACGTTTACATCGCTAGGCCTCCGCGCCGCCTCTGTCTAAGCCATCTTTATCTTCAGTCTAATACTTGATAGCTTAATGGCAGACCAAAGTCATGCTCGAGCGGAGGCAAAGCGTTCATTAACAAGCTAGATAAGATATAGGTAGTGTGCTGCCCTTCTCCTCAAGGTAGGCTTCCCAATGTATTCACGCTCGTCCTCGTCCTCGTCCCCGTCCCCGTCCCCGTCCCCGTCCCCGTCCCCGTCCCCCGGCTGGGCCTGTCTTTCCACCTGACATGTTGTCGTTGTCTACAGCGTCCACTTTCTCTCCGTCGTCTTTCGCCTTTCCTTCATCTAGTTGCTTCTTTCGACGTTTGTTCGGGCGTTCTACCTGTTCTGGACCTCCGCCCTCTTCGGTCTGGCTGTGGCCCTGGTGAGACGCCTCTGCACATGCACTGGCATTTCCCCGGGCTCCTATGCGGGCACTATGCCGTGTTGCCAGTCCCTTACGCTCCTTTCGCTTCCCCGGTACAGCGGTTCCACCCGCAGTTGCTGAGGTAGATGAGGGGGGACAGCCGTGTGGGACAGGGGTCGCCAGATTGGGTAGCGCATGGGAAGGACTTGCTTCTGCGTTCTCTGACTGCATACTCCCCATAGCCGTACTCGAAGCGTGCTCCAGCGTTCTCAGGCCCTCTGAAGGTCGCGATTGGACAGTGCTCGTGGCAGGCATGTTGGCACCGATTCCGTTGGACGCTTGATCTGGCCAAGGTGCGTATCCATTGTGTACACCAAGTGAGACATGGTCCTGTGCGCTGCCAAGGAGATTCACAGCAGTAGCAGATGGAGTTCCAGCTGAGACCGCTATGGTGGCATTTGCAACGTCATTGGTGAGAGTCGGCCACTGTGATACAGCCGTGGCAGTAGAGCCTGGGCCGGCGTCAGGCCAATTCGTCATGTCCATTCGTCCTGAAGGTGTCAGGTCCATGAACGAGGACCAGGCAACGTGAGGAACGCCTGCCTGGCTAGCGTCGTAGACATTTGAAAATGCGCCCCACGTGTTCATATCCCCCAAGTCCATCGACGACGACGCTGCGACAACGGGCAGTCTTCCCTGAGCCATCCACATATTCGCGCTGCCGAAATGCATGTCGGGGAGAACTGAAAGTTGGTTCTCACCCCGCTGCATACTAGTGGCGCATGTCTGCGTCGCGGGCATGAGGTTCTCGTGGCCAGGCACTGCATGGATTTCGTCAAACGTTGCAGACGACAATTGTGTGACCATGGTCGCGCCCTCCTGCGTTATCGTGCCCATCTGCTCCCCGGCTCTGTAGTTCCTCGTCGCGGGCTGAGGCATAGTCCAGCCTTCCTGCATCGTGACTTCCATTTGCGTCGCGGTCATGAATTGCCCCGCGCCAGGTTGGAGGCCCATCCCGTCCCTAGCCAAGGAATAGGACGGCGTGGTCATGGTCGCGCCATTCTGTGTCTCAGTTGGGCCCATCTGCGTCGGAGGTTGGTAGCTCGTGGTCGCGGGCGGACCGTGGTTCGCGCCGTTCTGCGTCGGGGCCGTCTGCGTCCAAGGGTGGCCGTTTGCGCCGTTCTGCGTTGGAGGTTGGTAGCTCGTGGTCGCGGGCGCACTGTGGTTCGCGCCTGTCAGCGTCGGGGCCGCCTGCGTCCCAGGGTGGCCGTTTGCGCCGTTCTGCGTTGGAGGTTGGTAGCTCGCGTGCGCGCCGTTCTGCGTCTCAGTTGGGCCCATCTGCGTCGGAGGTTGGTAGCTCGTGGTCGCGGGCGCACCGTGGTTCGCGCCTGCGTTCTGCGTTGGAGGTTGGTAGCTCGCGTGCGCGCCGTTCTGCGTCTCAGTTGGGCCCATCTGCGTCGGAGGTTGGTAGCTCGTGGTCGCGGGCGCACCGTGGTTCGCGCCTGCGTTCTGCGTTGGAGGTTGGTAGCTCGCGTGCGGCGCGCGTTCTGCGTCTCAGTTGGGCCCATCTGCGTCGGAGGTGGTAGCTCGTGGTCGCGGGCGCACCGTGGTTCGCGCCTGCGTTCTGCGTCGGAGGTTGGTAGCTCGCGTGCGCGCCGTTCTGCGTCTCAGTTGGGCCCATCTGCGTCGGAGGTTGGTAGCTCGTGGTCGCGGGCGCACCGTGGTTCGCGCCTGCGTTCTGCGTCGGAGGTTGGTAGCTCGTGGTCGCGGGCGCACCGTGGTTCGCGCCTGTCAGCGTCGGGGCCGCCTGCGTCCCAGGGTGGCCGTTTGCGCCGTTCTGCGTCGGAGGTTGGTAGCTCGTGGTCGCGGGCGCACCGTGGTTCGCGCCGTTCTGCGCCCCAGTCATAGTCATGACATTCGCGATGCCAGGTTCACGTAGCGTCCCATCTGTCGACAGGCTTGAACATTCCGTTGTTGTCGCTGATCCAGGCTGCATGGTCGTTGTCACAATCGCGGTGGAAGGCTGACTCTCGTTCCCATCCACGACCGTTGTGGAAGATGCGTCACCAACAAAGACCATCTTGGTCTGAGCTCCAGTCTCTGCAAAACAAAGTGCGTCAAGGCACTCCATGTAAGGCCTATATGCGTCTGACGGCGCGCTCTGGTCAGCCTGTTCGTCGGCGTTTGGCTCCTGTTCTTCCGCTATATCTGACATGGAGGGCATCATAGGAAGCGTGGCCCTGGCTATCGCCACGGGAGTCGTTGGTGTTGTGGCCTGTGACGGCTCAGACAGATCCATTGGTAAGATATCGTCGCTGAAAGTCATGTTAAGGGGCATTGGAATCTTCTGCTTCTGTGCACGGGGCTTTACTGGCGTGTTCTTGACGCTGACTGACGTTTTCCGGCTGCAATTGAGGCTTTTGAATCGGAACGGTGTCCCCTGTTGCTGAGCGTTGTACAGGTCTGCCCACAGCACAAACACTTCCGGAAGAGACAGTTGGGAGAAACGCTTGGTGAACATGCTTGTCCAACGCTCTGCCACAAAGTTGCATGGCGCTGCCGCTACTTTGACCCAGTCCAGATCGCCAGGTCGGTCTGCCTCATCTGCCAATGTAGTATTAGATTTGATTTGCTTAACCACAACCCAACTTACTCCATGCGCACTGCATTAGGGCTTCCAATATCCCTACCACCTGCTTCTCATCTCCCGTCCTAAAATGCGGCAGGAGAGCTCGCCCGTCAGGTGCGAATAGAAGCCGATCAGCCCCTGGTGTCAGGTTCACTGTGGTTGGGCGAGATTGATCAAGGTTCAGCGCTGCAGTTTATATGTGAGTTGATAACTCTCATGCCCGTCAACAAGAGTACAGATGCTTACGAGTTGCTTCCTCAGCCCAGCTTTCCCATCGCGCCTTCTCCTGGGGTGTATAACCCCCTTGCCATTTTGCGAATGACGGACAGTCAGGGTTAGCCCTTACAGACAATCTGTCCACGGCTCACTTATCAGTGTACGTTTCGCTTGGCTGAACTTGCCACTTACTCCTCGTAGAACGGCTCCCCATTTGCTCCTCGGAAGACAGCCCTCAATTGGAACGAGCACATTCCCAGCTGTTTGGCGTCGAACCCTATCCTGCCTACCAAATAATCCC
Organism: Ganoderma boninense; assembly: GCA_002900995.3. Taxonomy (NCBI): domain Eukaryota; kingdom Fungi; phylum Basidiomycota; class Agaricomycetes; order Polyporales; family Polyporaceae; genus Ganoderma; species Ganoderma boninense. The sequence goes on along the minus strand of PJEW03000049.1, from coordinate 7,083 downwards.
CCAGAACCTCCATAAAAACATGCTGATTCCTGCAAAGCTCGTTAACGGTGTTGTTCTAGACACAAGATCAGTGGCTTACTTACAGGTAGCATTGGTCCTTCTTGTCTTGATTGTGTTCTTCCGCGCGTCGCACCCATTCCTCCTGTTTGTGCTCCTCCAATCTACGCCACATCTTGGCCGAGGTGGAGGAGAACAGCCCGATATCCCGGCTTCCCGCCTCTTCTACTACCTTCTCTATGTTGTTGGACGCCCATAACCTCATCGGTGAAACGCGACGCGAGGACATAAATTTCCACAGCGGGTTCGCCGTGCCCATGCGAGGTTTGGCGCCCCCCATCTCCTTCTTGCGGCTGTGGTTCTTGTACCATGACATCACTGCCTGTAAGGTTTCGTATGAGCCAGTCACCAGTCTTGTTCCAGAGACACACGCACCTGCCGAACCTCTTCGTGTGTGTGGTTGTGACGTTCGAACGCCCTCCTCAAGTCGTCGTCCGCCAGAAGTTCATCAGCAACCTCCTCTTTCAGCTTCGTCCGGTCCTTCTGCGCTTTCCTGGGATCCAGCTGTTGATAGGCCTTCAAGCGAGCTTCCAATTTGCTCACGGCTTGTGGATAGTTATTCCACTCCAGCCGGCGTCTTGCCTTTTTCGTGTCGTCGGCTTCCCCGTCCTCGCTTTGCTCGTCTTCGCATTGGTCAGCCTTTCCCTTCTTGTTCTTATTCTTGTTCTTCTTGTTCTTCTTCTTCACCGCAATTGTCGTCTTTGGTTTGGATGATGAGGACCCTTCGCCGGTAGTCTCGACAGAGGACGCAGCAGTTGACCCGTCCGAGGCAGATGTGCTGGAATCGCATATCGTCGAGGCAGTCTCCGAAGAGAAACAAGACGGAAGAGTGGATGTCGACGGGGATGTTGAAAGTGTTTCTGGGGCAGCAACGGAAGCCGTACACAAAACTGCGATAGCGGTCGGGGCGGACACACCGGAAGGCAGCGTGCTCGGGAATGACATTGACACGTAGCGTTGGGACGGTCCGACCAAATCCTGCACCTCCCGTATTGTAGACTCTACGTAGATCACGAGGATACGCATGGGGGAAGCCACGTCACATGGATGAGAAGTGGTAGCGTGTGTCAAAGAAGGGGGGACTCACTCTTAGCTTCGTCGCACTGCAACACCCCACCCCTTCCACGAAAGTCGCACGAAACTCTTCCCTACAGAGGCAGCGAAACCAATGGTCGAAAGTTCGTGTCCAGTCAAGGAGAGTGGAGGAGGTAACCCAAGGCGAGAGGCGAGGATTCGGGTATCGCACTCCCCAGGATACGGCACGACGACATCCAGGTCGCGGGCGAGTCGGCTGCACTACTCTCGCCTGGCCATTGGTTTCAGGTTCGATCCACGTGTCACGAACTATCGCCCTCATGGGAGCCCTGTTTGTCCCTTGACCCATGCCATGTGAGCAACGACATCCCAACGTTTCCATTATTATAGAACCAGGTCCCAGATACATTTAGATATCGTCCCTCTTCCGACCACACCACGTCCGGATCCGCCACCCTGACCCTAGTATGCGCAGCGGTAGCGCTTCATATTTCGGAACCAGGCAGGTATCGTCTCGTCATATAGGTCAGTCCAAGTACTTGGCTAGCCAAGTCAAGTTACTCACTCGTCGCACGTCGCCTGCTGTGAATCCGCCCTCCTCGAGTTCCTCCATGATATACCCGTCCATCAGCACCTCGTTGGTGACGTGCCAAACGAAGTTGCGGCGGGCTCCACCTGATATGCATGCTTCGTATTCTTCCAGGAAGCGCAGAAGAAAACGATGTGCCACTGGAAAGTTGCGCCAGCGCAGGATCGGCCGTCGCGGTGGGTAATGGGGAGGCTGTGTGCCAGCGAACTCGTCCGCCACGTAACGTCTCGCTGCCATCCATCTCGAAAACGTCATATGTGGGCCAAACAGTCCCGCTTCTTCATCCGCTTGCAGCTGTGCCCTGAAAGCCTCGAAATCGCGATGATACAAGGGCGGCATGTGGATGGGATAGTAGGTATTCTCGTCCCGGCCAAGGGTCCGCCATTCTATACCGGAGTGAGGCTCTGTAGTCATGCGGTCTGAGATACAGGGACGGAGAGACAGACACAGGGAGTGCATGAGTTGACAGTCGTATGCCAACGTAGGACCCCGTACCCGAGCGTCTCCGTTTATTAGTGAATTCAACAGGCCAACGCCACCGTCCTGGAGTCGCCGCTCCAGGCCCTGCAGCACGTAGTCTTGTCGTCTATTTCTCCCCGTTGCAATCTCATAGGTTTCCAGCCGCTGACCTTGGAGCTCTGCGGGTTACCGCAACTCTCGTATTTATTGAGTGGGGTGGCATGTGTATTATGCTTGCCGTCTGCGTTCAAGGACAACCGGGTGCTACAATACGTATGGCTCCGCCGACGTACCCTTGCCCTCAACCTTAACCTGCGCTAGACTCGTACGCGCACGCTTCACTCTGGCCTGCTTTCCCCCTTCCTCTTCCTTGATCTCCACAAATTGACACGGTGCCACGAACGCACGTTTGCGCTTCCGTTCTTTGGCAGGCGCTGCCGTAGATGTGAGGTCGATGACGATCGAAGGCTTCGAGGACGACGTTTTCGCGGCCGGCTTCGAGGATACGAGCTTTGAGGACGAGGATACGAGCTTCGAGGACGACGTCGACGCGGCCGGCTTCGAGGACGAGGATGCCAGCTTCGAGGACGGCGACTTCCGTTCTTTGGCAGGTGGTGCCGTAGATGTCAGGTCGATGACGATCGAAGGCTTCGAGGATACGACCTTCGAGGACGACGTCGATGCCGTCGGCTCCCTTTGGGCTGCTAGCGATGCCAGCAAAAGCAGAGAGCTACCACCACGGGCCCAGTTCGGATAGATCTCTGTCACGAAATGGTCCAACCAGAGCGTCACGCAGACCCTCGGGTGACGATAGATCACCCCTCCTCCCTCGCACAACGTGATAGTCTGCGACGGTTTCACACTCTGGGTCCATGCCTTTTGAAAAGGCTCGTACATCAGATACGAGCCCAATTGGCGCGAGTTGTGTGGAAGACCAAGAGCATGCAGGATGGCCGGTTGCCTGAACGTGAACCCCACCAGCGCGCCCAACTTCTTCCCCTTGGCGAGCACTCGCATTGGCCCTATACCATCCTGTGTAGACAAAGGACATATTTTTAACGTCTGTGTCGTGTCTCGCACTCAAACACGTACCATCTGGTATATGACCACGAGCACATCAACGTCTTCACCGTAGGGGGTAATGATGCTGGAGTTGCCACGAGCAAGCGTTTGGTAGGGACGTCGCAGAAAGTCCGGTTCGAGCCGTGGCAGGTCGTCCATGCCTGGGACGCACGGAGTGAAGGCGAGGAGCATACCAGGAGGAATATTTGGCCTGATATTCTCAGCTTTCAAGTCGCGACTGAGTAGTGAAACTGTTGTTTCGCAGCACCAACGAGAGAAAGCTTCGCTCTGGAAAGCAGGAGGATCGAGTACGGCGAGGTCGAGAAGGAGCCCTACACGGGTTGCGAGCGACATCTGCACATTAAGGGGTTTGAGATGACCATCACAGCGACTTCCGCGAGGCTGCCAAGATGTCAGTACAACCACGATTTCTCAAAGGAGCAAGCTCACTCACGTTGGTACACTTCGTAGACACGAAACACAGGGTCAAGGAGTAAAATGTATAAATACACATTGGGTGCGGAATACTCGGCGTTGACTCACAATTCCAAGGACAAGGCCCAAATGTTGCTTCTGCGTGCCGCCTAGGATAATGTTGTAGGCGTGTTTACGACCCGTCATCTGGCAACGTCCAACGGCGGCCAGAATGGTCTGCTTCGAGGGGGCAGCGCCTCGCACCAGTTGGCTCACTCGAGCGTCGTCAGACATGGAGAAAAGAAAAAAGGGGATGGGGGTGGCGTGCGACGTTGAAGCGACTCCACGTTGCCCTCTATAACAGGTCCGCGACGAGTGGCTGAGGCCGGTGTTGACTAGTCTCTGTGAACGGATTAACGACGCAAAACCGCGGATTAAGCCATAAATCTGTCTTCGTCCTCCGCCTTGCGTCAATGCGGTTGTCGGCTGCGGTTCGCACGCGTTCGGGATTCCGCTCACGACGCCCTAGATACGCATCGTTAGAAGCCGGGGATGTTGCCGGTCTAGCAGTACAGGTACATACTCATGCCCCGGACTCAGCGTCACCAGGACACGATCGGCAAAATGCGTTTATGTGCCTCTGCCTGCTTTCCTGCGTTAGACCCGTAATCGTGGTACTGGAATCAATCGTTCAGCCAACCTCCTCTTCTGCTCCACGACCGCATGCCACTGTACCGATTACTGAGGTGCTGGAGTTGCGGGTTGCCACTTGCACTTCATGGGGGAATGTCACATGTCAGATGAAAGTGATAGCCTGCATTCATACTGAAACGCTACTTACACACATCTAGCTGTTGAGCGGGTTAGTGCACTGGATCTCCACGCGAAATGGGGTTGCGGACGAGTCACCAAGGCAGGGTGTCTCTGAGTTCCGTTTGAACGGCAGTTGCCGTGACGCCAGCCTAACACATGTCACGGCTTTCCCAACTCTTTAAAGTCCAACTGCCATCGCCCCGCTCCCCTGAAGGTCTTGTCGACTGTCCTACTATCTGTGTCCCGCAGATTCTCAGGCGTATCCACACCGCCTGTATGGTTGCTCGCTGGCATATTTGCCCACATCCACAAATAGTAGACTTTGAGTCACGTTTGACTGATTCCTCGCACCATGCGCAACCTACCTGACATTGCGATATCGATTATCCCAGGTATGCGTCGCTGTCTTCGCTGATACTTTGGCAGCTCACAAACATGAAAATCAGACATGCCCATTCACACCTATGAGGACGCGCTCTCAGCGTCCTGGGGTCCTAACAACGCTTTCCTCGTGACCACGCCCAACGCCCACTATGTCCCCGATATCGTGCAAGGTATCGTGACTGTGTGCTTGAGGGACGACGGCATGTTCGGTGAACACGATCCCATACAATGGCCTCAAATTTTCATCTGGCAACACCCCTTCCTCGCCGCCATCCCCAAGCGACCCACCAACTTCCCCAACACCTCGCCCGCAACCTGTAGTCACGCCGCTATCTGGAACCAGCCCACCCCCCACGATTTCCTACCAAACGGCCGCGCCGTCGGCTACGGTTTCCTCCGAACGGAGTTTCTGGACTTGCTGCGACCTCTCATCGCGAAGATGTCCAGTGAAGTTCGCGGATACACCCTCAATCCGTGCGTCACCGTCGACCTGTCCATCTTGTATCGGTACGAAGTCGAAATGTCGATGGCCTGGCAAAGGCTGTTTCACACGCCGGCTACGTTGCGGGATCACGTCATTCAATTGGGTGTCGTCCGCCGGTACTGGCTGTTATGCTCTGGCTTCATGACATTCTACGATCGCCTTGGTCGTGATCGCTCTCCAGGACCCCTACCTTACAATGGCGATATCATCGGCGCCTGGACCTCGGAGCCGCGCGTAGCGCAAATGCTATTCTCCTTAGGCGTTCCGGTGTGGCTCGTGCGCCCGCTTGCGATGCTTCCGTCTGACATCCGTGTCGCGAAGATAATGGCAATGGCGTCAACGGCAGCGCTTTGTCTCGTCAAGTTTCATGGCGCCGAGCCTCTGTACCAGGGCCTTATTGGCCCACGGCATTTGGAGGCTACATTCATTTCAGGCGAGCTTACCTGTTTGTCGGGAGGCGGACGCGACCCGAGCGGGTATCGGGACCATTCAATTGTGCCGACGGCCACAATTTCTAAGCCTGATGAATACGTTGAGCCGCTGGCATTGGGGTCGCTCTACCGGACCGATATCTCGCGGTCTGGGGCCGTCGTCAAAAGCCAACTGTCGACTTCTACCGTGTACGTGGTTGTAGCTGATTTGTACTTAGTCGAGGTATCTTACGCGCGTATTGCAACCAGACCGAGGGCGACCCCAAGATCGTAGTCGAAAGGTGCATCCCTCCCAATTTCGTGGGCGTGACAAGTTTCTTGAGGTCTCGCATCCTTGGATGCCGGCACCCTTGGCGAGCTGGACACACGCGATGAGCGCTGTGGATCGGTCCGACAAGGCTAGACCTGGTCGCTGGGGTTACTGGATTCCGGAGCCGGGCCTTCTTGTGGGGCCGAAGAACCCGAAACGCTTGCAAAAGTACTTCATGACGTGGCTTCAAGCTCGTCCTCTTTGGCTTTACGTCTTACAGTTCCCCGGGTCTATATCGACCGCCCACCGTACCCAGGTCTGGAGAGATTTCCTTCACGGCGTGGACGAGGATCCCAAGACCTTCACCAAGCACGGAAAGCGCGCGTTTGAGATCAAGCATCTGTTCTCACACGTCTTCACGGAGCAGTCGCTGCAACCCGAGACATCGGGGGAGGTGGAATGGCACGGGCATCGTATCGGCGAGGTCGACAACAGCATTGGCCCACTTATCTTATGGGAGACGTTCGAGCTGGGTTTCCGTTACGAGCTGGCCGCCATGGATCGCGCGTTACGAAGGGAAAGTGCCGGACAAGAGCACGATCGGGTTGCTCGGCTGTCTCGTGTTTTCCCAGAGGACAGTATTCATGCGGTGCTTCGTCTGCCCGCCTCGGACTCTCGCAGTCTTGGCGCCCCTCTCCCTCATCATAGAATCCCTTCCCTCAATGGGTTCCGTGACATCTTGATGCTGTGGCCGTTATGTCCTCCGGAGATAGTGGCGAGCGGACCATTAGAATCCTCGGCCTCTAGCCAGGCGATCGAGGATTTAGAGGTGCGCTTAGCATGCTTCTACACCCAAATGTTCTTTGACGTAGCTGGCCGAGCGCCGCTTGTACCCCATTGTTTTCCTTCACATCTTATGTAGCAATCTTAGCATGTCCTTGTAGTGTTTGCATTTTTATAACAACGCAGATTCACCCTCAGCGTCCAAGCTCTCCCAGTGCCCTTGGCGACGCGATATCCAGCATCGATATCGGCCATGAACGGACGGCTTCCGTGGGAAGCCGGCTTCCCCGTATAAATTTCCTCATACTGCCGATATCTAGCA
>PJEW03000048.1:0-19726 GCA_002900995.3 Ganoderma boninense | reverse complement strand
CAATCGGTGTGGCAGCCGGCGAATTCCGCAGCGATGGTGGCCCGGGGATCAGGTTAGTCCCACCTCCTTTATTGTAAGAACTAAGATGTTCCATGCGAAACGGTCGGACAAGGTGTTGTGCGCGGCGCACCTCTAAGTCTTGCGCCGTGCAATTGGGTTCGCCATACCTGACATGCGCCTCATTGTGCCACAGCGCGTGCTCGCATGGACTGGCTTCGAACCCTGTCACGAGCTCATCTCAGTTGCTGTGTCCCTGTTCCTCGCCCTTGGGCCTTGCAGATGCTCGTCGTGTCGTGGTCTAGCCTGGCATGGCAAGCGCTGCTGGAAACATTGTTCTCGCTATACGCAGGCTGACTTCAGGTTTATTTTTCAGGACTCACTTCGGACCCACTGTAATGCTGCTGTCGCTTGCATTCCGATGATGTATTGTCGGCACAACCGCTTTGCGAGGTGGCTGCCGCGGAAAGCAGACGACATGGGAGAGATCTATCAAGAGACAGACGGTTTGACTATACCGAGCGCGCCAGTCGTAGGAGGCGTCTTTCCCAAGTTCTTCTATGTCCACACGAACTTCATTCTGGACCAGAGACCTGAAAGCTTCCGGGTCGCTGATCACCGGTAAAGTCTAATCGGCTACTTATGGACCCGCTTCACCTGGTAGGCGGGAGAAGATCCATCCGAGGATCCGCGGCAGAAACGCCTTCCGGAAGTCTCACAGAGGACAGCTTCTATGTCGCCCTTTTGGCAGACGACCATCATCGCTACGCATCCACCTTCCGCACCCCGCCGCATATCACTAGAGTGCCAGCCTCCCTCAAACTGCACCCTGTTAGGTGTTAACTGCGAATCACTCTGGGTGGTCTTCCGGTTCGAATTCTCATGTCTAGGCTTGTCTCCTCGGACTCTGATTGCGGATGGCCTGCCGCCCTTCTGTGGCCGGAGCCACACGATGAATGGCCCTATGGTCAATCATGTCCATGAGAGGTCGTAGTCTGGACGTCGACGAGTGGAGGGCAAATCGGCTGCCTTTCAAAAGCTACTCCAGCTCGTTCGTTTTCCCTCAGCCTGTTTTTCCTCATTTCTGCCTGTCTTTCCTTTCCCGCGTATTCCCTCCTCTCAACACTCAAACGGTTCCGTACCAATCTTGCGCTGTCCAGTCTGGTTTTCCTCTCGCGGACGTATCTTCTGGCTGTGCAGGTCCGCATCACTCTGCCTAGCGCTCAACCAGCAGGTCCAAATTCCGATAGAATTCATCAGACCGAATCCGAATTCCCACAAGCCGACGAGGCCGAAGGATTCATTATTGAAGGATCTACGCGGAGAGCCAAAGGCGCGGTTCCGTGTCAAAGCACCGCCCCAACGGGCTTCGTCCTCTTCTCGCGCCGTACTACAGAGCCCATCCCCGACAATCAAGTCACAGCGGACGGGCGGAAGAAGAGAGACGGAGATCACGAAGGATGCCAGTGCCGCATGGAAGGAGCTGCCTCAGATCCGCACGGGACGCCTACCTCGGCCGTGCCCGCAGGAATTCTCGCCGAGCATAAGCGGCGAGCGCGCGAGTGCTGGTCTCAGCGCGGAGAGGAGAGATGGGAAATTTCCGGGCGCACTAGAGCCGGATTACCTGGTGCCTCCTCACGGCGGCGGCGAGTCTTATCCTTCGGCTTCCGCTGGTCCTTTCACTGTCTCCTGGGATCTTCTTGGGCTCACTGGCTCGCTCATCCCTAACCCAGACTTTGTTCCGGGGACCCGCTGCTACCACCCCCTCACTTCCCTTGCGACCGCGGTGACGGCTGAGGATATTCGACCATTCCCATTCCCATCCTTTCAATGGCGTAGCACCGGTCAATGATCCGCTGCAAGCCCCTTCGTCAACTCTGGCATCCCCGCTAACGCGATGTTCTCCACCCAAGCCACCGCTATCACATATAACCACCCTCAGTCTCTGTCCCCACGAGGAACTATTCGACTTCGTATGACGCAACGTATCCAAGCCTAAGCTGGGGCGGATTCGGCGGAGACCCATCCTCGATTGGGAACAACACCATCATGCCTCTCCAGCCGCAGTTGCCGTCTACACAGGACCTCTCGTCGCGTACGCTGACATTGTCAAACTCCGAATGGGAGGCGATCGACTTATTCTTGAGCACCGGTGGCCCGTCCGGAGCCAATACTAATGCCGTACGATTGTATCATGCCCTCAGTACGCCACTCGAGTGTCTAGGATAGTATACCAAACATAAACATAATAGCTTAATGATACCTTACTACCTTACTATATGACTGACTCCCAACCCGTCTCCTTCCTCTGGAATAATGGCCCCTAGAATATGTCTGCTGAGAACTCCCCATCTCCGACTATTCCACATCTAATATGGCTCCTTACTTACTGTGAATGTTACTAATGTAAACCCCGAGAATACATCATTCATTAATGTTTGCTCTGGTTCAATATCATATGTGTCCTTCCAACCTCGTACGAGATTATACAAAAGCCTCTTATTGAAAGCCCCGCGCCAGTCCCGAGGATAAGGAGGAGACGACAGAGTCGATTGCAACAACGTACTTCGATATGATATGATACATGGACAGGACAACATAGATGCAGATGACAAGCTTCACCACGACAGAGAGAAATACACAAGCTGGCGGTGCTAAGCTAGCACGAGAGCGTAAACAAACATAGGACAGAGCAGATACAATCTAAACAGATACGATAAGCTAAAGGTAATGCGACTCTGAATGGACGACAAGAGCGAGCCAGGGTGAATTTTTCTGTTTCAATTCCCGTCAGGATGCCCGAGGAAAATTAGCTTTCGTTTCGTCGCAGTGAGAGTGCCTTCAAGTTCCACGACCTCGTCGACAGGTGACGAGCCGTGAATCTGCGGCAGCGACAGCAACGGAGTCCGGGCCTCAAGGTCCTAGGGTAACAGCGGAGCTAGGACTAGTTGGGCAACTGGAGGAGAGTGTCCCCATCCGTTAGGTCGAAAAAGGTGGTCGGATTCTCGAAGGCGGGCTGTTTGGGACGGGAAGAGATTGTTCTCTCGGAAGGGGGCACATGTCGAGCGTAGCGTCGGGCTCGAGCAGCCCGAAGAGGTTGAGCAGGTAGTCGACATCGTTCTGGGGCCCTGGAGGGCTGGGTGGGGAGGTCATAGAGGGATACCCACCGGCGGGATCTGGTTACTGCGCCTGTGGCGGGTAACATCGCAGGCGACGACGGCATCGCGGCGTAGCATCGAAGACGTGATGGGGAAGGGAAGTGGTGCGGGGGAGAGAGACGGGGCGTGGTGCCAGTGTGAGGGACAGACCCCGCGGGAGGCGGGCGCGAGGAACGAAGAGGGGGGAAGAGCGAGGAGAAGGGAAGAGTCGCCGATGGGGGGTGGGAAGACAGCGGCGCAGCGAAAGGCGACGGCTCGTCGTGAACGATGAGGAGACGGTCCATACACGGCGGTTGGGTGATAGGACGATTACGCGGACGTAGGGGCCATGTATGGTGTCGACGGGGTCGTTGGGACAGGGACCCCTGGAAGAAGGTTAACGCATGGGTTGGGAGGAGATTCGACACGGGGACTGTTGGAGGATGCAGGTGAATTGCGCCCGCGCGGCGGGTACGGTGTCGACCGAGCCCTCCCTTTCGGCGACCGCTTTCGACTCGGACCTGGGACTCCAGACTCGGCATTCGCGGACTCTCGAGCCTTCCGCATCCGCTCCTCCCGTTTTCTCCTCCTTCCTCTTCATCTTTGACTCCGCGGAGTGGAAGGACGGGTAGCGATTTGACATGGAACGCTCTGACCTCCCTTTGCATCTCCTTCCAGTACGCCTTTTCTTTATCGGGTAGCTCTTTCCACATCGCCCGAAGAAGTTGTGACAGTACCTCCTGTGTGGGAGCCTTCCTGACGCCGCAATCCCAGAGCAACCGCGGAGCGAGAACTTGTTGAACCACTTGCGGAACAAGAGGAAAGTCGTTCGGCGGTTTCTGATATCCCCCTTCTTCGACTTCACCGTCACTGCGAGCCATTCGACGAGAGCGCCCTTGGTTTTTATCGGGTAAGGAGGTGGAGGAGCGAGTAATAGGACATCGTTGTGGGTAGCGGCTGGGGAGTCATGGAAGGCTGTCGTTAGCGGACAAATAAATGCGTTGAATGGGAGGGACATACCGTATACAGGGAGGAGTGGATGGGCAGGACGACGGCAGGAGAAACAGAACAGAACAGTGACCACCAGCCCGGCGTCGACCGCCCTTAAATATCCCGCATGCAAAGCGTGCACCATAACCGATGCCCAACGACTCCCCGTTCTGTGGGTGCGCGCGTCTACGTTTGCCACTGAAACGCATTGACTAGTTCACGTACTCCGCTTTGCGTGCGGCGATGACACACCAGCGTCCCTGGGTCGGACAGAAGAGGAAAACCAGTTGAGCATAACGAGTTCAGGGCCTATCACGCTGGCAGGAGAGTACGGCCAGAGTTCCACGGACGCGACCAAGTTGCCAATCCCAGGTTACCATCCCCTATGCCCGAGCCGGCGCTGTAGAATGGCCGGACGAACATAAGCGCAGAGGCGTGCACGAGACTCGATCTGCCGCCGTTCTCCCCAATGTCGAGTGCAGGGACGTGGACTCCCCAGGGACTAGAGGCTGTGGAAGAATGGAAAGGAGCAGCCGCGCACCGAGGCCAGGGAACCCCGAGGTGCTCAAGCGGGCTAAGACTGTGGGAAAGGGAGGGCGATCATTCGAGGGAGCAGGAACGTGACATACAGCGTCGAATGCACCCGAAATTCGCGCACCAACAGCAAAGCTGCGCAGAAGGCGAATGCGGTCGGCCGGTTTCCTTCCCCGACAGGCTCCCCCCAACTGCAGTTCGGTGGCTCTGTCCGTCTTCCACGCCGCTGTCTTTCTGGCAACTTCGCCCGCTACAAGTCTGCGTTCCGCCAAGTCGGATCGACCCACTCCAGGCCCAACACGTCGAACACCTCCTTCTCCGTCTTCGGATAGAGCTCCTTCGAATCGTACCGCCGAGTGCTACACGTCTGCGTCAGCACCAGTGGCGGGAGGACGAACTAGCCGACGCGATACGCACATCCCCGAGCTGTCGAACTTCATCCCGAGCTTGTCCTTTGCCCACTGCCTGAGGTCCCGCTGGAACATGATCGAGCCCGTCCTGCGCATCGCCCCGTCACTGACATCAACATCGACGCCCTATCGCCGAAGAGCACAAGCACAAGCACTCACCATCCGACGACAGCGGTCCAGTAGACCTCCGGGGGCGCAAAGATGAGGTCGAGTCGCCGGCGCGTGCCGTCGTACAGCGGCGACGAGGTGGGGAGGGTGAACACGGTGAGTGCCTTCTCGAGGCTGTCCCAGTGTTGCTGGCGGAGAGGGTTATGCGCGTGGAAGCCCCCGAGATCTGGTGGCAACATGAGGAAGGAGTTTCACCGCATACACTCGCGCGACGTACGCATAACGTGTGTCACCATGCCTGCCGCGGTAGCGAATCTCAGCGAAAGGAAGCACGAATGTGGCGAGACACGGAGCTCTCACCGCGTTCGTGGAGCCGCCGTACGAACCGCTTGCAGAGCCCCTTCATCTTCGATTTGTCGGGATGAGTGAAGACGATATCCACATCGTTGCTCTCCGCCTTTCCACGGCGGTAGCTGAGCTTCGGCTGAGAAAATCGCGGCCGCAGAGCCGTAGACGGACGTCACGTACCCTCCAACGATCGTCGAGACGCACCCAGGCTCGAACTCGTCGAGCTCCTTCATCACGACGCGCCCCATCTCCTCGACCCCTGCTCGCGGGATCCTGCCACACAGTAGTCGGTCGCATCAGCCTCTCTACCGCGCGCATATAAGGGGGTCCACGCACTTCTTCATAAGGTCCTCCCTCAGCCCTATAGCGATCTTCACCCAGCTCTCTCCCAGCCCCTCGTCCTCATGCTGCCCGCGTATCCACCCCGCCTTCCGCGACTTCTCTTCGACCTCGATGATCTCGCTCTGGCCCTCGATGTCCGCACGCTCGACTCCGTAGTAGATCTCGAGATCGTCGAGGGTGCGGAGGTTGAGGTTGTACAGGCGGCGCGCGGTAGTCGGGCCGATGCCATAGACTGACGCGAAGAGGGACAGGGCCTGGAAGCGTTCGGAGGCCTTGATCGTTTCTGAGCGATCACGAGCGTAGGCATATGAGTGCGGTCGCGGGTTGGAGGGGACACAAGAGCAATTAACAAGGGGGTTGCGTACCTGCCTCTGATATCTGACCGCTGTCCACATACTGTTCGATCTAGACCGCGCGTCTTGTGAGCGACATGTCTCAGTGTCTTGTAGAACATCGCGACCCACTAATCCCGTGATTTTGGGGCCCACGAACGGCAGCTTCCCCACGTCCTTGGCCGACTTGATCTTATGTGGATACGCTGGATCCCGCCTCCAACTGTAAGCAAGAAGACGTGGGGCATACAACAGGCAGAATAGTGGACGCACATTTGATTACGGACGCTGCCCGCTCGTAGCTCAGCGCGCTGCGGTCCTCTCCCTCCAGCGCCCTACTCTGGCGGATAGTGTCCAGCGCGCGCACGAGGTCTTGGTTCGGACAGACGTAGCGGGCGTATGCGCGCTGGCATGCGTACCGTGAGGTGGTGGCTGAGCTTCTCGACATCGGTCGCGATCGCTGGGTCCCGGGGTGCAGGCAGACTCTTCGGTATGGCAGCTACCCGCCTTTCTCCTCGATCGTGCAGGCACAGAGGTGTCAGAAGTAGACGGGTGCGTGGAGTAAAAGGGTAAGTGATGTGCGCTTTCTGCTCGATGAGAGAGAAGGGGAGAGACGAGCGGGGAAGGGGAACGGCATGGGCCAGAGCACGCGCACGGCTTGCAGTTGCACTCCCGGACAGTGCTCGACGGTCGTGTCGTGCAGGTCTGGTACGGCAACGTAGTCCTCACATGGCAGAGGCCCGCCGTGCGCGACAGAGAGTCGCGCAGCCATTGAGGCTCACGCACCGCTTTTGTCTTCTGTGCCGTGCATAAAGTGGCGCATACAAGAGGCGCGACGGGGACAGTTCTTGTCTGTCGCTCCACACAACATGGTATTGTCTGACACGCACCCGCTATGTCCATGGAACATGCCTCTCCAGCCGCCGACGCATCGACACGGCCGTGATGATGACATCTGCGTCCTTCGCATTCTTGCACACTCCGCCGGTTTCGCGGTCGGCGAGGCCGACGAGGGATGCCAGGGTCCCGACATCCATCTTTGCTTGCACGATGAATATCTTCGTGTCAGGAAGTGCCTTCGCTCTTGTACTTGAAACCTTCCGCTGTTTCGCGGGTGGCGGCCGGGACGGAGAGCGAGACGACGGCGTTTCAGACTTCCCCGCGTGAGGGAGATTTGACGCCGCACGCTTGAAGGGCATAGCAGAAATATGATTACTGCATCGTAGGAAGTCAATACTGGACGCATATACGCAGGAAGGACAAGAGGGAAACCGCAACAGACGGGCATCTCGCCGCTCGTAGAAAAGCGCCCTTGATGATGTCCCTTTCCACGCGCCGCCTCGTCTGTGAGCGACACCAGTATGACCTCACAAACAGCAGTCAAAAGGTGATTCAGCACGCACAAAATAAGAATAATGTGCCCGGCTGTGGGTCAGGAGCCTCGTCGACATCGTGGTGGAGGCGAGACGCAAAGCTGATTGCGCAGTCGACGACTGATGTTTAGCGCCCGATAACCACAATTATGTAATGTTATACTGAACGCCAAGCGCTTAATCCCAACCACCTTCGGAAGGGTCAAAGCATTTTCCCCTGTAATAGAGCTGGTGCAAGGAGAATTTACTTTAGGATCTTCAGATAACAATACTGCATTGTGCTACAAGTAATAACAAGTGCATAATTTCACACACAGGACGTACACCAACTAGAGTGGGACTCCCACATGCGGTCTTTGAATCTCAGTTATAACTGCGGTTCGAAAGGTTGTAGTCCGCAGGAGAGTGACCCCCAATAGGTAACATTCCGAGTGGTGTTACTCATATACCCGCATAAGGTGGTGGGAGCACACTCTTAAGCGACATTATTCCATGTAGAGGCGACTCGGAGCGAGCACCCATTGCCCCGCAACACAGTGTTTTCTGCCCCACACAGTGTGAAATGGACGCCCCCTCGTGCATTCCACAACAAATAGTGTTATTTTTACACTAAAGTGGCCGGGGAGAATTTGCAATTGAAGGGGAACGAGTGGCGCAACGATGTCCACGATTTGGCCCGGACCTTGCGTCCATGAATTGGTAGTGCTGCATAGGAACGGGGTGCAAATAACCTCCGGGTGCGATGGACGTAACGAATGGTCAATTAATGGCACAAGCATTACGGACGGGTGTCCAGCACAATGGCAAGCTAGACCCTTGATCTCGTCGTATTTGTCGGCTCGATTGCGGGACACCAGTGTCAGCGGACGAGCCTTGTGCCTCCCATAACGAGTAGACACGTCTAGTCAGTCAGTTAGTGAGACACAATGCTCCGCAAGTGCCCCGCTGTGCTGCGGGCTCGTGCCAGCCGCCGATCCGGCAAGGTGCGCCGGCGGGGGGACAAAGAGAAAAAAGAGACGCGCCACCGGTCCTTGCTCTCCAACCATCATCAACCACGACTCCCCCTCCTCCCCTCCTCCATCCCCGGCCTCTGCGCTCCCCTCCCTCCCCCATCCTGCAATAACAATAATCGAATCGCGCACAATGAGCATCGACTCAAAGACAAGAACGAGGAGACACCCACCGTCCCCGCAAACAACAAGCCCGCGCATCGCCGCGCGAAGAGCATCGCCGAGCAGATCGCCGAGAACTGGCGCGCCCTGCCCAAAGGCGAGCAGCAGCGATGGACGGCGACGACCAAGGCCATCGAAGACGACTCGTAAGTCTCCTTGCCTCGTCCAATCCCCCAGTGGTCGACGTCCTGACTTCGACCACCCCAACCACCGCCGCCATCCCCCATCCCGTCCTCACCCACCACCAGGACTTCGAGCCCCTCCCACCTCCACCCTCGAGCCCCGTCCCCTCCCTCTCCCAGCCGACCACGAGTCCGAGCCCGAGCTCGAGCTCGAGCAGTACCCCGGCGAGTCCCGCTACCCCACCTACGACACGATCGAGAACACGACCGCGTGGTTCGTCGACGACCTCCTCTTCGCGCCCGTCGCGCTCCCCGTCGCGGGCCCCATCATGCTCCCGCCCTGGCGCCGCCCCGGCGCGTTCTCGGGTGCCCTGGACAACGTGTCCTTCGGCACGATCATTCCCCTCCCGAGGGACGACGAGGAGGACGAGGACGAGGAGGAAGAGGACGAAGACGAGGAGAAGGACAAGCACAAGGACGGGGAGGACGAGAAGGCGGCCGCGAAGGCCCGCTGCTCGACGCCCGAGTCCGAGGCGCATTTCGAGGAGCTCAAGGCGCTGATTGTAGCGCACAAGAAAGCGGAGGCGGCCCAGGCCCAGGCAGAGGCGCAGGTGCAGGTGCAGACCACGACAGAGTGCACCGCCTCGAAGCGTTGGCGTCCGTGGTGGACGCTGAGGCGAGGTGGCCGGTGAAGGAACAGACAGATACGGGGCCCATGGGAGCTTAGGATGCACCAGCGGTCCCATACGACGACGGGCATCCCCGTTCGTCTCCAGTCCTTGTGTGGTAGGCGGCAAGGCCTAGCTAGGCGAGAGAGTGTGAGAGATTCTGGATGGTGTACGATTAATTGGCAGAGTTGCATGCGAGAGGAAGACGGCACTTGTGTATCGTGTTATGTTGTTTTGTTTTTGAATGCTTTGTATCGCTAACGTCCTCATCTGATTATAACATTGGCTACATTCTGAACTGAACTTGGGATCGTCAGTCGAACGCGATAGATACATGCGGAGAAACATACCTAATCTGGGTACTCGTTTATTGTCCGAGAACATCGGGCAGGATGCGGTGCCACGGAGATCCATGACGGTAGCTAGGGGCTACGCACTGCTACCCACCATTCAACGGCATTAAAGAGCAAAACTGTGTGCTGGACGAATCAACGATTATTCGGCTGGCCCTTACACCTTCAATGTTCAGGACGAGCAGCGATGCAGGTAGGATCACGTTAAGGACTCGACATTTTAACACAAGAAGCGTACCATAGCATACCTCACGAGGATCAAGCAAATCACGCAGTTAGAAGGTGAGACCCATGGGCTACGTCGATTTCCGTCGGAATACACGGGATACTACTGACGCAACCGGCTGAATGAACGTCCTCGAGAAAGGCGGGGCGAGGTACATGGAGAGGCCGATCCTCACGGGAAGGAGGGCCTGCAGCAGTCCAACACACATGAGCCACATTCCCGCATCCCGTATTCCGCGCGCATACAGCATGCAGTGAACGGAGATAAGACACCAGGCTCACCTTCGTCAAAGCATACGCCACGACGGCGTTCGCGACGTCTCCCGCGATCCTGCCCGTCAGGACGGCCTCCGCGTGGCGTTCGGCCTGCTCCTCCCGCGAAAGCGCAGGCGGCTTGCTGCCCTTCTCGTACCCGAACCACCCATACCTTCTCCCGACGCGCTCCGCCCGCGCCTCGCCCTCGACCATCCACCCCCGGAACCGCTCCCCGACCCAGCTCTCGCGGACCTGCGCCGCCATTCCTGTCTCCGAGTCGCCTCCAAGTTCGGTCCCGGGTCGGGGCGCGAGCGCGCGCACGATGCCTTCTCCGACGCCGAAGCCTCGCGCGACGAAGAAGAGGCCCGCGACGGGCACTACCGCGGTGAGCTCGTGCAGGATGCCGAAGGAGATGATGAGAGAGGGGAGCGGGGTGCGTGTGCGCTGGGAGAGCGCCGCGAGGGCCTGCTTGTATGGGCCGAACTTGGAGTTCGGGGCGGGTGGTGGCGGGCGCATTGGAGGATTCGGAGCAGAAGTGTCATATAGGCCGTCGAGGACGAGGGAGGCGACGAACAGAGGTCTTCTTCGCTGGCCCAAGCAGACTCGCCTGCGTGTCTTTGAGAGTGTGAGCCCGGGACCTGGCAACGATCTGATTGGCTGACGAGGGCCCTGAACCTGCCTTTTCAGGGTGCTGACGTCAGAGTTGCCATTTTGGTTGAGACTGCGCTCGCAGGCCGCGCGGGTTAGTTCTAAGTTCATAACCGGTACCTTCGCCCAACCTTCGCCTGCTTCACTACTCCCGGACTTATTTCACTGTTCCTCATTTCCAGGCAATTTTGCCTCCCGGATGTATGCGCAGACGTAGGCGCATATACACGGCCATAGCACGTACGCGCCACCGAGTGAGTGTGGGGTCTCCCACACCGCGACGAACCTTAAAAATTTGTGCCTCGACCAATGGCGCCGGTTGTGACCGTAGACTGTTAGGTTATCCAGGACATCTGGGCTTTATAGGTGCGTTCTTATTCGTGGTCCCACTTACAGTAAGCTACGGTCTTCCAACCTTTGTTCCACCAAGCCGCCACATCGATTCTTTGAAGTTGTATTGCATCGTGCTTCGATCGCCGATTTACCTACCACGCGTCTCCCAGCACAGCGTCAAGGTCTTTCCCCTCTAAAGCCCTCGCGAAGACACGTGTACAGCTAATCCGAGAAACCCGGAACGCGTCAGTGGCTGGCCACTTGCGCTTGGGAGCATCAGTAAGGGTTTGGAACTTGGTTTGGACTGATGGATGATTGATCTAGACTCTACACAGGGCTCCACCATAACTGTTGGTGATGGTTTGCCTTCATCAACGCTATGAGGTAATCGCACGCCATTGCATCCTTGGAGAACGTCTTTATCAAGGTCCAATGCGCGCCTGCGATACAAGTTCCTGGAGCTGCTCCCCACGACTTGGACCACCCAGGACCCACCACGCTTCCTTCACCTTCGGTCCTCATCCGGCATACCAACTCATTCCGCCGGACTGAGCTCCCAACCGCGCACGGCACACGACCTTCACGTGGTACGATCCAGCTCTAGCCGACACCATGGCCGAGTATGACATGAAGAGAGACGCGAAGGACGTGTCGGACGCTGGCTCGAGCATCTCGAGCGACGAGGAGCAGGCGATCGTCAAGAACCAGGTCGAGGAGGAGAGCGGCCACCAAATCAAGTATAGGTCATGTTCATGGCAGAAGGTAGTTGCCATTTTGCATTCTCCACCATGTCTTCCAATCCCACTCCCGCACTGCCCCTTCTCCATTCATTTCGCGAACCTCCGGGAGTTGTGGGTCCTTGTGTATCGTCACCCGTGCTGACTGGAGCCCTGATTAGACTGCGGCCCTCCTGTTTTCAGAGTACATCTGCTTGGCCATCCTCTCGTGAGTGCCGATCGACTCATTTGTGTTTCATCCGGCGTGTCTGACCGGTCAACCACCACCCCCTTCGCGACTGCCTGATACAATGCGGTGCGTCTGATCACACAGGTTTCCCTGGTCCTTCTCCGTCCTTGGACTTGTACCCGGCATTATCCTGACACTCGCCGTGGCCGCATGTGTGCTATACACCTCGCTCGTGCTCTGGAGATACTGCATGAAGCATCCTGAGAGTACGTCGCGGCAGCCTTTCGTCCTCGTTCCATCCTTCTTACCCTCCTTCTGCCATGCTCAGTTCGCGATGTATGCGATATCGGTCAAGCGCTGTTCGGCGGTTCCAAAGTCGCATACAACGTCACCGCCGTGTTCTTCCTCTTGAACAACACGTTCATCCAAGGCATGCTTTCCCCGCTTCCATGTCTTATGCTGGGGCCCTCATACCGTCTGGACAGCCCTTCACGTTCTCGTGGGTGCGAAGCTGCTGAACACCCTCACGAACTCTGCGGCGTGCACGATTGCGTTCTCGGCGGTCGCCACAGTCATCTGCTTCATCTTCACCCTTCCGCGCACATTGAGCGAGCTGTCGCACCTCGGCCTCTTCTCCGCCGTCACCATGGGTATTGGTGCGTATTTCCCTGGGCCCTGATCCCTCAATGACAATGATCGAGGCTGAGGCTTACCTCCACCGACAGCTGTCCTGCTTGCCATCATCTTCGCGGGGGTCGAGGACCATCCGTTCGGCTGGACGCCGGGCGACGACCCGATCGTCACCCTCTGGCCTGTCAAGGGCACGACGTTCGTCGCGGGCATGAGCGCGTTCATGAACATCACCTACACGTTCGTCGGCCAGATCACGCTCCCATCCGTACGTCCCCCGCCTCTCTCCCCATCTTGCCTCGTAGCCCTCGCTAACCACACATCCATGGGCAGTTCATCGCGGAGATGAAGGAGCCGAAGGACTTCCCGAAGGCGCTCTGGGCGGTCTCGATCGCGGAGATGGTCGTCTTCACGCTCTGCGGCGCGCTCATGTACCACTGGGTGGGCAACCAGTACATGACCGCGCCCGCGTTCGGCTCGCTGTCCCCCGTGTACAAGAAGGTCGCGTTCAGCTTCGCGATCCCGACGATCGTGTTCCTCGGCGCGCTCTACGGGAGCGTCACCGCGCGCTTCGTGTTCTTCCGCATCTTCCAGCGGGACTCGCGCCACCGCCACAGCAACACGCTGAAGGGTGGGCGACGTGGGCGGGCATCATCGCCGCGAACTGGGCGGTCGCGTTCGTGATCGCGGAGGTCATCCCGTTCTTCTCGGACTTGCTGTCGTTGATGTGCTCGCTGTTCGGTGCGTGCCCCCTTCTCTGTCCCTCTACTCTACTCTACTCTTTTTGAGATGGGGCACTGACTGGCTTTGTGTTTGTGTGGGGTGGCAGATTGCTGGTTCGGGTTCATCTTCTGGGGGATGGCGTACCTGACGCTGTACCCGGGGCAGACGCGCTGGGCGGGCGCGTGGCGCTCCGCGCAGACCGTGCTCAACTACTTCATCATCCTCGTCGGCGCGTTCATCCTCGTCGGGGGCACGTACGCGTCCGTGCAGAGCATCGTGGACTCGTACCGCAAGTCGGCGTACGGCTCCGCGTTCACTTGCGTGAGCAACGCGCTGTAAATAAAATCGTTCGAAGCGTCGAGCTGTTGTGTACGTGATATTGCTATTGTACTGATACTCAAGTGTACATACCCACACGGACACCGGTAGATAGTCAACGTGCGGAGATAGGACCGCGCGCAAGAAGGCCTCTTCAGAGGGTTTCTGCTTCGCACGGGCGCCACGTATGGAGCCAGTCGAAAGGGACCGCATATACGCACATGAACCACGGCACATCAAGTGCAGACCTAGTGCAGAGCGTGTTCGACTCCGACTGCCCGTCGCGTTGGGCTGGACCTAGCATTCGCGAGCGTCAGCGTGGTCTACAGTACTGTGGCCGGCGACAGACGTTCGATGCAACTTCAATACGTCGTGCGGCGTTGTGAGTCCGGTTGAGTATAGTTGAGATCCAAGCGAGGGACAGTCGATGGAGGAAAAACAAAACAAGGCGGCATGTTGTACACTGCAAGTACTGATCCTACAAACTCTCTTCCCCTCCCGGGTCCTCCCACCAATCCTTCCTGCCCCGCGCCCACACCACTAGTACTACACGCCGCCCCTCACAGGCCCAGCGCCTCCCTCCTCCCCTTGCTCCCCTCGTCGAAGTACGGCACCTCCCCGATGCTGACCGCGCGGTTCCCCTGCCGACTCGCACTCCCGTAGTCCAGCGTCGCGGTGTGGAGCGTCGCGCGGTTGTCCCAGATCGCGACGTCGTCCCGGCCCCACCGGTAGCGCACCTGCAGGTCGTGGTTCTCCGCGACGTGCCGGAAGAGGTGCTGGAGCACGTCCGCGGACTCGTCCCGGGTCAGCTCGACGATGCGCGTCGTGAACGTGCGGTTCACGAAGAGCGTGCGGTAGCCCGTCACTGGGTGCGTGCGGATCACCGGGCTGCGCGCGGGGGAGGGGTTGCGGTGTAAAGGCGTCGTGATCTGTTAGCGGTGGTCCAAGGAGAGAAAGAGAAGGGCAGGGGCGGACGTACTGGACGGCGGTGAGGTCCTCGCCCGTGTTGGCGGGCGAGCCGCGCAGGTCTTGGATCTTCAGGCCGTTCGCCTTCGCGTACTGTGTGCGGCAGCCATTTACCGTTCAGATCATAGGACTAGACCAGAAGGGACGAAAGATGTAGTACCGCGTTGAAGAAGTCGGCACTATGGACCGCTGTCAAGTTCTCGAGAAAGCGCTTGAACGCAGGTGAGAGGCGGTCGTACGCCTCATATCCGCTTGCCCACTGTGCGCGGGGAAAGCAAAGCGTGGTTACCATTAAAAAGCGGGGAAATCGGGCGTGCGATCGCGTGGGCCGGGGCGACAGGGAGGACAACGTACGAGTGTGTCGCCACCGACTGCGTGCGCGGGGAAGGTTCAGTGCGAAGGCAACCTTGAGCTTATTTGGAGACGGCTTGTGGGTGCATGCTTACCCTTGGGGAGTGTGTGCATCTTGAGGATCTGCGCGTACACAAATAACGGTGAGAGTGAGAACTCTGATACACGCGGCAAGAGGAGCCGGCACGCACCGCGTAGTCCGAGGGGACCTTTTCAAACGTGATGTCCGCGTGCCAGCCTGAGCTCGCGCGCTGGCCGTCCACGACGTCCGCGCGCGCGATGCCGCCTGCACGTGCCGCCCACTCCGCATCAGCTGCGCACGCTCGCATTGCGCGATGCAAGAGCAAAGACGCACCCATGGACGAAATGACGGAGACCTCTGGGCCAAACTCGGGCGTCGACTCCGAGATAGGGTGGATGTGGAGGCCGGAGGACTCGGGCTTGCCGGAGAGCTTGCCCAGGCGGTCGGCAAGCTTGAGCTGGTCCTCGATCTTGAGGTCCTGCGCTTTGAAGAAGACGACGCCGCGCTCGGAGACGAGGCGCGCGAGGTCGCGCAGCAGCTCATCGGAGTTGGGCGCATTGCAGATCGCGCTGAGCTGCGTGGAGGGATCTGCGGGGGCAGCTGGTTAGGTCGCGCGACGAGGACTGTCATGACTCAAACGTCGCGAGGGGGGGGCGCGTCTGCGGCCGCGCTTTGAACGTTGGCTCCCAAGCGCAAGCACCACGAGCAGACGGATCGCGTATCGCGCGCATGGAGAGGGAGATAATTCTTGTGTCCGAGTTCCTGCGAAGGAGACCAACGTGGACGGGCGGGATGGCAGGGCAAGGACAATTGGGATGGACCGCCAATGTCTCTTCGTCTCGCCGATCGCAATACGAAGGCGTAGACCAGGGAGAACGAAAGCCAAACACACCTGTGAAAGTGGTCCCGATATGCGGGGTCTCGTCCTTGGCGGGGTATTGAGAGAGAGAGCGGAGGAGGCCACGTTCAATTGAGTCGGCCATCGTGGTAGCGGTGAGGAATCGGGGAGGGGGAAAAGTGGTCAGTTCGAGGTTGGAGACAAAGGGGGGTAGATGGGGGCGGTGGCCTTTGAAGAAGTAAAGGTATGAATTGAGGAAATGCGATGGCGTGGCGAGAGCAGCGAAGCCCGGGATGATGGGAGGCTGTTGGCATGAGGGTGCAGCACGCCATCCGGACTCGAATTTACTCGACGATTCGCCAACGATTAGCAACATTCAGGCGTTGGTCAGATGTACATCACATGCCATATAATGTCCCAAATGTAAGGGTCCTTGTTGAACGGCCCTCTGTAAATCGACAGACGTGTAGTGGACAGCTGCCTTGTGGGGTGTCCCAGGCTGGGTCTTGGCCGGGGAGTGAAAGCTTGAAAGCCGACATGGCCTATAGGGCTGGGGTGATTGGCTGCAAACAGAGTTGTTTGAATGTAGAGAGACTTCGGGGGCGTGGATTCAAGATAAGTAGCGGGCGTAAAGTGGACCAAAGTGCCTGGGCATAGTCAGACTAAAGTCGAGGAGACCACCTGCACTTCACGGCTAGATAAACAAGCGCTTATTCCATCTGTAGCCCCGAAACCCTCCGAAACCGCAAATGGACATTCAAGCGCCCAACATCGTTCTCAGGCTCTCGCTGTCAGTGTCACCATTGAGGCCACCGCCCTCATTTCGGCCACTCCAGTTTGGATTCTGTTGGCAGCCCCTTTAAGTTCGCGAGTTCCCTCTGCGAATCAATAGGCAAGTCGCCTAGCTGAGCCCCATCGTATCCGACCTTTTCGACTCTGCTCAGAAAAAGTCCTTCCAAGTTCCATTTAATGCCGCTCAACCGGCGTCGTCACGGTGGTCGTGGCGATTTCGAGGGGCTCAGATGAGCAGCATCTAGGGGGTCTTGTCATACGAATTGGTCCCCTTCGTGGTCTAGGTATCGTCTCCCCCATCGTTGATAGGCTGTTTGCGTCCTCTATGCTGCAGGCTGAGGTGCATCATTGACACAGACGAAGACGAAAGCCACGGGAACGGCGGCCCCGAATGCGGTGGGTACCGACAAGACCCAGCTCATCCGTGCTACGTCGTTCTCGATACTTATCCTTATCTTCATCTTGCAGTGTTCCATAAAGAAGCTGGCGAAGATGTCCAGGACCTTGACCACTCGAGCGTACGACTACGCTGCGCACCTGTTCCAGCGATACAACGAGCAATTTGTAGGCTGGAACGGCACCAACAGCGTACGCTACCTCCTCACTACGCTCTCTGTCCTCCCACCCGACACCTCGAGCAGGACACGGCAGCGCTCTGGGTAGCGACGGGACACATCGATAAGCCAGTCAAGGCTGGCGGTGTCCTCGACTTCTTCAAGATCGGATTCATGGCGTTCAAGGGCAAGGGCAAGGCCAGGGGCACGAGCGGTGCTGATGCTGAACTCGGGCCCGGAGTGTACATTGCCGACGACAACGCCACGTTCAACTCGCTTTCACCTCTTTCTACAGTATGTGTCGCGCGACAGGATTGCGGCTCGAGCCGCTCAAACTGAAGGCTGGCTCTGTGAAGCATGTATCGGATTGGCGTTTATCAGGTTCGGGCTGATCGAACCTTCGCTGCACAGTACTTACGAGTCACATTCTAGTGCCCCGACGAGGTGCTCGGACTCGGAGCAAGTGGTTTTGCCGGTGCACATCTAGCCTGGCGTATCGATGGCTGCACTCCCCTTTGCTCTTCGCTGGGACAGCCACCATCCGAAATGAATCATTCGTACTCGCGGTAGGCGTCCAAACGCGCGCATCACCAAAACCGGGCTGATGAGATCGTTTACTCCGGCAGAATCAACGGAACGCGTCTCTTGGTCGTCGCTCCGAAGCATTGCGTAGGTTGGAACTGTCAATTCCGTGCGGTTATGGAGGTTAGGGCTCTGCCACGTGGCGGCGATGCCGCTGGGAGCTGTCAAGGTGCCTGCGCATCCTTGCGATCCAAGATCCGGGCTGACAGGGACAGCCATACGGTGGATGGGAGGCTTCAAGAGCCACGGTACATCGTGTGCTGATGTTTGTCGCATAGATCGTGCCGATAGATGATACGGACAGTGCAACCGCTGGCCTGGTGTTCAAGCTTCAACCTGTGCAGTGGCCGCCCTCCGCACTAACTACCCACAGACACTGTTTCGATGCTGTAGGTGTCGTATGCCCATACTGCACTGGACTATCTCGTATGAATCATTCTACCCATCGGAGACCTGTGCCATGCGTTGACTCAAAACATGTCTATGCTGAAGGAAAGCGGTATACGTGAGGACCAGGAGCGGGTTCCGGTCCTTATCCCGGTCCTTACAGAATCCCACCTTGGAAGGCGCTCCCTCAAGCTCTCAAGGCGCACCATGTTGCGGCTAACTGTGCCATTTTACAGTCGCTGAGGGCCGTACTGATCTATGCCTGCCGGATCTTCTGGCACTCTTGCGCCTCATGAACCACGTCTTGAAACGTTTCCATCGGCTCATAAGATGGTGGCACAGCTCTCTTCCTCCGTTGATTTTACACACCGGAACGACCAAGCCTTACGGCGTCTGCCTTGGGTCCGTGTTCAGCCGTATTGAACAACGATTGACGCACGTTGTCCATATAAAACTCCTCCCCGTTTCGAGCTCTCTCCCCAGTTCACTTTCGCTTCCCTTTGGAGCTGGGTCTCCTTTTCTTCCTTTCAACTTCTTTCAGCTGGTGAGTTGCACCTCCATCAACTCCGTGTTCGACTAGTGGCATCTGTGGCTAACAACCGTCTCACAGCTGCGCGGCTTCTTTTTTTTCACAAGCCTATTCATCATTCACTCATCCCCTCTCATAACCCATTCACGACACGCTACCATACCAGTAATGCCCTCCTTCGACCGTCTTCTCGTTCTCACCGTCCTCGCACTCGCGGCTTCCACTCTCTCTGCACCCGTCGGCAGGGACCACAGCCATGTACGTCGTATCACGACGGCCTATGCTTTTTGCGCTTACTGAATCCCTACAGAACGTCGTGCTAACAGAGCGCGGCCTTGTTCCCGCCACCCGCGGTGGCATTCCAGGCGATGTCCTATCCATGCCCACTGCGAACGATGTTGAGGAGGCCAGAGAGGATACGGATGATGACCGCGCCCTTGACGAGGAAGACATTGGCGGCACTGTTGAGGCACGAGGCCCGGATGCAGACCTCGACAATGAACGTACAGGATCTTCTATCCTTCAGCCTCGCCGGGCAGCCACGACGACCAAGACGACATCGAAGCCGAAGCCCACCAAGGCGAAGACCACTAAGGCGAAGACGACGGCGAAAGCAACAAAGACGAAGCCCGCGAAGCCCACCAAAGTCAAGACGCCAGCTAAGCCTACAAAGACGGCTAAGATTACGACCAAGCCTGCGAAGACGCCGACAGCCAAGGCGACGTCTAAAGGTTCTAAGACCACGAAGGTGACGGGAACGGCGGCACCGAGCGCAGTAAGT
>PJEW03000047.1:0-19778 GCA_002900995.3 Ganoderma boninense | reverse complement strand
CGCGCGCAGCGTCGCGTCGCGGCGAGTCACGGGGGCGGCATCGGTGAGTCTCGTTGGGCTCGCTATGCTGATTCTCTAAGACTCAACCTCTGATGATGACGCCGCCGACGACGGCGTGCTCCATCTGGGGCTCGCAAACATCCCGCGGATACGGACACCATCGTCGCGTTCGATTCCGACATACGGTGCGTCGCAACCGCACTCTGCAGCTCCTGTTCCGGCATTGATGCCGACGTTCGCGCCGCGTGGACGGGAAGTGTACTTGTACACATGGGCGACGAGATGGGCGACTGCATGTACATGCGCAATGTCTCTTTTTCGCTTGACAGATTGCTCGTCCTCAGGCTCTCGGAGGTCAGTTTGGAGGACATGGCGATCGGCGTCTAAAGCTTCAAGCTCGCGAGGCCCCGGTGCTCTTGGGGCGTCTTGTTGGGGGCGATGGACCGCAAGATGAGGGTGTAGATTATAGATGATGCGTAGTGTGTATTCGCAGTGATGTTGTCCGGGCACAGTGTGGCAGTCGAGCACATCTCGTTCTCCCTGGACATGAGCACGCTGCTCCCGGGCGCCAGGCACGGGTCGATTGTCATCTGACCGATGCGCGATGCCTTTCCGGCAGAAGAGCAGGACCTGGAGGATGCGAGAGACATGCTGCATGTCGTCGCGTAGCCCGAATATATATTTTTGCTTGCAATTGCGCCTGCGAAGCTCGTGTCCATGCGGGCCAGGAGTGTGCGCAGCAACGCAAGACACGCAGATGCGGCGTTGATATTGCTTTGACTCTGGGTTTATTATGGAGAGTAGCGATAGTGGTGCGTATGCAGAGAGTAGAGCAAAGTATAGTTTAAGGTAGATACATACAGCGCGACGAGGGTGAAGTCCACCGGCGCTTGTGGCAGACCACCGCACGACAGCTCGCGGCTAGTAGCCTCGTACACTGCGTGAAACGCCAGGTTACGACGAAAGGGAATCTCGTAGGAATTTCTTGATTCCGAGCTGATTCCCTCTAGATTCCGCCGTAGATTCCCCAAAGACGGGAATCCGTTGGGTACCTGTGAATCCCTTGTAGAATCCTTCCACAAATGATCCCTCTCTGTTGGGCAATAAGTGAGGCAAGGAAATGAATAAGTGGAACTTATCCTAAAAATGGCTTGTCGGGATTGTGATAACGTCCAGCGTCTCAGCCCTTATTTGCCCATTCCGCACTTGACTTCCTCCCTCTCTCACCACCACTGGCCTGTGCGGATCACCTCGCCCCCACCTCCCATCCAGGTATTCCTTGGCTGCGATGTAGGCTGGCTGTTACTGATTGTCCACCTTCCAGCTTCTCTATCACCGGCGGTTTACGAGGGGGACGGATCGACGCCACCGTGACGATGGTATGTTTCGCATCCGAACACCGAGCTATATGCGCCTTTTTGACGGGCATACTCTCTCGCCAGCACTATCTGTACACGTATACGGCTCCATGTAAGCCTCGAAGGTCTTTCTCCTCCTCCAAATTACTCACGGATATGACTCGGATGCTCTCAGCTCAGTAGGTGAGTGGATATATGCGCATTTAGGTATGTATTGACTTTTCCACCCCCCAACTGTGTATTTCGGCGGCCCAGGAACACGGTGCGCCCTTCATCATGGCATATAGCGGTGGATCAGTTCGAGGACGCTAGATTGGTAAGTAAAGTGCCTTCCTCGTCAGTCTCCAAGCTTCGCATTTCCGCCAACTTGTGCTAGTTGGACTATGTATGCCATGTGTTCCAATATATTTCTCTTTACCTATTTTACAATACCACCCGAGATCATTGAGCTCTGGTGGATAGTATGAAGGCATGCTAGTAGATTATGAGGACAATAGGCGAATCATCGCGCTGCTACGCGAGCACGTCGTAATAAGTATATTGGTTTTGAATAACTGGGCATATGACATATCTACCAGCCACAGGTTATGGGGGATGCGGAACCTCTTGGGAACTTCGAGGGGAATCTGGACGGAATGTACAAGGAATGTAGTCAAACAATCCATATTCCCTAAACACTGGGAATCTAGCTGGAATCCGCGAGGAACATGCCGGGAATCTGTGGATTCCGCGCTAATCCCCAAAACTCGCAATCTGTTGTTTCACGCAGTGCATACGTAGTCTCTCTCCTTCGTCTCTCCTCTGCATCACCTCCTCGCGCTCACTCACCCATTCGACTCTCGTGTTGCACTCAGTGTCTACCTCTAGTCCTGCTTTCCTGGAGCTACTACCGCCACCGCCGCCAGAGTGCTATTCGGGAGATACGAGTGATATACCGACCGTACGCAGCCAAAATGCGGCTTGTCCCCTCATGTCCGGCAGATCCGAGGCCTCTATCGTCGCGCCACCAACGTGGTTTGCCAATGGAGCCGTACTTGCTCCCCGATGTGTCTCCTCTCCTTCCATGTCACGACGCTGCGCTATAATCCGGGCGCCGCTGCAGCGTAAGCCCTAATTCTTGACACGAATAGTAGCTAGCCATCCGCGTGTGTGGCACTATAACAGAGCGGTCGCCGTCCCGCGTGGATGCGCTCAGGATGCAGGATGTCCACCTCAGTCCTCCGCTCCCCCACAGAATACCCTAGAACTTGAATGCTAGGCACCCTGCCCGCTTCGAATGACGTTTGAAGACATTCTCCACGGACTGTGGTTGACGTCTGAAGTGCCGAGGCTCATCGAAGGAGTCGTGGCCTGCAGGGTCCTGTCTTTGAGGGATGTTGATGGCCGGTTGAACCCGTCGACGCGAGCCGTTCACATATGACCTTTGTCTCCTTTCCCAGAAGGGCCCTCGGGCTGCACAGAAGAGCTTATACAGCTTGTCCGTGTGTCATATACTTCGTCTGAAGTATCTGCTTGGCCAGATCGCTCGTGGAGAGCGGGGTTCGGTGGCCGCGTTCGTCGAATCATACTGGCATCGTACAAAGATCAACCTCGACGAGACGGGCGAATTCGTCGCGGTGAACAAGGAATCAGTAAATGCAGGTTAGAACACCCCCAGGGCTCGAGCGATCGTTATCGCGAGCACTCACTCGGGCGACGCTCACATCGCATCATGACTCCGTGCCTGTGGCATCTGCAGCTCCCTCTGCACCAATATCGAGCCCTGTCTGTCTCCATATTCGCGGCGGGGATGCGCCATCCACACAATCACGTCGTGTTGAGGCGACGGCGGGTGTCCAGTCGTATGGCGACCCTGTGCCACGGTATTCACGTCCGCCGCGCTGTTCGACGCATACATGTTGCTTTCCACCACGCTTCATTGGAAGCATACGCCCCACCGGGTGGTTGATAGATTGCGGGCACCGGTTGGCATGTTCGCGATTCGTTCGTCCTCGTCAAAGCTTCACGAGACCGGGTACGTTTGTCCGGTAGGCGATTGAGGACTGTATGCATGTACGTTAGAGCGTGTTCGGAGGAAGTCGCCCGGGGTTCGACTCGTCGAGCCCTGCGCGACTTACTTATGTGGTGCGATCACGTGGCATCGTAAATCCCTGCCTACAGGGGTAGGTCGTGGAGCCAAGGGCAAATTAGTCATTCCAAGGGCGGGGCCGGGCCGCTTCGCGGCCCAAAAGGTGCCAAGGGGTGCCAGCGCGCCGAAGGCGCGCTCTCCGTCCTCCTGCCGCCTTCCTCTCCTTCCGAGTCCTCCAATCTGGCCGCAAAAATCGTGAAAAATGGGCCAAAAATCGTGTTCCCTAGCCCCCTTATTCCTCCGGGTCTCGCGGCGGCGCGCGTGCCGCCGCGTCTCCCTGTATAACTCCTTATACTACTCCGAATGCTAACTCTCAGCTTGCCATTACAATTCCTCTCGAAGTTCCCCACCGATTTTCTTCTTTCTGGGCTTGTTTTAAACAGGTGAACCTTGCCTTCGACATGATGTATGCACCTTCGGGTTGTACTTATTCCTTCCTCCCTCAAGCTCAGTTTTTATTACATTTATGTACACTTTGCTGTGACTTTTTGCCTTGAACTTTGCCTCATGCTCTGATAGTTAGCAAATATACTTGTATACTATAAACCTATCCTTTTCACTCGCAACGCGGCCTCCAGAAGCCTTGAAACCCGGTGCATCTGCCCTCGAGCCCCGTCGCGAGCCATTGCACCCTTTAAGCGCTCGTGTTTGGTGTGGCCTCTTTCCGTATTAGGGTGCGGTAGGGCTAGGGTTTATTTGATCGCCTCGACTAAATTTGGTCTGGGGGACCAATTTAGTCGTGACCCTTGGCATGGCGGGGCTGCCGAGCCAAGGGTGGGACCAACATTGGTCCTAGGCGCCCTAGGATTGGTCCTGATTGGAGCGCGCGAGGTGTTTAGACGCCCACCTTGGTCGACCAATCTCGCGGCACGTGAACCCCGAGCCTCCTTGCGCGGGGGCTTGAGACTCCATAAATCCAGCTTGTGGCTTCGCGAGGCTTTCAATAGTGGCTAAAAACATATCCAACACTTTCCCTATACATTGACTCTAAAATCCAGGGGGGAAGAGTGCTAGAAAAGATCCACAAGAGCAGCTCAAGAGCTAGAAAACACAAGCCAGATTGTAACTCAGAAATTCCATGCAAACTTGGAAAAAAAATGGCTCATAATAACGCGCCTTCCTATTCCATTAACCCGGGCCAAAACACAATGTGAGCGGAGGAAAATTGACGAGGAGAACATCGTCGTAAAGCGCCCTTTAGCGCCCGCTTAGGTGCTCATCATGGTCGGACTGACGGACAATCGCCGCCGCGAAAGTTCGAAAAAAATCAATCAAATATACTCAATTTAATGCACTAAAAATGAGTTCAAAATGGAGGAGCCGGAAGGAGGGGGAGGTGTTGGTCCCGGGTGGGAGGAGAAGCGCGCCTTCGGCGCGCGAGCACCCTGGGCATCTTTTGGGCGCTTTTGGGCCGCTGCGCGGCCTGAGCCCACCCTTGGCGTGACCAACTTGCCAGATCAGGTGAGCTCCATCCCAAACGGGAGATGATCAATGATGTTTGCAAGGTACAAGGTGGTCGCATACGCGTGTGCGTGTTCCGTTTGATGAGGTGGAACTACACTCTAGCATCAGCAATTTCCCCCCTCAACTTAATGTGCCTTAGACGTCTGATTTTGAACTATTAATGATCAAAGTAGTGTAAGATGTGACAAAGGTGATCAATGCTATAATGCAGTCTTTCCAAGTCAGCCAGAAGAGTATCAGAGAGTCCCAAGTGTTACGACTGGCTGTCGAGTAAGATCAGGGAGGCTTACGAGACGAGCAGGGGTGTCGACGAGCGCTTGTGCAGTGAGAGCGGAGCAAGGCTCGACAGTCAGGCTGGGGACAAGAGTGTATTGAGTGAAGTATCTACAAGGGAAATACAGTGGGGCTCACCTGGGGACAAGAGGTCGAAACTAGAGTCCCCAGGTAGCAGGCTACAGTCCTTATATACATGTGCAGGTCCATGGGAACGGAGTACAATGGTAACTACAGTCACGGGAACGGAAAGGGAGAACAATGGTGCAGGGAACAATAGTGACGGGAAACAACAGGGGAACAATGGGGAGACAGGAGCTATTGTACTTGGAAACAATGCGAAAGGTTTACAATGCTATGGAGGACAACAAGGACGACATTGGACGTAAACTAATCGAGAAAGGAAACCTGGGCACTAAGGTAGGCGCTAAACGGGGTGTTCATAACACCAAGCCACTCCATCTCCCATGAATAAGGTACTAAGACAATACAAGGGCCATGTAATGCATAATGAACGACAAGATGGGCGGAACAAACAGCTTGTATTATAATTAATAGTCATCTCAGTTACTCCAACTTGAGCAGGGGTCTCAGCCGACATTTTGCCACTTCTCCTGTCTTCCAAATGTACCTCTCCTTATCTCAATCATTGGGATGGTCATAATCTCGCCTTGGCTTCTATTTGAGTCTCGCCCTCATTCCAGAGCTCGAAAACATGCAATGGCCATCTCCTTGCCTTGCGTAGGCTGTCGACGACTTAGAGGATGGTCAGAAAGTTCTCTGTTAAGAATCACCGGATTATCTTGTGGTAGTCTTGCTCAGTGAAGTCCTCCGGGCTGTTCTGCAGTATTGATCAGCAATTCCATCAGTGTGTGCGTGAATGTTCAAGTATGTACAAATTTTTTGGTGAGCAGCCTGCGGCCAATCCTGCCATACATGGCAGACATTGAGCTTTTTGGCAGCATTGAAATCTTGTTCTGTGTAAACGAGCTTGTTCTATGCTCGCATCTTGTTCTGGTGTTCTGTCTTAGAATCTTGCTTACCTCTGTATTAGCATAGCCCACGACGGGCCGTCGTTCCTCACCTGTTTGCTCCAGCATTCAGACTCGACTTTGTCTCCCCCAGTTCGCACTCCTCCCACCTCCCACCAGCACTGTCGCCTCATACACAAATGCTTCTCCTCTGCCAAATGAGTCTCCTCTGCTGAACGGTTCTCCTGTGCCAAAGAATAATTAGTGCAAGACCATGGGTGCTAGTGGTGACAAAGCTATCCCGATGACCTGACAATAACTTGGCAGCTGACGAGGTTGCCCCACGATGATGGTGATGACCTGGTAGTGCACGAGGCTAACCATGACAAACCTTGAGCCAGTGGTATTCGAGGCCAGCTTGAGGATGAACCCAACCAGTCATGCATGAGGCCACTGCGACAACTACTTGCCTCAGGGCCTACTGAGGCTGGAGCCACCCCTGATCTCAATGATCGACCATGATGACGACCAATGCCCTGCTGAGCCTGCTAGTGTGGACTGTTTGCGACTATCACTGCGAGCACGACGACACATTACGCTGCTGCATGCTTATATCCGCACCTGTACATGCTGATCCCCGGCGAATGAGGACTCACATGCTATTCTGCTGATTTCTTGGACCACTGGCCGACCAGCGGCAGGCCCTTAGGAGGATAATCTTCTCATCCTTAATGTCAGTTGTGAAGGGCCGCCAGTACTAGACTTAGATGGCAGCCATGAGGGGATGCACCTGAGCTGTGTAACTGGAAGAAAAATACAGAGACTCTCTGTTACGACTGGCTGTTGAGTAAGATCAGGGAGGAGGCTTACGAGATGAGCAAGGGCGTCGACAAGCACTTGTGCAGCGAGAGTGGAGCAGGGCTCGACAGTCAGGCTGGAGACAAGATGTATTGAGCAAGTAACTAACGAGCGAGAATACAGCGAGGCTTACCTGGAGACAAGTGGTCAAAACTGAGGTCTCCAGGTAGCGAAGTACAGGTCTTATATACATGTAACGGATAATGGGAACCGGGAACAATAGGTAACTATGGACACGGGAACCAGTAGAAGAACAATGGTATGTAGTACAATGACGACAGGAACAATGGGTAACAGGAGTTATTGTACTGCAAGAACAAGGAACGGGTTTGCTAAACAACGGAGGACAATAAGGATGACGCGGGAGGCAAACAGTCCAAAAAGGGAAAGAGAGACGCTGGCGTAGGCGCCGAGCATGCCGTTCATGACACTCTCATGATGGTGTGAGACGCACCTGGGTCAGGTCAAGTCACGATGTATGTTTCGAAGTCCATCACTGGTGCTTTTACCTCAAATACCAACCCAGAGCCAACTTGGAGCTGCCAGCTGAGTAAAGTCATACCAGAAGCTGAGATTTCTTCGACTAGTGGCAGTATAGAAATGGATGTTAAGCAGAGAACTGGGAAAGTGGTCCTATAGGAATGCATAGCGGGACAAAGAGGAGAGCAGGAGGAGCGAGTGCTCAGTAAAAGATGAACAACGACTAAAAGCACCAGAATGCACCGACCCATTTTCAGGACAAAGGGCACCAGACTAAATTATTATGGGGGGCGTTCAATCTCGTAGTATAGCAAAAAATTGTAGAAGCCTACAATAAATAAATCGAGTTATCTAACGACCCAAAGTGCTATGTAACATTTCAAACGCATGATGATCCACAAATTTGTTGACAAAAAAAGTGGAGAATGTGTCCAATGAGCCATAACTCTTGAGGTTTGCAAGAACCCTGTCATGAACGGCACGCTCGGCGCCTACCCCGGCGTCTCTCTTTCCCTTTTCGGACTGTTTGCCTCCCACGTCGTCCTTATTGTCCTCCGTTGTTTAGCAAACCTGTCCCTTGTTCTCGCAGTACAATAATTCCTGTTACCCATTGTTCCCGTCGTCATTGTACTACATACCATTGTTCTTCCACTGGTTCCCGTGTCCATAGTTACCTATTGTTCCCGGTTCCCATTGTCCGTTACATGTACATAAGGCCTGTACTTCGCTACCTGGAGACCTCAGTTTTGACCACTTGTCTCCAGGTAAGCCTCGCTGTATTCTCGCTCGTTAGTTACTCGCTCAATACATCTTGTCTCCAGCCTGACTGTCGAGCCCTGCTCTGCTCTCGCTGCACAAGTGCTCGTCGACGCCCTTGCTCGTCTCGTAAGCCTCCTCCCTGATCTTACTCGACAGCCAGTCGTAACATTAGGTCGAAACTTCTACACGAGCACCGGCGTACCCCACCCACACTCTTTCCCTCTCGTACGGTACGCACTTAGATCCTCTGTGTTGGCCTAGCGTAGTGCGCGCTCTAGTCACACCATCGGACGTGGTCTCGGCGCAACCTGAGGCTTGCCACTCTTAGTGGTACAGTACGCGGAAAGCTCCTAACATGAGACCCCGGTACTGACAGAAGTGGTCCGCCTCACGGCGTGGGAGGCTAGAGAAAGGCGGCGAAACAAAGCCAAGGCAGAACACCCTTGGGCCTGTGTCCCTTGGGCTAAGACACAGCAATAGGCCGAGGAGGCTGAGCAGACAGTGTCGGATCGTGCACCTGCCGTTTTTCATTCCTGGTATAGGAAGCGAGACACCCCGTCATCCTGGCTTGTGAAAGAAAACCACATATCTTCCACCCCACCGAAGTTCAGCACGAATACTTAGCGAACACTCTTGGCGATTGGGTCGTCTGTGCACAACAACCATGCCCTAACTGGCACTGGAGATTTCCTGACACTCCTGAGAATCGCGCACTTATTGCACCTCGCCTACGAGCTGAACCAGAGCACGAAGGTCTCATCCGCGATCGCCTCACCAACCCTCCAGCACCACCACACCGAGACCCAAGCCGACCCCCAGCTCGCCAAGCCGCCCTTATCGCATCCAGGAATCCCTCATCACGCCCTGCCTCACGCCCAACCTCACAACCCCAGAGTCATGTCCAAAGTCGAATTCCCAGTCCCGCATGATCAACAGGGTCTCCCATTCTTGACAAGACTTTCGAACTCGTCACAGAACGTCTTGGACAACGACGAACCTCGACTCCTGCTTCCCCCGTTGCTTCAACTTCTAAACTCCCAAAGACAGAGAAAAAGCCGGAAGTAAAGAAGGAACCCAAGCAAGAAACCATCAGTCTCAATACTCCACAACCCTCATCTTCTTCATCATCATCAGCTGCACCCAGTCGAGCGTCCACACCCGCCATGACTACCCCTGCCCCCGCTCCACCGTTCGACACCTCCAAGCTCCTTTCTCAAATCGCCCCACGCGACTACGATGGAAAATCCCCCCAGGATGGCCTCCGCTTCGTGTCCGCAGCCCAGATCTACTTCAACACCCTCACGGCAGTAGCTGTCGGCACACCAACCGAGGTGGTATGGATGACCATCCTTAGTAGGCTCACGGAAGGAGCAGCAGCCTGGGCTGGCCCCCACATTGTAACACTCGCTGGTGGAACCAGTCCTTGGGCAACCTACGCAGTGTTCGGTATGGCTTTCAAGGATCACTTCTGTGCAGCCGACGACAAGGAGGCTGCCATTGCTGAATTGGTCAAGCTGTGCAAAGCGTACCGCAAGGTCGGCACAGTCCAGGAGTATACAGCGCAGTTCAATGCAGCTGCAGCGCGGACCGGCTTCGGCGACGAGGACAAACGCGAACGCTACCGCTCTGGCCTGCCTCCCAGGCTCCGGGACGTCCTCGCTACCAGTGCCCACGACATCTCGGACCTCACCAGAATCCAGAAGGTGGCACTGTCGCTCGACCAGGCCCTCGTCACCAGAGAGGAAGAACGGACGAAGTCGTTTGGATGGAAGAAGAAGGGGGAGCAGCAGCTGTGGTAAGGATAATGTATTATTTACCGGAGATAGCCTGGCACTGCAATGCAATATAAACCGACTCTGCTCGTAATGTAATACGAAGCCCCGGGATAATGCCCGGAGTTCCCTAATATAGTAGGCAGCCTCCGGAGGGCCTGTTATCAGTGCCCGGGCTGGCGCTTTTTTGCTTATCAGCTTAGATAAGGCCCCGGGGGCTTATCTGCCATCACTCCGGGGCTTCCCCCATCAATACTCACCTCCCATCAGCCACCCGGGCTCCTCCTGCCCTGCCACTGCCCAATATGGAAGGTGCTTGGGTGCCTGCACCTGGGCACCTTCCCCTTGCTATATCTCCCTCAATTCTGGACCGTTTTCCATGATCTTAGGTGCGTTCTGATCGCGTTTTCAAGGCGCTTCTAACGCGCCTAATGCGCTGGTGTAATATGGTATACTAACATATACATACAGGTACCTTTGGTCGCTCTAGGCGCCAGTAAATGGGCCATAGCTCGGGCAGTTTTGGACGGAATAGGACGATCTTGGGCGCGTTTTGCTCGCGTTAACAACGCGCACAGAACGAGCCCAAGATCGTCCGATTCTGTCCAGCCGTTCCTCCGGTACATATACCCCTTCCTCCTCAGGAACAGGGTATTGGTATCTCAGGAACGGCTGAACCGTTTGGGACGCTCTTTGGTGCGTTTGGTAGGTACTGTATAGTGGTATCTGGCCGCACCATTTGTTTGGAGGTATCTATCCTACAAAATATACTACAATGCGATCAGTTGGCAGCCCCACCACCCTTGTATCCCCCATAACTCAGCAACCGCTTGACGGATTTTTTTGCCCGTCATACCGCTGGAAAGCTGCTGCTCACAGCTTTCCAACGAGCCCAAGAACGTCCCGATACGATCACTGGAGCCTTCGGAGTGCCTACCTCCTCCTCCTGCTCCCCTCCCCACCACTGTTTAGCCCATATCTTGGGCATGCCTTGACGGAATCATGTTGTTCTTTTTGTGTTGTGTGCTATGTAGTCAGTCCTCTATGCACAGAACAGTTCACTTATATCAAGATATGTACAATACACTCCAATGAAGGTGCCTTGGCCCGGTGCAAGACTGTGGCATCCATTTCCGAAGGCTAGCACAGCTGCAGTAAGGCTGTCAACAATCATCAATCAATATCTCCTCAGGTTGTTGTCCGTTCTGTTTGGTTTTTTTTTGCGTTGGAAAGCTGTGAATTGTGGCTAGTCAGCTGTGTATATACTCTCACTATCAGGAGGCTACAAAAACGTCGACAGGGGAGTATTCTTGTGAACACTGATAAGGGAATGACATTGGATCCAGATGCCTGATAAGTGCCATACATTGTACAAAGGTAGCGGTTAGCTAGTAGTAGGCAACGCAAAAAGAACAACATGATTCCGTCAAGGCATGCCCAAGATATGGGCTAAACAGTGGTGGGGAGGGGAGCAGGAGGAGGAGGTAGGCACTCCGAAGGCTCCAGTGATCGTATCGGGACGTTCTTGGGCTCGTTGGAAAGCTGTGAGCAGCAGCTTTCCAGCGGTATGACGGGCAAAAAAATCCGTCAAGCGGTTGCTGAGTTATGGGGATACAAGGGTGGTGGGGCTGCCAACTGATCGCATTGTAGTATATTTTGTAGGATAGATACCTCCAAACAAATGGTGCGGCCAGATACCACTATACAGTACCTACCAAACGCACCAAAGAGCGTCCCAAACGGTTCAGCCGTTCCTGAGATACCAATACCCTGTTCCTGAGGAGGAAGGGGTATATGTACCGGAGGAACGGCTGGACAGAATCGGACGATCTTGGGCTCGT
Organism: Ganoderma boninense; assembly: GCA_002900995.3. Classification (NCBI taxonomy): domain Eukaryota; kingdom Fungi; phylum Basidiomycota; class Agaricomycetes; order Polyporales; family Polyporaceae; genus Ganoderma; species Ganoderma boninense. The sequence continues at coordinate 7,874 of PJEW03000047.1, read as the reverse complement.
TCTGTGCGCGTTGTTAACGCGAGCAAAACGCGCCCAAGATCGTCCTATTCCGTCCAAAACTGCCCGAGCTATGGCCCATTTACTGGCGCCTAGAGCGACCAAAGGTACCTGTATGTATATGTTAGTATACCATATTACACCAGCGCATTAGGCGCGTTAGAAGCGCCTTGAAAACGCGATCAGAACGCACCTAAGATCATGGAAAACGGTCCAGAATTGAGGGAGATATAGCAAGGGGAAGGTGCCCAGGTGCAGGCACCCAAGCACCTTCCATATTGGGCAGTGGCAGGGCAGGAGGAGCCCGGGTGGCTGATGGGAGGTGAGTATTGATGGGGGAAGCCCCGGAGTGATGGCAGATAAGCCCCCGGGGCCTTATCTAAGCTGATAAGCAAAAAAGCGCCAGCCCGGGCACTGATAACAGGCCCTCCGGAGGCTGCCTACTATATTAGGGAACTCCGGGCATTATCCCGGGGCTTCGTATTACATTACGAGCAGAGTCGGTTTATATTGCATTGCAGTGCCAGGCTATCTCCGGTAAATAATACATTATCCTTACCACAGCTTGTGCCATGACCTCCCGCCTGCCGGACACCCTGGCCAGGCAAAGACGGTAGAGTTGGTTACACGGAACTACTGGTGGCCGGGCATGGCAAAGTTCATTAAGGATTACGTTGAGACCTGCGACACTTGTCGCCGTGGCAAGACTTCACATGCGAAGCCACATGGTCCTCTTCAACCCAACGAGATCCCGGACGGCCCAGGCCAAGTAGTTACCTGTGACTTCATCACTGGACTGCCGGAGGTGGACGGATACAACGCGCTCCAGCTTATTGCTGATCAGCATGGAAAGATGATTCACCTTATTCCATGCACCGAGGAGATCGACACTGAAGGGACCGCAGACAACTTCATTAGAGAATGGTTCCGTCTACATGGACTCCCGCGAAAGATCATCTCTGATCGGGGGCCCCAGTTCTCTAGCAAGCTCTTCCGTGCAATCCTTAAAGGCCTCGACATAGAAAGCGCGTTATCCACAGCCTACCACCCACAGACGGATGGACAGTTGGAACGATGGAACCAGGAGATAGAGGCGTACCTACGGATGTACTGCTCAAGGCGCCGCGACGATTGGGTCAAGTGGCTACCAACAGCAGAGTACTGCTTTAACTCGCGCGTACATTCATCCACAGGGTACTCGCCGTTTTACCTCATGTACGGCTATGAACCTCAGTTCCACGTTCCAATGCTATCCACCACGGTGCCTACGGCGGATGAACGAAGAGAGGAGTTGCGGCAGGCAAGGGAGGATGCGACCTCAGCCTTAACCCTGGCAGCAGAGCGGATGAAGGAGTACTACGATCGCTATGTCTCCGCTGCTCCAGAGTTCAAGGAGGGTCAGAAGGTGTGGCTCGACACGAGGAACTTCCGTGTCCCAGGAGTCTCTCGGAAGCTGGTGGACCGGTACGCTGGCCCGTACCCTGTCAAGCGCAAGGTGGGCAACTTGGCTTACGAGCTCAAGCTCCCCAAAGACATGGGGCTCCACCCGGTGTTCCATGTGACACTCCTACACCCGCACAAAGAAAGCCAACTTCCCGGTCGGCATCCCCCAGAACCTGCAGCTCTTGAAGTGGAAGGAGAGGAAGAATACGAAGTAGAGGAAGTGTTAGAGTCGCGTCGGTATGGGCGGTGGAAGAAACTGCAGTATCTTGTTCACTGGAAGGGCTGGGGCCCTGAACACGATAGCTGGGAAGACGTGTCGGATCTAGCAAATGCGCCAAAAGTGCTGCAAAAGTTTCATTCGACACATCCCGACGCTCCTGGCCCTCTCAACAAGAAGACTCGATCGTGAGGACACGATCCTTAGGAGGGGGGTATTGTCATGAACGGCACGCTCGGCGCCTACCCCGGCGTCTCTCTTTCCCTTTTTGGACTGTTTGCCTCCCGTGTCGTCCTTATTGTCCTCCGTTGTTTAGCAAACCCGTCCCTTGTTCTCGCAGTACAATAACTCCTGTCACCCATTGTTCCCGTCGTCATTGTACTACATACCATTGTCCTTCCACTGATTCCTGTGTCCATAGTTACCTATTGTCCCCGGTTCCCATTGTCCGTTACATGTATATAAGACCTGTACTTCGCTACCTGGAGACCTCAGTTTTGACCTCTTGTCTCCAGGTAAGCCTCACTGTATTCTCGCTCGTTAGTTACTCGCTCAATACATCTTGTCTCCAGCCTGACTGTCGAGCCCTGCTCCGCTCTCGCTGCACAAGTGCTCATCGACGCCCTTGCTCATCTCGTAAGCCTCCTCCCTGATCTTACTCGACAGCCAGTCGTAACAAACCCGGTCTCTAATGCTTACGCCAATTAAATGGGCTGCCCGGATAATGGTATGTATATGGACCACTAAAAGCATGGGAATGCACTCAGCCCCCCTAGAGCGAGGAAGATATGCTGGTTCTACCACCCAAAGACCAGTGTCTTTATCAGGCTTGTCATCAGTGTGCCAGTACCAGTAGACCACTGCACACTGATAAATCTCCTCGCGATACTTGAAGGAGAAGAACAGACGAACACAAGCAACGTCCATGCCTAGCAACCCTGGAGCATCGTTACATCGATTGATAAAGACACAGTCAAAGTGTGGTGGTCCATTGCACCAGTGTGAAGTAGCACAAATAAACTCGCGGTGCATCCCACCAATGCCGGACGGGTCACTTGGGGCATAGAATGTGGCACTGGCAGAGTAGAATACCGTGATTGGAGAGTTGTCAAATGGCAGGCACTGAGTGAGTTCAAGAGAGGCCCCGGAAAGCTCGCTGTCGGGGTTTAGCTGGTGAAAGAGGAATCGGCAGATGTACATCAGCAAAAGTGCATCCGGCTGGCAGCCCACTTATCTTTGGGTGACCAGACTCACCAGGCTAGCCAGATTTCACCTATACGGGTGACATGCAGGACCTCTGCAGGTCCACGATCTCCAAAACCATATAAGATTCACCAGCATGGGCGATCTCGACCAGGCTGGTGATCTCTGGTGAGTCTGGCGATCGCGGACCTGCACAACTGTTGCCGCTGGTACGATTCTCGTTTTGGGATGCTGTTAATTGTTGGTTTTCCGGGGTCCTGGGGGTTCGTTCTCGCACGATAGATAGGCTAAACTGCAAGATATATTTCTAATTTCCAGGCAGCGTGAGCCACCAATAATTATAGTACATTGGATGTAAGCCACAAGGACTTAGAAAGGAATAGTCACGGGGTTGTAATACACGAGGGATTGAAGGGGAAAGATAGAGGAAAGGATGGAACTGACATACCTGTGCTGCGAGAAAGACAGTGTTGCCGTTGGATCACGCACGGCGACCATTTGAACACCACAAAGATGCACCTTGCTAGTCTCGATCTAAGGGCATGAAAAACGTACCCTTGGGGACAGCTAGAACAGGTTCAAGACTTGACGCTCACCTACAAATGACGTACCTCGCATGAATGAAGAGTGCTCTCGAGGACAGAGGAGGGGAGAGGCGCAAAGAGCAGAAGTTGACAAGGGGCAAATTTATGCTGAAGTGCGACGGAGAACCGTCGGAATGAACCTCGCGACCTCTATCAATGTGCCGGAGGGTCTCGGGTGGTGTCGTAGCGATGTTGTGCTGCCTTGACACGAGCTTGCAACGAGCAGGTAGGGCAGCGTCTGACGGGGAGTAACCCGAGTCTAGGGTTGAGAGCGATTCTCAAAGGAGACAAAAATGATATATCGGAGTTTGAATGGCAGGTTTACAGGAGCGCCAGATGGTTTCCGCAGAGCCAGAGAGCGTGACCTGAGAGGTACCAGAGAGGGATCACAACAGCCAGATGGTCACCAGTCTGGTGAGTGCTGGCCAGAGAAGGTGAAGTTCACCGCCACCAACCATTTCTATACCAGGCTGGCCCCGACCGGCCAGATAAGGTGTTGATCTTATCATATCTGCCCACGTATGTCCCCACCACCAGCGGTTACCTGAATCTTGCGCTTTTGCTGATGTAGTTGCAAAAGTTGGGAATGTTTAACTCTCGGCTCAAGTTGTCAACATTCTTTGAGTGTTGGCGTTCTAGATAAAAAGAAAGACTAAGTACATAGGAAGCTATGTTGCCTGTATATAAATGATGTACGTGGAGTGAGAGCCATGGTTATATATGCAAGGACCGTTGGCCCATCTACAATCCCGTCATGGTCTTCACCAACCAGATGACCAGGAGCTCGAGAATGTACGTGCATCTTTTTTGGAGCACCAATTGACCGTACATTCACCTCAGGTACTAGAACAAGTTCCAATAAAGTTAATTAAGAATCGAAACAGGCTGAATTAAACACGCACAATTTAGAGCAGACCGAGCCGCAAAAAGACATGTTCCTGCTAGCATTCCATGAGCTGAGAAGTCTACCTGTGCAGTAGCCAACTTGTCAAGTCTTTGATTGGTGAGGAGCATCTGATCAAGTGCATCAAAGCAGTTTGAACAACACCATGGTTCCTTCACAGCCTTGATGTGTTTTGACTCCGTGATTGAGGAAGATAAACCATTCGGCACCCCAAAATTCCAGATCTAGTCGATGTACTGTTTAAGAGAGTGCTGTCGAGGAAGTGAAAACCCATCTGCACGGACTCCAGTCTCGTGAAAGATTTCTCGATGCTGCCGGAATCTGCAAAGTGAGTTTTCCATCTGATCCTGTGTGCTGCTGGTGTGGACATTGCGTCTGGCTAAGTAGCAAAATTTGAGAAAGGCTTGGATTGTGAGAGTCATTTCCTGAGGAACTAGACCATCGATCGCTGGCAGGTATATCTAGAGACACATAAAATTCAACAATGTTTTAAACATGAAGAGAAATAAATTTACCTTCATTAGAGCTTTTGAATCATCTCCAGTCCACTGTTTGAAACCTCGTCCTTCATAAAAGTGGCACAAGGCAGAAAATGGCGGCACTACAGCAATACTGAGCCAGAGAGTAGTATGAGTTTCCAAGTGCTTCAACTGGTTTTATGATATTATATTATCTTACCGGCGATCAATTTCTGCTATTAACTCTGCATCTGCTGCTTCTCCATGTTCACATTTCAAATATTGCTCTACCCAAGTCACGAAGTGATCCTTGAATGTCCCCTTGATCAGTTGATGAAAAAGATCCGGTGCAATAAGCTCATGAATATCGGCCCGGTCAAAGTCATTAGTGAAAGGCTGTATGTAGATTATATTAATTTGACATCATAGATGTTGTTACGGTTTTTCGCGCCACGCTTAGTCTGGCATCTTATCAGGACAAGTTATCTCTCAGTTCATCTTATCTTTTCCTTTATCTTATCTCCCTTTCCTTTATCTTATCTCCCTTTCCTTTATCTCATCTCTTCCTTTTATCTGATCTCTTTCCCTATCTTATCTGCTTCTTAGATCATTCTCTCACCTACGACAGGTCCCGGGACCTGCCCTGAACTGATGGTCTGTGTGCTGTTCCCATGTAATATATAAAGGGCTGTGATGTGGGATCAAGAACCTCAGATTCTGTCTTCTGTTCTTCCCTCCCTCCCACTGTAGGCAGCCTAACAGCCCCTGCCCCTCTGTGCCTTCTAGTCTAGGCAATCCATCCTCTTCCCTTCTATTGCCACCCCCTGTGTGCCCCATCAGTGAGCCCCTTTTTTTGTTTGTTTGGTGATGCAGTCGATAGGCTGTGACAGATGTGACAACAAAAGACTTGCCACTATATCATCAACAAGCCCATAGTTGTCCCACAGAGGACCAAGCTCATAGGTGCTTGCAAGGTGCTCTGTGTGGTTCCGTGTACGGTTGAAGACCCCCACTCTATCATCAAGGCTCTTGTTGCTAGCCGTACAGCTGAGCTGAAAGGTAAGCATGCACAGTGATCTGTAAAATATTAATGGACTTACATTGGACACCAGCCTTGCACTATGCATGTCGGAAGTGCCTGCTTGGGATAATCTGCAATGTATGGCCCAAGCCCATATATAACTTTGCGGTAGTAGCCATCTCCACATTGAATGACTTGCGGCATTTTGATGCCTAATTGTAGTGAAGAAAGAATTCGGGACAGGGACAAATGGAAGAGCTGTTGACGGAACTTTCGGAAAGCTGAACTGTCATTATACTGTCTACTGGCTACAACAAAAGTTGGCCTCAATTAAACAATTAGAGGTACTAAAAATCCAACATGTACTCTTTGGAATGGTGAGAAAGGCGATGACAGCCACAGCACCTATTTGGTTGAGATATAGAGGGTGCTTCTGTGAGAGGGGGGTAGGAGGAGAGGGTGGTGAGCATGGAGGTTCCAGTAGACGAAATTTTATGATCTTTATATTGTTAGAAAGCTGTATTCAAGCACTTTCCAATGGTACAGAGATCATAGAGGGGAGAGAATATTTGGTCGAGATATGGCTGGTACAATCTCCCTGTGGCTGACCATCAATCTACCTCCTATACCATTAGACACGATATATGCTCAAGGCACATATATAAGTTCTATTCTGTGTATTAGTATCTACTGAGCGCAAAAGAAACGAAGGCAAACAGACCACATATGGCAAAGATATATATAGCCCTTCTTGAGGAGGAAGGGGTATGCACCCCGCAACAACTAGTGGTTGGATTTTCATGAATGAGGACTTATTAATACCACATTATCAAGGCGAACAAAATGCATGTAACATCATATTATTATGTGGAGAACTGACTGCACAATCCTATAATTGATCTGACTAGTCTGAGGCATAACTGGAACGGATGGTCACCATATAATTGCTATTAACAGACTAAGCATACATACATAAGTAGAAATACAAAAAGAACCAGCACAAACGACGGCAGGAAGGGGGAGATATGCATGCTCGCTGGGGGCAACAGCGAGCAGACATGCAGAGGCAACAGCGCCAAGTGGTGGGAAGCGAGGCAGCCGATGATGGTGCGCGTGGGGCGGGATTATGCGAAACGGCGCAGGGGCGCCGGCATGATGGGACCAGGGAGGAGCCCGGAAGGACATCGGAAGTCCTCGGAGGTGTACTCAGCGGTGTCCTCAAGAGAACTGCTGGGTGCTGGGTTATTCGCTGGGTGGTGGGAAATAGGGCGAGCCTAGCTAATTAGCTACGTGTAGGCACTCCGTGATCTAGCTAATTAGCTGGTATATGGTGACGCCCAGGTGAGGGAAATGGCGGTGGTGGTGTCCCCGTCAGGCAGGACTCGTCCAGCAGAGTCGCATGGTTTGCCTAAATAAAAGTAAGTCAGTGGACAACACTGAACCTCACTGTTTTTGCTGCAAACCTGTGAGGATGGGATGGGTTTCAAATACAATTCCTCCTCGTCATCCGATGATGGCGGCGATGCAGGGCAGAGGAGGAGTTGCTGCGCTCAGCGTGGCCAGTACGAAGATAGTCGGCACGGTTCACATCGAATGAGCCAGGATTAACCTCGAGGTCGCTGTCTTCGGCGACGCCTGGACATTGGACCCAATAAAGACAAACTGGGGGTCATCAAATCGTCGTCTGAAAAAGGATCCAGTGGCGGGGGCTCGTCGTCGTTGAGTGTCTCGTCGTCAATATCTATCACCTCAGTCATTGGCATAGTGGGTCGGAGTCCGGGCTATCGACTACTAGGAACCGCGATCCAGACTGAAGGTCTTCAGTGAAAAGTGCTCTGCCAGGATAAAAGTCTCGAAGTCGTCGTGCTCAGTGGGGAGATAGAGAACGCACACCTTACAGAGGCTGTTTTATAGTAGAGAGGCATCCTGTCTTACCTACATATAGATTGATACGTTACGATGAAGCTGATACGTCATTCGACCACCACGAGTCTGCATGTATGTTCAGGCCTATAAACTACAGCCGTCAGGTCGCAACGCAGTAGAC
>PJEW03000046.1:0-19841 GCA_002900995.3 Ganoderma boninense | reverse complement strand
AGGGGGGGATCGACGAGGGCGGGCGAGGGCTGGTGCAGGTCCTGGCCGAGTGTGCGGGTGCGAGAAAAATGGGGGCAGGGCGGGTGTGTGGCCAGCGTGCAGTTGCGAGCACGCGGGACCAGGGCACAGGCGAGTACTTGCGTGCATGTACGTACTCGAGTGGGGGTACATTCGCGCGAGGGCACCCGAGCCTGCGAGGGCCAATATGAGCGGGTGGGACGAGAGAAATGCTCATGCGTAGGTAAGTGAACCAATGCAAAAGTCTGATGGGTGTACAACACCCGTCAGGCTTGGAATGCGGTTCCACGTGAGGACGAGTGCATGCGCGGGCGATCAGGCGGGCGAGAGCGAGCGTGTTCTCTCCGAGTCTCTTGTTGCAATTAAGCGGGCGGTCTGGGGTTAGCGTGGTGTGCACGCGGAGGCTGTGGTCACAGAGGGGCCAGGATTGGGGGGAGGGAAAGATGCAGATGAGGGATAGGGACTTACTGGTGAGGGCGTTTGTGCCAGGACGTGGTGCACGCGAGTGCGAAGCGTGTACTTGCGTCTGGGTGCGTGCGACAGGGCGGGTGAGCGGGTGAGACCAGGGGGACACCCGTCAGGCTTGGATTCGGTTCCGGGTGAAGGGCGAGTGCACGCACGGGACGCAGGCGTGGGCAAGCAGGCGGCGCGAGAGCAAGCATGTACTTGCGTCTGGGTGTGTGCATAGTGAGCGTGGGGGCTAGCGTGTGTCGCGTGAGGCCGTGGTTGCAGGGGAGGGATGATGGGGGATGGGGGTACTTACTTGAGGGGGGCTGCAAGTTCCCGGGCTTGCAGCGCTTTGAGGGCGGATGCTGGCAATGTCGACGCAGATGGAAGACGAGAGGTCGAGAAGAGACCCCCAAGTTGTGGGGCGCCACAGGAGATTGGGCGATGCGGGAGGATGAGGGGAGGAAGGAGGCTGGTGAGGAGCAGGGCGGGCCGGTTGGGGAAGCGCCTGTTCGGCACTGTTCGGTGCTTCGGTGCTTCCTTCCCTCCTTCCTCCCAACTCATCCCTTCTCTACCAACCTCCACTCCTGCTGCTCACCACCTCTACTCTCACACACACTTGTCACCATACCCACCCATTGCCGCACACTCCCGCCGTCAAGCTTGCCCGCCGTCAAGCTTGCCCGCCGTCAAGCTTGCCCGCCGCGGCTCAAGGCCGTCCTCAGGCCTCTCTTCCCCCCGCTTTCGGCCTCCCCTTTGATGGATGTCATACATCCATCAAAGCGACTCCATCCTTGAATCTGTCGCCTCTGCCACTGCCGTCGCCTACCACCGCCGCCGTCAAGTGCGCCCGCAACCGCGCCCGCTCACGCGCACCCACTCGCGTGCATGTACACACACGTGCTCATGCCCGCGCATGTACACAGATGCGCTCACGCCCGCGCAACGCATCCTCGAAGGACGTCTGAATAGACATGGATGGTGGGAGGAGCAGATGCGGCGGTGGAGGTGTCAGCAGCCTTGGAGCCAGGCATGGGTATGAGGTGAGTTTTTCCCCCATTAACCCCCCCCCTTCGTGCCATCCCGCGGACCTCAACCACCAACGTGGATGTCCCCGCTCTTCTCTCGGCGGGGCAGCAGCCAGGGTGCACTTTGATGGATGTACAACATCCATCAATGTTGTCGCAGTCGTGGTCGCCTGGGTCTGAGTTTGCGCTATGAGTGCTCACTGTCTATTAGCCCTGCCCCCGCGCTCCTCGCCTTCGTTCTTGTACCCTCTCATGCACCCGTGTCTGCTGCCCTCGACCTTGCCCTCGACTTCGATCCCGCCTGTGCCACGCGTGTGCCCACCACTTCCCCCGCCTTGGCTCTAGACTCCATCCCCACCTCACCATTCCCTCGACGTTGACCTCCCTCTTCCACACCTATGCGCCCACGCCCGTGCCCGCACCTCCACTCATGCGCCAGCACCGGGACCCACTCTCACCTTCGCCTTGACCTCCGTCCCCACCCTTGATCTCTGTCCCCACCCTCGCCCTGGCTCTTGCACGCCCTCGACCCTGGCCATGGCTTCCTTGGCCTCGACCGCGCACTCATCTTCGAACCCTCCCTCTCAATCTCTCTCCACTCATGTGTTGAAGTCGGCGCTGTAGCGCCCGCAGTATTGATCGCACCAAGTCCACGATCGCACCGTACGTACATTGCATTGTCCCCCACCTGGGGTATTTTTCGTTTCGTTAGCATAGGACATCTCATAGAGTTACAACATCGTCTTCATTAGAGGCTCCAACTAGCTTAGGTCTGCATCCTGCTCTACTTTACACTGTACAGTCCGCAATTCTCGCTCCCTGGGCGCCATAACGGCGGCCAGTAGCACAGCGTTACATACTCTACCTAGCACGTGCTCCATGAGCTGTATCGACGCCTCTGTCAGGCTCTGTGTCCTTAGACTTTACAGAGCTTGACACAGGTGAGTAGCATATCTTAGTTTCCTGCAATATAGACTTACAGAGCTTGACACAGGCCATTGTGACGTCCTGAGGGCCACTGCAGCAACATCATGGGCTCGCGCCTGACCCTTCTGCTTGTTCGTACGCCTGCACCCGACCGCCTGCTTCAGAGCCCACGCGGACCTGCGTATTGCTGGACCTCGCACTGGTTGGCTCGCCATGTCGCGTGCCCCGGTCCTCATTCGCCCTCGCCCTCATGTCCCGCTGTCCCTCTGCCGGCGCCACTGCTCACGGGCGTTCACGATCTCCCGGACCCTTGCATACAGCCATCCGTCTTCTGGTCGATTGCCACAGCCCAATGGCTCGACAAAGCGCCAACAAGCTCGTTTGCAGAGTGGGAGGGAGGGACGGATGGGGAGGATAGAGTCAGGTCAGAAGGTCACTCGTGGAGCAAAGGTAAGCACTTTCCAAGTTTCTCCTTGTCCTCTTGCATTTTCCTGTCCCTCATCCCCAAAGTGGATGTCCTTGCACCTCCTCCGCGACGCTCCTGTAGTGCAACTTTGATGGGTGTCGTACATCCATCAAAGCGCTCTCGGAGGAGCGGGTGGTATACACCCCGCCATTTTACCCGCTGTTCAAAGTCTCTCGCACCACCCCTTGCCAGCTTCCAACGAGCTCACTCAGGCCGGCTTCCTGCAGGAACCCGTTTCTACAAGTCCATTCTGAAATCTCAGCACAAACTGGGGCCCCTTGCACTCCGTAACCAAGGCCGCAAGGCTCGATCAAAATGCTCTACCCTCGGCACGGGCCCTGTTGTGGTGAGTTCCTCCCATCCGAGCTCTAAAATGACGTCAAGAGTCAGTTTATTCAACGGTTTTGGGCCGCGGTGGCAAACGATCAGTTTCATTGGTTTCCTTTTACTCCGGGCCCGTCAGCCACGCCTCCGTCAGCCGCGCCCTCTCCAAAACACACCCCTCAGCTCTTTCTCTGGCTTCCCCCTCAACCTCGCCTTTCAGCTACGGCACTCAACTACCTCGCACAGCTTTGCTTTGGCACTCAACATCAACTTTGCACTCGGACTGGTTGTTCCATCAAACCTAGGTCTCGTGAGTCGCCGTCCTCTACTAATGTCTCTCCCTATCTCACCCATAGTAGGTCTTTGTAGAACGTCCAACGTCTTCATTGCGAACCACAGTCTTGGGTAGTTTCCTTTTGGTGAGCAGTGTTGCTAAACAACTTTGACGATGATCTCTGACTTAAGACTTGCTGTCTGCTAGTCACCCAATCGATGGACTTCTTGGATTTACCTCTAACGTAACTGGTGTTGTACACTGCTTACATTAAGATGCCGAAGGTTGTGTTGTCCTCGGTGAATGATCATGTCCCTAAGGCACCAGTGAGTGGATACTCTGCTGAATCCCCATCCCATGACCTACAATATTCCATTAGGACATCGAAGATCGCTTCCCTCGCCGCACCCGTACCCTCTGGTACCCACTCATCCTCAGCATCTGATAGTGAAAGACAACATGTGCCCAATCCCCAGGTGGCAAACCTGTGCATCTCAAGAAAACCGGGATCCAAGGCTGCCTCAGCTGTTCGAGTTCGACAGCCATCCCTTGCTCGAACACGTCAAAGACCATGTGAACAAGGTCTACATCTATGTTCAAGACACGGATCCTGCCGCAACGTGCTGCATTCTATAAGTACATTAGTCCTAAGTCGTACAAGATCCCGGAAGGGTACACGTGAGGCATTGAGAAAGCCGGTAAGTTTGGCTCTTGATCATGAATATGAATAGCAACGTACTCATGCCACACAGGTTATGTTGTTCTCCAGCGAGGAGACTACGTCTTTGCCCGTAACATGTGGGGCTCCGGCCTGCCAGAAGAGGATGTGATCCAGGCGTATTCACACCTGAGTACGTTCTCTTCTTGTTACAAATTATAATTCATGTTCCCATGTAGAGGTGTACTGAAAGCCGTGGACATGGAGAATTTTGTCAAGGCGCGTGACGCAGCCCTGGGCGAGCGTCATCTCCGTAACTCCTGACAAGCCCTGTGCTCGTTGACGATGAAATACGTTGGTGGGGTTGCATGGGAGCACAGTCCTCACGCCATCTCCATCCACAAAGCAGCTCGTTGCTACACTGCAGGCCAGTCCTACCAGACACAGCGCAAGCTGGTGGCACCAACCCTTGGAGCAAAGATGCTAGATCCAGAGAGCCTACAGAACATCATAAGTTGTGTCTCCAGGCAGTGCAGGTAAGCATAGAATAATAACCTGTATATTGTTGCTGATATGGTGATACTTTGTGGTGTAGGCAGCATCTCCATTGTATTGCTGCATTGGAACAGGGCCAAAGGCAAGTCTCTGCAGCACTGAAGCAGCATGCTGAAGTGACCAACATGCCATGCTTGGCACTGCTGACAATTACGCCTTTTCCTGCCATGCAGATCAATATTTGGCTCTAACAAAACTGCTGACAATCTGTAGGCAAGTCTTCACAGATTTATTGTAATAATGTACTAATGTCTATCCTTAGAGTCAGAAAATGCTTTTGGGGCAGACCTTGGGCAATTTGCTGGCAAACATATTGATCATGGCGATTCTCCTGGTGGCCTAAACAGCCATGATAGCATTGAGTGATCTGGCTGAGAATGAAGAGCCTGGTTATTTCATGCTAGTTGAACTTGGAGTGGCTATAGGCATGTCTATTTATTTATTAGCCAACATGTTGTTAACAACTTGCAATAGAACTTCGCGACCTGGTGGTTGCTTGTTTTTGTGGCTTGCGCTGCCATGTTGGCTTCCCTCCCACATCACCACCTGGCCAAGATCCAGTTCCGTGGTCTTATCGCTACGTTGTGGTGTGTTATCCACCCCACGACATACTGGCTGGAAAGGCACACCTTGCTTTTGGAGCAATGCAAGTGGAAAGCTTTTCGCTATGCCTCCTGAACTACACATCCAGAGTGCATGGCAGGTGTTTGTCATTTAAAATTATGTCTTAACATTTTTAACTGCCACGGTTTTGGGACAAAAAGCCAGCCCCTCAAATTTTTAAAACGAACTGGTTTGGGGGAGGGGAAGCTATGCTTACTTCCGGGGAAGCAAAAACTTTGCGCTGGTTCTACTGTTTTTTTTGCACAAATCCTAGGCCACTTTACACCCCAAAATGCCATCTTGGTTGGAGCCACAGTTAGCCCTTTTGCAGTTTGGGGGGAAAACGTCTTTCTCTATCGTGGATGAGGACGGCGAGAGGTCCATGTAAAACCCTTTGGGCTTTTGGGGGCCCTGGATCTGAAAAATATTGGAAGAGTTTGGGTGTACCCCGCGCAAAAAGGTGACTCATTGTGGGACGAACATTCAAGAACCATTCTATTTTTTACCCTCCAACTTGGTTGGAAGGGGGCCCCATTGCGGGCAGGTGCCCGATTGATGAGGAACTAAATTGGGTAAAACGTATGATTGCTAAATTTTTAAAATTTTTTAGGGCTCTCAAATAGATAAAATTTTGTTTGGGTGTTTAAAACTTATATATATTGCAGATACTTTTTAAAACTTTCCCTATTTAACAAGATTTATAAATAAGTATTTAGGATATAGAGACTATAAGAAACAAAAGTAGGGGAAAAAAGGCCACTTCTTTTATGCTTGTACCCCAGGCAGAATTTTCTAAAAGGAAAAGTATTTTATAGTATAATTTTTGCTTAGCTAGAAAAGGGGGTTTGGTGTAGGGGGTTTTTTAGCACTGCGTTGACCACTTCATTTTGGCCCCGGGTTCGCTCCTCCCTCAAACCCAAACTGAAAAATTAAATTTTTTTTATTGACATAAGTGTTTAAAAGATGAAAATAAAAAAACAGTGCAGCAATGCGAAATTTAAAATGTTTTGTAATGCTGATTAGCCCCCCGACGAAAAAGGCAAATTTTGCACACAGAGTCAGCCTAACCGTGGTCGGGGCACCAGCAGCTGTCGACTTGGGTCCTGGGTCCCTTTGGGGGCCTAAGATGCACCCAAGGCCGAAAAGATTTTAAGCTCCTCAGAGATTTTCCCCGATGGCCCTTTTTTTCCCAAAATCTCAGGGGTTAATTTTGGGCGTCTCCATTCCCCAAAATCGGTTTTGCTAAGGTTGCCGGGAACTCACCCTCTACCCCTCCATCATAGTATTTCCCTACAGTGATGTTCCTTTTTGGCCCCTTTGGCCACTATTGTGAATCCAGCATTGGTCTGCCAAAAAGCAATCCCAAGGGCTTACATTTTTTATGATACAAAAGAGAAATGCGAAGAATAGAGCGACGTTTGCGTTTGCATTTGAAAACCTCTTTTAAACCCCTTTTAGATCGAAAAATTACCCCCGTGCGCCTTGTGCGGGCCCTTCCCTTTTTCAAATCTGAATCTCCTGGTTTTTTCCCGGCAGGGGTGCGCTCAGCTGCTTTTGGAGCAGGGGTGAAAAGGGGTGGTCTAAAAGGTCCCTGCGGGGTAAGGGATCCAAAAGGGAAAAGGGGAGGTTCTTGAGACCCCCAGTACACCCCATGATTGATTAAAGTGACAACTGTTAATTAAACAAATTTTAGCTCCCACGGATAAACGATATAAAAGATTATTAATCTCAGACATTTAAAGGGCTCGTCCATTTGCACCCTTTTGCAATCGGGCGGGGCCCCCAGTGTGATCCATCTTGATTGTTAAACCCCCTTTTCTGCAAGCGGGGAGAGGTCGACGGTGCGGGGTGGGTCTCGTTTATTTTTCCCCCCTGTGCTTGTCCCTTCGGGGAAGTGCGCCCCCGTGCATCACCCAAATTTGGGGGTAAAAAACCCGGCATTGGGGGCGATCGAAAATAAAAAGCGCATGCCTCGGGCGCGAGTAAATTTCCCAAAGTAGCAAACGTCGAAGGAATGGAGTTTTTTGGGGTTTAAAGGTACACACCCTCGGCCACAGGGGTTTGAGGATTTTGGCAAAAAGGATAAAGAGGTAAATGGGGTTTATGGAGAAACCGGAGGTTTAAGCTGGCGAGGGAAGGGTGAGGAATTTTTGGGTGGGGAAGACGGTACCCCTTGAAATTAAATGCGTCCCCGGGAATTTGACGGCCCCCTTACGACGGAGGTTTTTGTCGATGCCATTGGTGACAGGGGATGGGGCGGGGGCCTGTAGGGCCACTCAAAGCTTTCAACATACTCGGAGTTCACTGAGAGCGAGGGTGTCGAGAGACTGCATGGGGGAGGGAGGGAGGTGGGTGAGTGGGATGATGGACGGAGAAGGGGGGGTGAATGAAACCCAATGGGGTTTGATTGGTGACAGTATCGGCTTTTAAAATAAAACGTACCGTTTTGGGTTTTCGTAAAGCAACATGCAGCGTGAAGTGTAGAGGATTTGTGCTGCGGAAATTTTGTGGCTTACCTTACAGCACTTCTTTTTTAAGTTCACGGCCCCTTCAAATTTCCCAATCCCGTTGTCTATGGTGTATCGGCCCCGGCGCGCTCTAAAAATGCCCTTTAAAAACCCCATTCAACTTTACGGGGAACGGGGAACCCAAATTTTCCCTGAAAAATTTAAGTCGGCCGATGAGATTGGGATGACGACGGCCCCAGGGAAATTTGGCCTGGCGGGTTTTTGGGGAGGTTTTCGCCCCCTGGGGGTTTAAATTTGGGACAAGGGGTGAATTTTAAAAACTTCGATAGAAGAATTTACTACTTTGCTAAAGAGCACGGGGGGTTTCCGTTGTATCCGGAAATCCATTCCCAAACCGTATCTAAGATCGGGGGCCCTTCAGTTTTTAAAAACCAAATAGCACAGGACTGGGGGGAAGAACCAAAAAGAGGATCCCGGACTTCCCTATTTTGGGAAAACGCCGTTTCAAGAGAAATCTATTTAAACTGTTCGCGCCGGACCTCGAATGAATTGGGCGAGGAGTTTGGGGCGCGGTCCAGGGTTTTAAGCGAGGGCGCCCCGGGTTTTTAACGCGGGTGGTGAGGACGCGCAGATTTTAACGAAGGGGGGGAAAGTGGCGCGGGGTACGCAGGGGGGGAGGGCGCGGGGGGAGTACAAAGGTTGGGGAGGCGCGCAAAGTGAAACGAAGGGCGGAAAGCGAGTAAACGCCGGGGGGTAGGGCGCCGGGGGCGATGCGGAGGGGTAAAGCGCGCGCAAAGTACGAAGGTGGCGGGGGGCGCCCATGTACTTTAGGCGGGGGGGGCGCGGGGGGTGTACATGGGGCGGGGAGGGTGCGGGGGGGTACGCGGGAGGAGAGATTTGCGCAGGGAAACAAAAGGGTGGAGGGGCCCCCGCGCGAGGTGTTGATGGGGCGGGGGGGGGTTTCCCCCCAAGTAACAGTTTGGACAAAGTTGGCTTTTTGTTTTTTCTCCCCCAGTGGTGATTGGGGAAAGGGGACGGGGCTAGAAGCGGGACGAGGTTTGAATTTTTAGGTTTTGGGGAATGAGGGGAATGGAGTGACAAGATGTGTTTCCCAAAACATGTTAGGCGGGGTCAGAACCGGCACCCCAGCTCGACAACAAACGAACGGGCCTATATAAAATGAAATGTCAGTAAAACGGGGTTGATGGCCGACCACAGAGGCCAGATGCAAGACGTCTGGCATGGAGGAGCAAGACCGGGAAAAGCGTCCCAAAACCCAACCAATTTAAAGGGGCCCGCCCAAAAATTTGGGGCACGAAAAACAGCCCAAGCCCGGGCCAAATAAGGGCAAAATTTGGGATGCCCAACCGGCGGGTTTTCCCCTCATGCGTCTCCTTTTCACCCTTTCCCCCACTCCACCCAAACCGCTCCGTCCGAAACTCATCCCGCCCACCCCTTACCGACCTCTACCACGATCGCCCCCTTTTTGGGGTCGGTCTCGCTCGCTTCCCCCTTTCGCCCCAAAAATCGCCCGGGGCATCCCGGTTCTGCTCACCGCGGTTCTAAAACCCGGGGGCAGCCACACCCCAAACCCCCCGGGAAAGGGTTACCCTATCTGGCCTTGGGGGGAAACGTTCAGCGAAAGCTTAGACGTCTCTGGTACGTCTTTGTTTGCACATATCGCGCTCAAAAATTTTGGCCCCGGCCCTTTCCTCGTCCCCCCCGTTTTTTCCTGCTTCCCGGGCGGTTTGCCCGGGTTGGTAGAAATACTTTGACCAAACCGCAGCAAAGACCCCCTTGTGTCGTGAAAAAGGCATAGTCAGGTAAGTATTTTCCCCAAACCTTATATTTTAAAAGTGTTTTTTAAAAAAAACGTTTTGTTTTTGGGCCCGGCCCCTCTCGATACCTTGATGCACTATTTTGGGCGTAACCTTTCATGCCCGCAATACAACCGCGTGCTTATAGACCATTTAAACTTTTTTAAACCCCAGTCCCCCGTACATTGTAAACCCCTCTCTGACCTATTTGGGTTTTATGTAAACTAAAAATCTCTCTCGATTTCATCTTAATCGTGTCTTTTTTGTATGTCCCTGCACGGCCCCCAACAACATCTTTGGGAAAAATAGCACGCACTCAGCAAACCCATTTGTAAGTAACTCGTAAACTCCCCAAATTTTTTTTTTCCTTTCAAAACAAAAGTGGGTGTGCGAACCTAAATTTGGAAATAAAAATGGGGTATGTTTTTTATATTCTGCCCGTGGGCGCATAATGAGGGGGTGTGCGTTAATATGTTGCAGGGGAGGTGGGAATTTTGCAGAAAGCCGGCTTTTAGATCAAAAGGGAATGCAAACCTGAGGGGGAAAGATTTTCATAAAATTTCTAAATAAACAACATGATTTTTCTTAGCAGCAGCCAGCAATCCCATCCCCCCAACTAACCAAAACCCGAGGCCCGTCAAATTTTGGCGGATGGAAAATCGTTGAACGTTCAATGCAAAACTGGGCGATGAAAAACGCGCCGGTGCAACGGTGGGCGTTTCCTGGCCCAGGCTAGCCAGCACCACCAAACGCAGCCGGAGAGGAGCCCCTCCCCTAATGCTGCAGAGGGCGACAGTTTTGGGTTCCCCGGGCCCTTTAAAAGGGGCTCCGGGCGTATGCGGGTTTGCCCCTCACGGCCAAGTTCCCACGGTTCGTCGCAAAGGGGGGCGCGGGTCAGGTTCACCCGGGCATTCGGGGGCAGGACCCCCCCTGCTTTGAATGGGAAGTGAGCATTTCCCCTCGCTGGGGCTCGTCGCCCGCCCGTCGATCGACGCCCCCTAGGCTCCTTTTCCCCCTGGGCCCCTCTTCGCCCGGGGCCCTCCCCGGCCAAACGTCCTCTTTTTCACGGGATTTTCACCCTCCCAGGTAACCGGGTTATTTTTACACATAATTTTTTAAAGTTTACCCGGGTTTTATTTGGGATTAAAGGGTTTAAACCAAAAGAACTGGCATGTCTGGACTTGGCCCGCGTCCTCCCAAACAGGTCAAGACGAAATTTTATCGGGATGCAGAATGTCGTGGGAAACGTCGTCAACATCCTTGATCGGGCCAGCCGGATCGGGGAAAGACTGTCACAAAAGTGATGAACTTGCTTTAAAACCCCATGTTCAAAAATGCTCAGCGGAAACCCTTTGGAAAACGTGGATTGGCAAAAGCAGGCAAAACGTCAACTCCAGAAGGAAACCAAAAGGGGTTGCGGGGAGCTGCTCCAATAGGGAGAAACAACGCCCAAAGCGTTCCCCGTCACGAGAAAAACGGGTTTCCAAAAAGATGACGGTAGGCTCAAAGTGGGTCATTTGGGCCCTTTGGGGAAATTTCCCATCCCGCCCGGGGGAAAATTTCTGCTAACGTGGTAAAGCCCTTTTTCTTTTAAACCCTTATATCACTCCAATTTCCATTATTTTTACAGGGGCAAGCGCCTGGGCAACCATGAGGCCTGGGCCCCCGTTTTTTGAAGTTTCGCATCGTCAATCATTCGCATGTAGTAAGCGGGGACCTCGTACAAGGGCATAATTGCTAAACAAAAAATCCATTAGCAAATCAGCAAAAACCAAAAGGGCAATATGTAAACGGTAGTCAATGAGGACATGTTTGATCCCTTTTGTTTAAATATGCGAAGGCAGAGTTTTCCTTCGCGTGATGCTTGTAATCAAAAACAAAAGTAGCATTGATGAAATTAAGCTGTCGAACTGCATAGCGTGGGGATTTTGGGGTTGACCTTTGTCCCGGGGCCTTTTGGGTCCAATGCGGAATCTCTCTCAAAACTGATGAAGGAAAAAACAACATAACTTTTTAGCGCTTAGTGTAAAACAAGGAGGCTGGCAAATATACCTTTTTTTGTTTTATAGATCCTTATTTTTCAAATTCACAACGTTTCCTAAAATATTCAAATTCTTCTCCCATTTAAAATCCCTCAAGATAACCCCAAAACCCCCCCACATTTTTCAATAAAATTTTACATACAAATGGTTTTGGAGTTAAAAGGGGGAAAAAATATAATTCCCCCCAAAAAGCCTGTAAAAGGGGTTATTAGTCCTGGTAAAGGGTTAAATTTTAGATTTAACAAGTTAATTTAAGTTTGTACACTAAAAAACCCAATTTAAAAAATTTGGGGGGGTTGGTATGGGGAAGGGGTTAAGGGTTGTTTTTGAAAAATTTGGTCTAAGCAACAGTTTGGGCAAGGTTTTTTTAGACTTCTTGAACCCGAGCACGCCCCCCCTTTAAAAAAACCCTAGAAAAATTAAAATAATTTTGTCTTTTTAAGTCCCATCTTATTGAGCTGGTTTTTTCCCTAGAAAATTGTCAAAAGTCCAGTGAATTTGTATTCAAAGTAAAAGCAACTCTTTTGGGGGGACAAATGCGAAAATTTTAAAATTTTTGCTTAACGTGTTAGTTTATGTTGCAAGCAGCTTTTTTAAAAACAAGGCCTATAAATCAATGCCCTTACCCCCCATGAAGCCCCAAAAGCAGGATCTTGTTGACCAAATTTTGACCTTTATTATATCCTTACCAACTTCTCAGAGGGGTGTACAAACATTGGAACCCAGGCCCCTTGCCTGAACAAAATCAACCAAAAATTAAATTTTAGCACTTTTTGTTATTAAACTGGGATATCATTATGCCATTTTCTTTTCCCTTCCCTATAAAAATTTCAAAATATTTTAAGGTTTAAACAGTGCATCATAGGCACAACTAAAGGTTGTTCCAAAAGGAAAACCTTTAAACTGACTTACTTTGGGTTCTCTGTTTTTATTAAAAAAATTTGGCCCCTTTTTTGATTGCCTCTCCCCGTGTACCGACATCTGTATTTTCCCGCATTAGCAATGCTAAATTAATTATCAACCCAGTATCTTGACTCCAAAGGAGGTAATTTTTGTGACCCTTTAGCAGGCACAATAGGATGCAGGGAAAAATGGGCAACAGGTCCTTTTTAATACATTTTATCCCCGTTTTAAAATTTTCAGGGAATTCCCAAGGGAAAATTTGCATCTACTTCTTCTATTGGAAAAAGGGTTTTCAAAACTGTCCACTGAAAAAATCTTTGTGCATAGAAATTTGGGGCATAAGTTTTTACCCCTTTCCAAATGCCCCAAATGAAATGGACAAGCTCCCTCTGGTAATCCCTTTTAACTTTTGTAGAACAAAATTTTAAATTTTTCTGTGTTTCGTTATAAAACATCTAGAAGCTCAAAATTCTCTGAATTCCCCGTCGTAGGGCTCCCGTTATACCTCCTGAAGATCTTGTCATTAAAAAATTTTTAAAATTATAGTCCCTTCGAGGGTGGAGCCTCTCGGGTAAATGGGAAGTGTATATTTACTGGTGGCTGTTGGCCTGTGCAAGTCGACCCCAAATTTTTAGGGCTTGTTTGTCCTTTAGATGGGGAAAGGGCTGTCCCTACAAAAATTGGGAATCCCCGCCAACTTGTTTTCCCCGGTTTATAACAATATGGGGCCCTTGGGCAAACTTGCACTTGATTTTTTTAGAAACTAGGAGTAAAGGGGACCAAAAAATTCTCAGGAAAACCCCTCAAGCTTGATAGGTGTAAAGGGGGGCAAAATTTAAATCGGGCAAAAATGTTTTTAAAAACCATTTTTGGACTCAAATTTTTGGTCTTGAAGTCCAGCCAACAACCCTGCCTCAATACCATTGTCACACAAAATTCTGTGGGCCCCATTATACTTGATCATTACAGGTACCAACACAAAAAAGACAGTTTACCTGGCCGCTATCTGTCAAGTAATGGGCTAGGGCCCATAGGGTGTTCTTGGGAAAAGGGAAAGGGTTTAAACAAGTTTGTCTTTGTCTAGGATTGAAAAGCTTTTTTTTTTTGAAAAGCTCTTGACGCATATCAATCAAATTCACCCCCAAAAAATTTGGTTCCCAAAAAAAGAAAATAGAAATCAACTAGTTTTTTGCTTGGAGTCTTTTGTGTTACGACTGGCTTGTCGAGTAAGATCAGGGAGGAGGGCTTACGAGACGGCAAGGGCGTCAACGAGCACTTGTGCAGCAGAGCAGAGCAAGGGCTCGACAGTCAGGCTGGAGACAAGATTGTATGGAGGCGGTAACTAATGAGCGAAATACATGTGAGGCTTAACCTGGAGACAAGAGGTCGAAACTGAGGTCTCCAGGTAGCAAAGTACAGGTCTTATTGATACATGTAGAGGACAATGGGAACGGGGACAATAAGGTTCTACTGGCACGGGAACTAGTGGAAGAACAATGGTATGTAGTACAATGACGACGGGAACAATGGGTAAAAGGAGTTATTGTACTGCGAGAACAAGGGAAAAGGTTTGCTAAACAAAGGGACAATAGGACGAGCGGGAGGCAAACAGCCGAAAGGAAAGAGAGACCCCGGGGGTGGCGCCGAGCGTGCGTTCTTTCAATACCCCCTTCCTAAGGATTGTGTCCCACGATCGGTCTCGTTGAGAGGCCAGGATGGTCGGATGTGTCGAAGAAACTTTTGCGGGCACTTTTGCGCATTTGCTAGTCAACACGTCTTCCACTATCGTGTTCAGCCCAGCCTTCCAGTGAACAAGATACTGCAGTTTCTTCCACCGCCCCTACCGACGTGAGTCCAACATTTTCTCCACTTCATACTCCTCCTCTCTTCCATTCGAGAGCTGCGGGTTCAGGGGGATGTCGACCGGAAAGTTGGCTTTCTTTGGCGGGTGTAGGAGTGTCACATGGAACCGGGGGAGCCAATGTCTTTTGGGGAGCTTGAGCTTGAAAGGGCCAGTTCCCCTTGCGCTTACGGGGTACGGGCCACGTCCCGGGTCCCAGTTTTCCGAGAGATCCTGGGACAGGAAGTTCCTCGTGTCAGCCACCCCTTTTCTGACCCTCCTTGATTTGGGAAAGCAGCGGAGAATAGCGATCGTGGTACTCTTCACCCGTCTGGCAGGTTAAGGCTGAGGTCGCATCCTCCCTTGCCTGCCGCAACTCTCTCTTCATTCATCCGCCGTAGGCACCGTGGTGGATACATTGGAACGTGGAACTGGGGTTATAGCCGTACATGAGTAAAACGGCGATACCCTTGTGGATGAATGAAACGGGGCGAGTTGAAGCAGTACTCTGCTGTTGGTAGCCATTGACCCCATCGTCCGGGGGCTGAGCAGTACTTTCGGGGAAAACGCCTCAAACTCTGGTTCCACGTCCGACTGCCCTCCGTCTGGCGGGGGGAAGCGTGGAAATGCGCTTTCTATTCGGGTTTAAGGATTGAACGGAAGACGCTAAGAACTGGGCCCCGTCGAGATGATTTTTTCGTGGGGGGTCATGTAGAGGGAACCATTCTTAATGAATTTTGTCTGCAGTCTTCGTGTCAAATCTCTAAAGGCATGAATAGGGGGGAATCATTTTCAGGGCGATCAGAAATAAGCTGGAGCGCATGTATCCGTCCACCTCCGGCACCCAGTGAGAAGTCCGGTAATACTTGGGGGGGCCCTCTGGGATTCTTTGGGGTTTGGAAGAGGACCATTGGCTTCGCATGTGAAGTCTGCCACGGCGACAAGTGTCGCAGGTTCAACGTAATCCTTATGAACTTTGCCATGCGGCCCCAGTAGTTCGTGTAACCAACCCCCCTTTTTGCCGGGCCCAAAGGGTGTCAGAGGCGGGGGGTTTGGGGTGAATGCGCACTATCTCCTGCTCGAGCGGTCGTTTGGGGAATAAACTCGGCCGGGTAGAGCAGCAGGCCCTTTCTGTGTTCCAGTCCCCCAAAATCGTTCGTAGACGTGCTGGCCCTAGCTTATCGAGTTGCTGGTGCCCTTTTGCGCCCTCCTGCTCATCTCTCCAAATTCTCGAATGTGGCGGAGGTGTTTTCTGGTACACTACATGTCCTCCTTGGCTGCCAGAAACTCGGAAGCGATCGGTGCAACATGACTCGGTTCGGGGTTTGTCATCGGCACGCCCTTCTGGTATCGGGGCCTGCGCGACAGCGGTCTGCCTACATTGGAGGTCCCCTGGTTGTGTGAATGACAGCGAACCGTAAGATAGAGAGCCCATCGTGCCTGCTGCGGTGGGGTTTTTGCCGGCTTTCCAGTATCGAGGTTTTGTGGTCCAAACGGGATCTCGAACACAGGGGGGAAGACCTTCGAGGTAGGGGGCCCCAAAAGCCTGCAGGGCACGGATGATAGCAGCATCTCTTGTCATAGATCTCGTATTTGCGTTCCGCATCGCTCATTGACTCAAAAGTGAAAGCCACAAGGGTGCCATTTGCCGTCTCCCCCCCCTGACGGGACCGCCCGGGTAGCATACCGGATGCATTGACTTCAATGCGGGTTTTTGCGGTCTGGTCATACATGTCAGGACGGCTTTCAGTGAAACGACTTTTGGGGCTCATCATGCTGATTGCTCTTCGGCACCCCCATTGCCAGGGAGCATTACCCGGAGACGGTCAGGGTTTGCATACTGCGCTGAAGCCCTTTAATGAACCGCCTGTAGAAATCCCCGAAACTGGAACTTCCTACATCTGAGGTGTTCTGGGGGACGGGCCATTCTCGATACCTGACTTCACTGGGTCCATCTCCAACATTCTCTAGACAGCACACTAGTACTTAACCTTGGCTTTTTCAAATTTGACTTCTCTGGCTTGCAGAACAGGTCATGCCGCAGATGCTCGGGACCTATGCACAATGTTGGTGTTCCTCATGTCGTTGGTGAATATGAGGATGCCGTCGAGGTAGTTTATGATTTTGCCGAGTAGGGATGAGGCCTTGAAAAAGTCATTCAAAAGCGCAAAAGAATGTACTGGGGGGTTTAAGCCAGCCAGTAACACGTTCAGTTCGAACAGTCCCCCAATTGGGAACAAGGCAGCTTTTCCCTTTTGGCCCGTTTAATTTCCCCCACATTGTTGTACCAACGGATGGGAAGCTTTGTAAAATACCTGGCCTCTTGAGTCATCATAAATTTTCCCACACCAACGGGAGTGGGTTCGGTTCTTAATGGTGAGTCGTTCAAGCCGGTAGTCCCGTACAGGACGTGGCTTTTCATCCTTTTTTTTTAAAGAGAAAAATGGTGACGACATCGGTGACTTTTGACTTTGATATATCCTTTGGCAGTTCTCGCTAAGGGGAAATTGTCAGCTCGACCTGCTGCTGGGGACAGGGGGTACACCTGGAAGGAAAAATCCCAGCACTTGTACGAGTTCATAGCGTGGTCGTAGGGTCCGTGCTCAGGTAAAACGTTTGGACGCCTCTTTCGAGACCACGCAGATACTCGTGGTACTGGGGGGTACGATCTCTTCAGAAGGACGGACTTCCTCTTCTTCTGGTTATTTGTTCGCGAGCTGTTGAGAGTAGTAGTTCAGTTCGCCGACAAAGATTTGGTGGTACTCGAAGTCGTCTCATCCTTCTAAACGTGTTTGAGAAGAGATACTCGTTTGCTCCATTCGGCGAAACTTGTGTGGGAGGCCTATTCTCCTCCTCCTCCCTCGACCTTATGGCCGTTGATTCTTGCCTATCTTTGCTTCCCGACTGTCGGAACATTGGCGCGTTAAGCCGTACCTCCGTATCACGCGCTTTAGGTCTCAATTAGGGTTTGGGGTGCCTTCTGATGAGCCGGACAGCTCTGGACATCTGATAGGCGCAGGAGCCCCGTTCCCAATCTACTTCAGGGGTTTTGCTCGACCCAGTCCAGGCCATGATTTACATCCTCTTTTTCCCATGTCTGTCACCACAAACACCCCTTCCCTGGT
Organism: Ganoderma boninense; assembly: GCA_002900995.3. Lineage (NCBI taxonomy): Eukaryota > Fungi > Basidiomycota > Agaricomycetes > Polyporales > Polyporaceae > Ganoderma > Ganoderma boninense. The sequence goes on along the minus strand of PJEW03000046.1, from coordinate 2,346 downwards.
GTCTCCAATCGCCATATCCAACACAGCGACCTCCGTGATCGTCATCACGTTCTCCAGTCGTCTATTTGTACAGAGGTTGGCTGCCAATTCCTCGTGTTACCTGTTCTTCTCTAAAGAACCGTCTATGTAAAACTTAGTAGTAGCTCCTATCTACCATTGTACTATGGGCCTTATGTCACTGCTTTCCGATTAACCGTACCCGTAAAATGAAGTGCTGCCACTGCGATTTACTTCATATACAAAGCGGAACTCAGTACAGAAAATCGACTATTACTACAAAGCGGCACGCGCAAACGTCCCGTGCGGCTCTAATCAGAACCTCCCTTCTTCTCAGCGGTCGTAAGGGCCGCGATCTTTCTCCTCCATCGCCTTGACCTGGGCCTGAAGAGGCTACTTCCGTAGTTGCAGTGGACGAGGAAACGGGTTTCTGACCTTCAGCCGCGGGCAGTCATACTTACCCATGTCCGGGCTGGCCACAGATAAAGACAGTTCCAGGGGGTGGCTTTCCCCGTAAACGGCCGCCTTCTCCCCCTTCTTCTTCCATCCAAACGACTTCGGCCGTTCTTCTCTCTGGTGACGAGGGGCCCGTCGGCGACAGCGCCACTTCTGATTGGTGAGGTCCGAATGTCGTGGGCACTGGTGGCGAGGACGTCCCGGAAACCTGGGGAAGCCCGAGCGGTTTGCGTTCGCGTTTGTTCCTCTCGCAAAACCGTTCGAAACCGCGGGTGGGGTTTTAAATGCGTGGTATATCCGGACGGTCGCTTTCGGTATGCTTGCAAAGCGCAGTTCAGCGATGGGAGCCTCCTTGTCGTCGGGTCGCAGAAGTGGTCCTTTAAGGCCGTGCTGAACGGCGTAGTTTGCCCAGGACTAGTTCCACCAGGAGCGTCAAAGATGTGGGGGCCAAACCCCGGGTGCTGCTCCTTCCGTGAGCCTACTGAGGATGGTCATCCATACCAATCAGGTGGTGTGCCCACAGCCACCGCTGGGGGGGGTTGTAGTAGATCTGAGTGGCGGACACAAAAAACGGAGACCATCCTGTGCAGACTTTCCATCGTATTACGTGAGCGATTTGGGAGAGGAGGGTTGAGGTGTCGAACGGGGAGGGGGGGCAGGGGTAAATCATGGCCGGTGTGGCCCCTCGAAATGGGTGCAGCTGATGAAGGGGTGAGGGTTTTGGAGTGTTTTAGGCTGATGGTCTCTTGCTTGGATTCCTTTTTTTACTTCCGGCTTTTTCCCCGCCCTTTGGGAGTTTTTGAAGTTTAAGCAATGGGGGTTGCGGGAGTTGAGGTTTGGCGCTGTCCAAAACCCCTCTGTGACGAGTCAAGAGGGTTTTTGAGGATGGGGGGGCCCCCGTCGATCGTGCGGACTGGGGATTCCCACTCTGGACACGACTCTGGGGTTTGAAGGAGGGCGTGAGGCAGGGCGGGAAGGGGTTCCTGGATGCGATGAGGGCGGCTTTGGGGAGGGGGTCGGCTTGGATCTCGAGGTGCAGGGGGCTGGGGGGGTTTGCGATCTTCGCCCCGGATTTGGACTTCCTGTTCTTTGGGGTGAGGGGTCTAGGGGGGGGATGCCTTGGGTTTCAAAAAGTAAACGTCGAATGTGTGTGATCGGTGGGGCAAAGGTTTGCTCCTCGCAAGTAGTACCAGGCTTGCTTTTCTTCGTCCAGTACTCGTCCTGTACTGGGAGTGGGGTGAAATATGTGTCCCAGGGTTGGCAAGCCACGTTGAATCTCGCTCCCTTTTCCTAGGGAATGAAACGGCAGTGCACGATCCAAAAACTGCTGCTCACCTCCTCGGGCCCATTGCTGTGTCTTAGCCCAAGGGCATGGCCCAAGGGTGTTCTGCCTTGCTTGTTTTGCCGCCCCTTTTCTAGCCTCCCACGCGTGAGGCGGACCCCCTTGTCAGTACGGGGTCTGTGTTAGGAGCTTTCCGGGGTACTGTAAACCCCTAGATGGACCTCAGGGTTTCGGGGCCCGGGCGTCGATGGTGTGACTAAGCGCGACTCGCTAGGCCAACACAGAGGATCTAATGCGTACCTACGAGAGGGAAAAGGGGTGTGGGTGGAGTACGCCGGTGCTCGTGTAGAAGTTTCCCACCTAATGTTACGACTGGCGTCGAGTAAGATCAGGGAGGAGGCTTACGAGACAAGCCCCAAAGGGGGTCGAAAGAGCATTGTGCAGCGAAGCGGAGCAGGGCTGACAGTCAGGCTGGAGACAAAAGTATTGAGCGGTAAGTAACGGCGAGAATACAGCAAGGCTTACCTGGAGACAAGAGTCGAAACTGAGGTCTCCAGGTAGCGAAGTACAGGTCTTATATACATGTAGGGACAATGGGAACTGGGGACAAT
>PJEW03000045.1:0-21499 GCA_002900995.3 Ganoderma boninense | reverse complement strand
CCAACCCCCGGGTCCCCGGCTCGAGCCTCGAAAGGTTTTCAAAACTGTCTGGACGTTGCCCGCCCCTTGCCCCTCCCCCCGGCCCCCCCGGGAATTGCACTGCCCAGTTCGTTCCCCTTTGGGCAGGGGGTTTGGGGCCCCTCCCCCGACCCTTGCCTTTTTGGGGCAGAACGTGGAAAGACGTCATCGGTCGATCGAGGGAAGGAAAAATTCGAACCCCGAAAAGGAAAAACTAGGGCGGGGGTCCTCTTCCTGCACCACCACCCACGGTGCGTTTCCCACGGCTGGCATGGAGCCGCCCAGGCCCGGGCCCACGAAAACAGCGAAATGCGCCATAAAAGCAGCCCTCTGAAGAGTATACCCCCCTTTTAAACCCCCATGAGGAACCCTTTGCCCTTTTGAAACCCTAAGGGGCGTTTAACGTACGACGAACAAATGCTGGTCGAGAGGGAAAGGGGGAAACCAACGGCCACGTCATCGCTCCGGGGAGCGGGTCCCCACGGGGGCCACATGCAAACAATGGAAACCCGATAAAGAATACGAAAACGGCACAAGCGGTACCCCTACAAGGACAGCGTAGGATAGGAACGTGCCCACCGCTAAAGGGGGAAAGCGGGGAGTTCACGGGGGATGGATGACAGGGCCCGGTACCTTTGGCCCACCTGCGCCGGGATCGGGCGCGGGGAGATGCCCGGGCCCGGGCCAGAGGGGAAATTAGATTAATGAGATTAAGCCAGACCCCGGGCTGAGCTCCACAGAGATGCTAAGAAAGGGCAAGCAAATACTCCCAAAGGAATGAAAATAGCGCCACGCCACATCCTCAAGAGGCCCGTCCTCAGTACATCCTACTCGTGTTCCCCTCCAGAGCACATGAAAATCTAGACTATAGGCTAATCTGGCGGGCAAGTGGGTTTAACAAAGTCCTCCCACACTCGCTTGTCTCCACCCCTTGCATAAAAAAACTGGGCGACCAGCGCACGGGCGTTACGTCCCCAAAAACCCATCCGACTGCCAGGACCCCCTATCCACTTCCACTGCGACCCGCCATGACTGCAGGCAAGCACTCCACTTTCCACAATGTGCCACGCCGAGCAAAAGTGAACAGACACCATTTTTGGGAAAAAAGATGGCGAGCTGGGGATAAAGGTTTCACGGCTCTAAGGCCTGCCCCCCCAGTGCCTGGTCAGAAATTGTCTGGGCAAAAAAGGAGTTGTAAACCTCCGTTGCCTGGGGTGGAAGGGTTTGCTGCATGTGCCCTCCAGGATGCGAAAATAGGAGGCCCCAGCGGCCCCGAACAACCCCCCTAGTCGAGGTGACAGTCATCCTCGAGTTGAACAGGAGGCTCGGTCCCCCAAATGGATGCAGCCGCGATGCTCAAAAAGCCTGGCCAAGGACGCGAGCCAGCCCACTCTGGCGCCCAAGATCTGGCCGTCTTGGTGCGCAGCCTGAGGCGGGAAGAAGAGCATTTCTTAACAGCGTGTGGAAGGCAGGAGGCAACAGCCTACCAGGATGTGATAGCCCTCATGGGCCCGGTCGCACCCACCCAAAGGGTAGAAAAAGTTTTCAGAGCCCCTAAAACCCGGGTGCTGAGGAGGAATAGGTGGAGTGTCCCCTGCGCAGAAGGCAGCGCTTGGCGCTTGCTGAATAGGTAGCACGTGGGGCGAGGCGGCAGGCCCTGTTCGGTGTCGAACCCATGAGTTGCACGTGTACCTCACGAAAACTGTTGACTCATTCAGGGCTGCGCTGGTCGTCCCCTCGAATTTTCGACCTGAAACCATCCCACAACCTGGCACGCTGGCCCCCCGCCCCAAAAGTGAGAAACCCGGGCCCTAGACGTGGAAAGGGAGCGCTCGCTGACCGTGTGGAAAAATGGGGATTTAAAGTGCGAAGCACGACCCGCCCTGATCCCAACGACCCTCCAGGACCCAGAGAGGACATTCGACAACCCCCGGTGGGGGCGAGCAATCCTGGACGGGGCCCGAGATTGAGCTAACGTGAAAAGCCCGCCGAGGCGGACCAGTCAGAACGCGCCACAGACAAGGGGTACCCCGGCCCCAGCAAAAAACCAGGCCCGCACAAATACCTGTAAACCGGGAAATCTTCCGACTGACCCAGGCCGGGATAGTAAAGGGGGGCTTGCCACCTGACCCGCGGGCAACAGCGCTTTAAAAGGAGGAGAGCGAAGCTGGCTGCTGTGTGCAAAAACCGGACTAAAATGCGTCGACTCCAAACGCATCCTGGAGCCGAAATGCACTCCCCAAAACCCCCCAATCACCCTCCCTCCCCTTAGCCTGCCGAAGCCCAAGGAGTAAAAAACAAACCCCACTCCCCCTCCACCCAATCCTGTAAAGTCGACGGCGGGAACCCCTAAGCTGCGGCCGCTGAAACGCCCCGAGCCAGGAAAAAAGGAGAGGGCACCACGCCGGGGGAGAAGATAAAGATCCCGGCGCGAAGGGAAAACTTTCTAAGGGGAAGAAGGTCGTGGGAGGTAAAGCTACCCCGCCAAATTTTTTTTTTTTAAACCCCCAAACCCTTTCCAAAGGGGTTTTCTCATTGAAAACAAAAACTGAGCCAGGCCCCATCCCCCCCCCTGTCTAGCCCCTGCAAATTCCCCGCGAAAGGGCTCGTCATCCGCAAGCGCGGACAGCACGCCAACCCCAGCCGCACGGCGCAGCACGACGACTACAGCCACCCCTCGGGCCCTGACACCCCCACCCCGGTGTCTTAAAGCCCCTGGCGTAGCCCTCCAAACCCGCGCCAAGAGTCCCCCCCCCGGCAAAAGGCCAGGAAAGCGAACGGTTGGGGTCTAAAGGGCCCCCCCCCGGCCCGGGGGAGGGTTTAAAGTGGCCAGCGGATGGCTTCTCCATCCATGGCAACTCCAGTACAGACCGGGGACGATCCCGTGAGTAAACCCCCTCAAACGAGTACCCCATAACTGCTGACCAGCCAAAGGAGTGCATGGGGGGGGCGGTAAACAAAAAGGACCGACGGAAACCCTTTACATGTTCGTGACAGATGGCCTAGACCGGGGATGGAAAGCCGATTTGGGGGGCCCGGGCCCCAGAAACGGCACGTACCCTCCCCCCCCCGAATCAATCAAAGGACGAGATCCTGCAACGGGGAGCTGTCACGAGGGCGACGACGAAAGGAGCGTGAAGTAAGAAAAGAGGTGGGAAAGGGGCGGGAAAGCCGCAAGTCCAGGGAAACCGGGCCCCCCAGACGGCCCCTTTTCCCGCACCCCCCCCACCCTTTCCCTGTAGTGCCGAAAGCCTGGCACGCCAATGATTCGCAAACAGGATTCCGGGTGAGGCAGCCAGAGTGCAACTTCCACCCACTCTACGACGAAAGATGCGACCGCACAAAGAGCAGCAACATAACGAGGCGAACTACTAATGCCCTCGCATCGCCGCCGCAATCGAGCGGGGCGAGTTGTCTCCTCCCCCCCGGACCCCAGCGCTGCTCCGCCTCGCGCCCAATCGCCGTTCCCAACCCCAGACGACTACTACGACCCACCACCGGAGGGACAGGCTGGCGGGCAGCCAGACCGGCCCAATCGCCCCAAGACTACCCGATGCGTGATCCCTCCCCCCGCCCCCCCTCCATCTGCGCACTTGCCGGGCAAGGGTCCCAAACCGGCGGCCAGGTCGAGAATCGGCGGCCACACCGAACATGGCGAGCAAGGCTGCCGTGCTGGCACCAGACCCGCAGCACCAGATGTGCACCAGGAAGGCACACCGCGCTCCGCGGATATCCGAACGTACAGGAACCGCTCACGGCCCCGGCCCCTCGGCCCCTTCTCCATTCCAGCACACCCTCCCACCAGCAAATTCGTTCGCCTACACCCCCTCACCGCTGCAAGGCATCGCTCTGCCCCCCCCCACTATGCAGCTCCCACGCGCCGCGGGCGGCGTCGCTCCACTGTTGTAGTTCTGATACATCAGTTCTGGTTACGACTCTAAGTTGTTTTACATCAGGTTACAGCAAGCGATCTGATGTATCATGACGCCTCTTGGGCTTCCGGGACAGCCATCAATAACCTACCTAATTGGGGAGGCCTCCTCCAGAATTAATGGAACAGCCACCAGTTATCTCCCTGATTTGGAAGATCTACTTCCAGCACAGGCATTGCTGCTTCCCAGGCTTATCTAAGCCTGTGGGCACTGTCCTGGGTGCCTGGGTGCCTCCCTCCATCAATTCCGGTATTCTCCTCCATCAATCCCTGGGCTCCCCCCATCAATTCGGGTTCTCCTATCATTCTACCACCTCCTGCCCCTCCTGTCCCAATATAGCAGTCTCTCCTCCTCCCGGAATTGTGTTAGCTGTATCTCCTCATTTCTGGGTGTATTTGACTTCGTTCTTTTTTGCATTATGTTCGTCTAATTAGCGCGCTTCTAATGCACCTAACACGACCATACAACGAGGGTCATAACATATACTAATGGCCCTCTATAGTCGCTCTAGGGGGGGAATGTTTGGCCCATATCTCGGCCGTTTTTGAACCGCATTTTGCTCGCGAGAGGGTGCGTTTTGTTCGCGTGATCGACGCGCACAAAACGAGCCCTCTCGCGCCCAAATCCGTCCACCCCGTTCCTCCGGTGCATATATCCCTCCTCCTGGGGAACAGGTATATGCACCTTGGGAACCACTGGACCGATTGGCTTCGTTCTTTTTGCATCTGGTAGCTACTAATAAGTGTATTCTAGGCGTACAGACTGCATACAGGCGCACCCAGTGGCCACTGTAGGAGGGGGGCATCAATAGTCACCTATAGTCAACTTCTTCCCCCCATATATCCTTCGGTTCTTGGCCATTTTTTGTGCCCCTTATATGCCCGGAAAGCCCTGTGTAAGGGCTTTCCAACGAGCCTACATACATCCAAATCCGTCCACTGTAGCCCTCGGACCATAGACCCCTTCCCCTGACTACTCCCCTCCCCACTGTTTGGCCCATATCTTGGGCAGTTCTGGGCCAATCCACTTGCTCTCTTTTGTCTCATATATGTGTACTATACCACAAGCCAATTTACCACTGAAAAGTACTATCAGGCATGTAGATCTATATACAGGGTGTTATCAGTAGTCACCAGTTTACCCCCCTCTGACAATTTTTCCATTTGCCTGATAAAACATGTAGTTACAGGGTCGGATAGCAGCCAATTACAGCTATCCAATGCAACAAAGTTGAGGGGAAACAGGTAAGAAGTCATTGAGATATAACTTGTGGAAGTCAAGGGGGCCCTGTGGGCTAGTAAGGCATTTCCGAGAGGAGTGTCTTACTGCCTGTCTTGAAGTGTCTTACACCCCAATGTACATTTGATCTATTAGCTATATCTCATCCATTTCTTGACCGATTTGGATGGTTTTGGGCTTGTTGGAAAGCGGCTGCAAAGGGCTTTCAAGTAGTGTATATGATCTAGTCAGCTACCACCACTTACATATATGTCAGAGGGGGGTAGATCTAGGTACCACTGATAACAGACTCTATATAGATCGTTGGAGGGGATAGTAGTATACACTGCTTGGTTACAAGCAGTGCTATTGCATGCATAGGACGCAAAAGAGAGCAAGTGGATTGGCCCAGAACTGCCCAAGATATGGGCCAAACAGTGGGGAGGGGAGTAGTCAGGGGAAGGGGTCTATGGTCCGAGGGCTACAGTGGACAGATTGGGGCGTATGTAGGCTCGTTGGAAAGCCCTTACACAGGGCTTTCCGGGCATATAAGGGGCACAAAAAACGGCCAAGAACCGAAGGAGATATGGGGGGAAGAAGTCGACTATAGGTGACTATTGATGCCCCCCTCATACAGTGGCCACTGGGTGCGCCTGTATGCAGTCTGTACGCCTAGAATACACTTATTAGTAGCTACCAGATGCAAAAAGAACGAAGCCAATCGGTCCAGTGGTTCCCAAGGTGCATATACCTGTTCCCCAGGAGGAGGGGATATATGCACCGGAGGAACGGGTGGACGGATTTGGGCGCGAGAGGGCTCGTTTTGTGCGCGTCGATCACGCGAATAAAACGCACCCTCTCGCGAGCAAATGCGTGCAAAAACGGCCGAGATATGGGCCAAACATTCCCCCCTAGAGCGACTATAGAGGGGCCATTAGATATATGTTATGACCCTCGTTGTATGGTCGTGTTAGGTGCATTAGAAGCGCGCTAATTAGGCGAACATAATGCAAAAAAAACGAAGTCAATACACCCAGAAATGAGGGAGATACAGCTAATACAATTCCGGGAGGGAGGAGGGACTGCTATATTGGGGACAGGAGGGGCAGGAGGTTGGTAAGAATGATGGGAAGAACCCGGAATTGATGGGGGAGGCCCAGGATTGATGGGAGAATACCGGAATTGATGGAGGGAGGCACCCAGGCACCCAGGACAGTGGCCCACAGGCTTAGATAAGCCTGGGAAGCAGCAATGCTGTGCTTGGAAGTAGATCTTCCAAAATCAGGGAGATAACTGGTGGCTGTTCCATTAATTCCGGAGGAGGCCTCCCTAATTAGGTAGGTTATTGATGGCTGTCCCGGAAGCCCAGGAGGCGTCGTGATACATCAGATCGCTTGCTGTAACCTGATGTAAAACAACTTAGAGTCGTAACCAGAACCTGATGTATCAGAAACGAGCTGACCACGAAGATAGCCGACGCCCTGAAGGTATTCCTCAAGGACGACAGCATTGATCCTATCATTGTTTCCCCGGAAGCGGCTGACAGACCCTATGGCGCGAACTCCCAGCAAAACGGCGACCAAGGGAGACAGAGGGGGCCGCTCCCGGACTCTTGGTTTGTTGGTAACCTTACCTCGGTCCACCAGAGTGCATGTGTCGCAGCCCGAGTCCTCTCCTGCCGTGAAGTTACCATCCTGATCTCTCCCCGCGTCAGTCGTTTCCCGCGCAGCCTCCTCATGAACGTCGGAACTTCCGTAGAAACGATCCCGTAAACGTCACCAACATAATCAAAGGACACTTTCGGCACAACCAGAAATTCGCCAACAACATCGCCGTTTCTTTGAACCACCCGCGACGGAACCACGAGCCCTGACCACAGCAGTGCAACGGATCTTCGACTTCCATAGCGTGCAAGATGTACAAGCTGGCGGAAGGCAAAAGTAACCGCTTCGCTAACGTCTTCTGCGACTCCCCTGCTGCAAGCGCTCTCGGAGTATCCGAACCTGGCGGCACAGCCTGGACAGAACGTCCGTTTCAAGTCTGCGACAGCACCAACGGCAAACGGTGCGCCCCTCCGATGTGCCAGGGGATGCCATGCGTCGTGTATCCTTCGCACTTGTGCCCCTTCCCCGATCCTCGATGAATGGCGTGAACACCCGTTAAAAACCCCATCCACGCAAATGGACGGGCCCCAACCCCTTGGAGGAAACGCCGCCCAGCGGCCGGCCCCCCGAACGCCCTCGGAACTCGAGGTGGCAACGGAACGGCCCCACCCCAGTACCGCAACGAGAACTGTCACCAGCCGGTGGCCCGCAGTCGCCCAGGAAAGCCAGAGGTCTGAGCAGCGTTGGGGTGGCGCCCAAGCTGGCCGAGTGGTAGTAGAAGCTATGGGCCCCGATACTAAGCACACGGGCACATGCGCGCGTAATCATATCTTAGATTTGTGTACTCCCTCACCTACGAGTCGTAATATCATCCCCTCCTCACCCACTGGTAGTACCCCAGACGGACGGGCTTGACGACCCCGCTCTGAGACCACGCCTCAAAAAGCCTGCAGTCTGGTGGCGCAGGCCAAAGAGGGAGTGTACAGTCAATAGTCCAGCCAATTTACTGGTCGCCGTATGGCAGGACAGGAAAGCTGGCCTAAAAAGCACGATGCAGTGCAACACCGGCGGCCTATTGAGGCCTCGACGTGCCCGGGCCGAGAGGCTGAAGTCCTAGGGCACCGACGCCGGTCGGGATGATGCCTGACAGACAGAGTCGCCCTGACAGTTGGGGGAAATTGTCACCCTATCCGGAATGGTTTGTACCGGATAGGCATCTATCAACCGCCACAAGTCCACCAATCACATGCTAATAGCGCACATCCTGGTATGCCAGTCTGGTCTTGGGTATACAGCGCCCTGAGGCCTCCAGAGGGCCCCCGTGCCCCGACTGCCGGAACGGAGCCTGAGGAAGGAGAGACCGAGGTTTGGATGGCAGTCCTCCCGAGTCCCGCTACGCGCGCCGCAAGCCTAACCCGCCGCGAGGCGAAGACAAGCAGAGGTGCGCGAACGTCCCCCGGGAATGCCAACTCCGCCGCGAAAACCCCTCGCTCCGGTGTGCGTAACTGGAAGAAGAGGAAAAATCGTGTGAGAGCGAAAATCACAATAGCGAGTCTAAACATGACCATGAGAGGTTCGGCCTGATGGGTCCGCGCGGGGTGAGCGATAAATGGGACTTGATCAACCAGGTGGTCCGTGACGGTCACATCGCCATCCTCACCCTCCAAGAAACGCACCTCTCGGACGAACACGCCTGGAACAATTACACCGGGTTTTCGGGGCAGGCCTTAAAATAGTGGGCTCTAAAGACCGGTAAACGAGACTGGAGCGAGAGGTGTGGCCTTTGCCTTGAACACGAGAATGGTCCCGGAAGACTCGATCTTGAACGTCGAAGAAGTGTACCCGGGGAGAGCAATGAGTTTTAACCGTAAAAGTGGGGGGGAAGCGATAACGGCCACTCCGCCTTGCAAACATATACGCCCCGAACAGCATGCAGGTGTTAACGACTGGCTGTCGAGTAAGATCAGGGGGGAGGCTTACGAGACGAGCAAGGGCGTCGACGAGCACTTGTGCAGCGTAGAGCGGAGCGGGGCTCGACCAGTCAGGCTGGAGACAAGATGTATTGAGCGAGTAAGTAACGAGCGAGAATACAGCAAGGCTTACCTGGAGACAAGAGGTCGAAACTGAGGTCTCCAGGTAGCGAAGTACAGGCCTTATGTACATGTAACGGACATGGGAAACCGGGGACAATAGGTAACTATGGACACGGGAAACCAGTGGAAGAACAATGGTATGTAGTACAATGACGACGGGAACATGGTAACAGGAGTTATTGTACTGCGAGAACAAGGGACGGGTTTGCTAAACAACAGAGGACAATAAGGACGACGCGGGAGGCAAACAGTCCAATAAAGGGAAAGAGAGACGCCGGGTAGGCGCCGAGCGGGCGTTCATGAATCCCCCTCCTAAGTAAGGATCGTGTCCTCAATCGAGTCTTCTTGTTGAGAGGGCCAGGAGCGTCGGGATGTTCGAATGAAACTTTTTGCGCACTTTTGCGCATTTGCTAGAATCCAACACGTCTTCCCAGCTATCGTGTTCGGGCCCCAGCCCTTCCAGCTGAACAAAGATACTGCGTTTCTTCCACGCCCATACCGACACTCGAGTGCAACACTCTCTCCAACTCTATAACTCCTCCTCTCCTTCCACTTTGAGAGCTGCGGGTTCAGGGGATGTCGACCGGGAAGTTGGCTTTCTTATGTGCGGGTGTAAGGAGTGTCACAATGAACACCGGGTGGAGCACCATGCTTTGGGGAGCTTGAGCTCGTAAGCCAAGTTGCCCACCTTGCGCTTGACAGTGTACGGGCCAGCGTACCGATCCCACCAGCTTCCGAGAGACTCCTGGGACACGGAAGTTCCTCGTGTCAAGCCACACCTTCTGACCCTCCTTGAACTCTGGAGCAGCGGAGACATAGCGATCGTAGTACTCCTTCATCCGCTCTGCTGCCAGGGTTAAGGCTGAGGTCGCATCCTCCCTTGCCTGCCGCAACTCCTCTCTTCGTTCATCCGCCGCCGTTAGGCACCGTGGTGGATAGCATTGGAACGTGGAACTGAGGTTCATAGCCGTACAATGAGGTAAAACGGCGAGTACCCTGTGGATGAATGTACGCGCGAGTTTGAAGCAGTACTCTGTGTTGTAGCCACTTGACCAATCGTCGCGGCGCCTTGAGCAGTACATCCGCAGGTACGCCTCTATCTCTGGATTCCATCGCTCCGGACTGCCCATCCGTCTGCGGGTGGTAAGCTGTGGACAATGCGCTTTTATATCGAGGCCTTTAAGGATTGCACGGAAGAGCTTGCTAGAGAACTGGGGCCCGATCAGAGATGATCTTTCGCGGGATGTCCATGTAGACGGAACCATTCTCTAATGAAGTTGTCTGCAGTCCCTTCCGTGTCGATCTCCTCGGTGCATGGAATAAGGTGAATCATCTTTCCATGCCGATCAGCACAATAAGCTGGAGCGCAATTTGTACCGTCCACTCCGGCAGTCCAGTGATGAAGTCACAGGTAACTACTTGGCCTGGGCCGTTGGATTCTCGTTGGGTTGAAGAGGACCGGTGGCTTCGCATGTGAAGTCTTGCACGGCGACAGTGTCGCATTATCTTCAACGTAATCCTTAATGAACTTTCCCATGCCGGCCACCAGTAGTTCCGTGTAACCAACTCCACCGTCTTTTGCCTGGCCAGGGTGTCCAGCAGGCGGGAGGTCGTGGTGAATGCGCACTATCTCTGCTCGGAGCGCGTCAAAGTCTTTGGGACCATAAACTCGGCCGCGGTAGAGCAGCAGGCCTTGTTCTGTGTTCCAGTCCACCAAATCGTTCTGTAGACGTGCTGGCCCTAGCTTATCGAGCTTGCTGAGTGCCTCTGCGACCTCCTGCTCACGCTCTCCACATTCTCTCGAATGCGGCGGAGCAGTGCTTTTCTGGTACCACTGACATGTGCCCTCTCTTGGCTGCCAGTACTCGGAAGCGATCGGGTTGCAACATGACTCGGTTCAGGTTGTCATCGGCATCGTCCTTCTGGTGATCAGGCCTGCGCGACAGCGCGTCTGCCCTACCATTGGAGTGCCTGGCTTGTGTGCAATGACAAAGTCGAACCGTGACAGATAGAGAGCCCATCGTGCCTGCCTGCGTGTGAGTTTTTGCGCGGCTTTCCAGTACTCGAGGTTCTTGTGGTCCGACTGGATCTCGAACACACTGGGAAGACCCTCGAGGTAGTGCGCGCAGGCCTGCAGGGCACGGATGATGGCGAGCATCTCCTTGTCATAGATCTCGTAGTTGCGTTCCGCATCGCTCATTGACTCAGAGTGGAAAAGCCACAGGGTGCCATTTGCCGTCCTCCCCTCCTGAGACAGAACCGCACCAGTAGCATACCCGGATGCATCGACTTCAATGCGGGTTTTGCGGTCTGGGTCATACATGCTCAGGACAGGGCTTTCAGTGAAACGACGTTTGAGCTCGTCGAATGCTGATTGCTCTTCGGCACCCCATTGCCAGGAGCGCTACCGTGAGACGGTCGAGGGGTTTGCATACTGCGCTGAAGTCCTTAATGACCGCCTGTAGAAATTCGCGAAACCGCGGAACTTCCGTACATCTGAGGCGTTCTGAGGGACAGGCCATTCTGCGATACCCCTGACCTTCACTGGGTCCATCTCCACACAGTTCTCCGAGACGAGCACACCTAGGTACTCAACCTTCGGCTGTTCGAGAATTCGCACTTTCTCTGGCTTGCAGAACAGGTCGTGCTCCGCCAGACGCTTCAGGACCTCACGCACCAATGTGCGGTGTTCCTCAATGTCGTTGGTGAATATGAGGATGTCGTCGAGGTAGATAGTGATTTTGCCGAGTATATGAGGTCCTTGAAGATGTCGTTATGAGCGCAGAGAATGTACTGGGCGAGTTAGCCAGTCCGAAGTACATCACGTTCGGTTCGAACAGTCCGCGATTGGTAACAAAGGCAGCCTTCCCATTCATCACGGTCTTAATCCGCACATTGTTGTACCCCCAACGGATGTCAAGCTTTGTAAAGTACTTGGCCCTCTTGAGTCGATCCATCAAGTCCGACCACCAACGGCAGTGGGGGTATCGGTTCTTAATGGTGATGTCGTTCAATCGCCGGTAGTCCTGTACAGGACGTTAGGCTGCCATCCTTCTTTTTAACGAAGAAGAGATGGTGACGACATCGGTGACTTCGACTCTTGAATATATCCTTTGGCCAAGTTCTCGCTAAGGAACTTGTCAAGCTCAACCTGCTCGCTGGGCGACAGGGGTACACCTTGGAATGGAACATCCTAGCCATCTGGTACGAGTTCTATAGCGTGGTCGTAGGGTCCATGCTCAGGTAGACGTTCGGGACGCCTCTTTCGAGAACACACGCAGATACTCGTGGTACTGGGGAGGTACGATCTCTTCGACAGGACGGACTTCCTTCTTCTGGTACTCTTGTTCAGCGAGCTGTTGAGAGTACGTGTAGCTCGCCGACACAAAGATCTTAGGGGTACCTCGAAGTCGTCGTCCATCTTCTAGTGCATTGAGAAGAGACTCCTCAGTGCCATCCCATTCCGGCAGAAAACCTGGTGGTGGAGGCCTATCTTCCTCCTCCTCCTCGACCATTACGGCCGTGCATATCCTACCCACGTCTTTGCCTTCCGCACCTGTCGAGAACCATTGCGCGCCGTAAGCCGTACCTCCGTATCACGCGCTTTGGTTTCAACAGGTTGGATGCCTTCCGATGAGCCGACATGCCTCTGGACATCTCGATAGCGCAGCGAGCCACGTTCCCAATCTACTTCAGGTTGTGTTCGCGCAGCCAGTCCAGGCCAATGATCACATCCTCTTCTCCTATGTCTGTCACCACAAACACCACCTTCTCCTGGTGGTCTCCAATCGCCATATCCAACACGGCGACCTCCGTGATCGTTCCATCACGGTTCTCGGTACCATCTATGTTGTACAGGGGAATTGGCCTTGCCAACTTCCTCGTCGTAACCTGGTTCTTCTCTACGAACCGTCTATGTAAAAACTTAGTAGTAGCTCCCGCTATCTACCATGGCTACTATGTCCTTGTGTCGCTGCTTGCCGATTAACCGTACTGGTATATGAAAGTGTTGGCCACTATGATTTACTTCATATACAAACGCAGAACTCAGTACAGAAAATCGACTATTACTACAAGAGCCGGCACGCGCAGCGTCCAGTGCGGCTCTAATCAGAAACCCTCCTTCTTCTCAGCGGTCGTAAGGGCCGCGATCTTCTCCTCCATCGCCTTGACCTGGGCCTGAAGAGCCGCTACTTCCGTAGTTGCAGTGGACGAGGAAGCGGCTTGCTGGACTCTTCAACCGCGGGCAGTCATACTTACGATGTCCGGGCTGGCCACAGATGTAGCAGTTTCCTGGGAACGGCTTCTTCCCAGTAGCAGCCGCCTTCTCCCTTCTTCTTCCATCCAAACGACTTCGGCCGTTCTTCCTCTCTGGTGACGAGGGCCTGGTCGAGCGACAGCGCCACCTTCTGGATTTTGGTGAGGTCCGAGATGTCGTGGGCACTGGTGGCGAGGACGTCCCGGAGCCTGGGAGGCAGGCCCGAGCGGGTAGCGTTCGCGTTTGTCCTCGTCGCCAAAGCCGGTTGAGCCGCAGCTGCTGGTTAAACTGCGCGGTATACTCCTGACGGTGCCGACCTTGCGGTATGCCTTGCAAAGCTTGACCAGTTCAGCGATGGCAGCCTCCTTGTCGTCGGCTGCGCAGAAGTTGGTCCTTGAAGGCTGTGCTGAACGCGGCGTAGTTTGCCCAAGGACTAGTTCCACCAGCGAGCGTCACGATGTGGGGGGCCAGCCCAGGCTGCTGCTCCTTCCGTGAGCCTACTGAGGATGGTCATCCATACCACAATCAGGTGGTGTGCGACAGCCACCGCTGTGAGGGTGTTGAAGTAGATCTGGGCTGCAGACACAAAGCGGAGGCCATCCTGGGGGATTTCCATCATAGTCGCGTGGGGCGATTTGGGAAAGGAGCTTGGAGGTGTCGAACGTGGGAGCAGGGGCAGGGGTAGTCATGGCAGGTGTGGACGCTCGACTGGGTGCAGCTGATGAAGAGGATGAGGGTTGGTGGAGTGTTGAGGCTGATGGTCTCTTGCTTGGGTTCCTCCTTTACTTCTGGCTTTTTCTCTGCCTTTGGGAGGTTTAGAAGTTGAAGCAATGGGGGTTGCGGGAGTCGAGGTTCGTCGCTGTCCAAGACGCTCTGTGACGAGTTCAAGAGTCTTGTCGAGGATGGGAGACCCTGTCGATCGTGCAGGACTGGGGATTCGACTCTGGACACGACTCTGGGGTTGTGAGGTAGGGCGTGAGGCAGGGCGGGATGAGGGGTTCCTGGATGCGATGAGGGCGGCTTGGCGAGCTGGGGTCGGCTTGGATCTCGAGGTGCAGGTGCTGGTGGGTTTGCGATCTTCGCGCGGATTAGGACTTCCTGTTCTTCTGGTGGTGAGGAGTCTAGGGGCGATGCCTTCGCGAGTTTCAAGAGTATCGTCGAATGTGTGTGATCGGTGGGGGCACGGTTGCTCCCGCGCAGTAGTACCAGGCTTGCTTATCTTCGTCCCAGTACTCGTCCTGTACTGCAGTGGGGTGAAATATGTGTCCCCAGGCTTGGCAAGCCACGTTGAATCTCGCTTCCTTATCCTAGGAATGAAACGGCGGTGCACGATCCAACACTGTCTGCTCAGCCTCCTCGGCCTATTGCTGTGTCTTAGCCCAAGGGACACGGCCCAAGGGTGTTCTGCCTTGGCTTTGTTTCGCCGCCTTTTCTCTAGCCTCCCACGCCGTGAGGCGGACCACTTCTGTCAGTACCGGGGTCTCGTGTTAGGAGCTTTCCGCGTACTGTAACTTACTAAGAGTGGCAAGCCTCAGGTTGCGCCGAGACCACGTCCGATGGTGTGACTAGAGCGCGCACTACGCTAGCCATTCACAGAGGATCTAAGTGCGTACCGTACGAGAGGGAAAGAGTGTGGGTGGAGTACGCGGTGCTCGTGTAGAAGTTCGACCTAATGTTACGACTGCTGTCGAGTAAGATCAGGAGGAGGCTTACGAGACGAGCAAGGGCGTCGACGAGCACTTGTGCAGCGAGAGCGGAGCAGGGCTCGACAGTCAGGCCTGGAGACAAGATGTATTGAGCGAGTAAGTAACGAGCGAGAATACAGCAAGGCTTACCTGGAGACAAGAGGTCGAAACTGAGGTCTCCAGGTAGCGAAAGTACAGGCCTTATATACATGTAACGGACAATGGGAACCGGGGACAATAGGTAACTATGGACACGGAACCAGTGGAAGAACAATGGTTGTAGTACAATGACGACGGGAACAATGGGTAACAGGAGTATTGTACTGCGAGAACAAGGGACGGGTTTGCTAAACAACCAGAGGACAATAAGGACGACGCGGAGGCCAAACAGTCAAAAAAGGGAAGAGAGAGAACGCCGGGGTATGGCGCTGAGGCGTGCGTTCATGACAGCAGGAAAAGTACAAATTGTTCTGGGAGGGACCTGCAAACTGTCTTGGAGTCGGGCAAGCAGCAACCGTCGAGCGTGCTTCTCGGGATTTCAACATAGTGGAGACACCATTGACAGAAATCCCCACGAGAAGTGACGACGGGAATGCGACGCACGCGTTGAAGAATCTCTGCACAAGCTAGGAGTGTCAGACGGCTGAGAATTTGGAGCACGGCATGAGCCGGGGCTTCTCGCGCTCGCAAATCGCAAACTATAGGACGCCCTATGTTCCCGAAAAAGGCAGATGGACAATGCCAGTCGCCCTTCCTTCAGGACGAAGTCTTTTATGGCTTGGATCAAAGACCAAGGCATTCAACTCCAGACTCAAATACAAGGCGGGCGACGCACCATAAGCTCAAACCCGCAACTGGCCTTTAAGGCCTTAAGGACAACATCACTGTGGCTGCGAGAGAACGGTAAAACAAAACATACCAAAGATCGAACGACGGCTTACGAGGTGAGAGGTGACATTGGAAGCCGCCTTACTAAGTTACCCCCGCGACCTAATGATGAGACCGAAGGCGAGACATAATAGCCATCTTGCAGAACCGAATATCAAACTTGGAGGTGAATAAATTCGTGTACAAAAGAAAGAGTGTGGCAGCGAGGAACTGGCTAGAAGGGGCAAACGGTGAGTAAGTACTGGTCACGGGTGAACGCGGCACCCAAGCAGTATGACATCCTGTATGAGCTGTGCATACCCGGATCGAGCCCGGCACGGTACGAAAAACAAATCAGAAAAGAATGGCGAGATCGCGAGTCACATTACGATGGCGTACAACGAGACGGGATCCCACAATCAATGGACAAAGTTGTGCGTAAAAGGGAAATTGAAGAGGCCATGGAGCCACTGGACGCCGAACTAAACGATGAAAGATAGCCACGAGATGGGCGAACTGCTTGACCTGGGACGAAGTCGAGGATGCCATCCTGGACTCAGCAAACGGCAAGGCACCTGGCCTAGACAGCCTCCCCGTAGAATTATGGAAGGAGTTGCTTACGCGGCAGAAGCGTGACTCGAAAGCACGGCGTCCGACATTCTATGTGTCGCACATGCTAACAAGTGTCTTCAACGACATAATGGGTTATGGGTCGCGGAAGGCACGAACTTCGCGGAAGGCTGGGTGTGCCCCCTGTACAAAAAGAAAGACAGAAGAGAAATAAGCAACTATCGACCCATCACTCTCCTGAATACGGACTATAAGATCCTCACCAGGGCCCTCGCGATGAGGGTCGCAAAGCATGCAACTGAGCTGATACATCCGGACCAAGCCGGGTTCGTTCCAGGCCGCCAAATTTTTGACCATATCCGCCTGTCCAAACGATGATTAAATATGCGGAAGCTGAAGAGGAAAACGGATGATCATCGCCTTAGACCAAGAAAAAGCAATATGATAGAGTGGACCCACGAGTACCTCTGGAGCGTGCTCCGCAAAAATGAACTTCCCGGGCACGTTCATAAACACAGTGAAGTCGCTGTACGAAGTCGGCTGAGAGTGTGGTAATCCTAAATGGAGTGATCAGTAAGTCCTTCAAGGTCACGCGCGGCGTGCGGCAAAGGCGACCCGCTGTCATGTCTGCTGTTCGACTTGGCCATCGAGCCACTAGCGTGCGCGCTGCGGAAATCGAACCTAAAAGGAATCGAAATCCCAGGACTAGCTGAGCGTATCATCACCACACTATTCGCGGATGACACGACTGTTTCCTCTGCGAATCAGACAGCTATAGCGAGCTGATGGAGATCCTGCGGAAGTGGTGCAAAGCTCAACGGCGAAGTTTAACGAAGGAAAAACTGAGGTCATCCCGATAGGGACAAAAGACTACCGCCAACGTCTGATTCCGATCGAGAACCCTTTGGAGACAGCCAGGACCAGTTACCAGCCCATGTTCGGATCGCAAAGGACGGCGAAGGAGTCCGAATCCTTGGGGCATGGATCGGAAACGAGACAGACCCGGGGGTGGCATGGACGCCGATAGTCCAAACTATAAAGAAGAACCTACAGAGATGGGGCAAGAGGAAACCCGACAATGTATGGCAGGAAGCTGATTGTGGGAATGGAAGTTGGGGGACGTACGCAGTTCCTCGCAAGGCACAAGGGATGCCAAAAACTGTGGAGAACGAGATTGAGAAGATGGTCGCTGACTTTGTGTGGAACGGAGACACCACCCGCAAGTTAGTCGTCAAGTCCTATATGGCCCTATTGCGGAAGAGGCCTTAACCTCCTGGATTATAGCAACTAGAAATGAAGCCATCGAACTAATGTGGGCAAAGGACTATATGGACCTCTCACCGACCAGGCCCCGCTGGGCAGCGATCGCCGACGTTCTGCTGGCCAAAGCCGCGGCCGGCGTCAGCGAAAATGTTGATAGGCCGCAAAGTAAACAGCTTTTCCAGACATGGGATGTTAGTACACGAGAGGCGGGCGGGGCTCCCAGAAAGCTCTAAAGCGATGGTAAGGCGGCAAAGAAATACAGGCTCGCGCTTTATACAGCGAACCCCCTCCAGCGCCTCAAAGAAGTCATCCCGGTATGGTACCACCCCGGTGAATGGGGGTAACAAGTGGCGAACACCAAAAGCATCGGTGTGCCTGCGAGAAAACCGGCAGTAGCGTCAGTTGGTGACATGCTGAAAGTCGCCAAACGCACCGAAGTCACCAAAGTTCATAGAAACGGTAACGGGATGCAGCTGCCTAGCATGTGACGAAGACCGACGTAGGCGAGATGCGATATATCCACTCACGCTGCGCCCTGCGGCGCGAAAGGCTACATAGACAACTACGTCCCCGACGTGGAAGCCAGAAGAAGCCAGAATATGTGGACGGCCTCACTCTCACCTGGTCTGGAAAGCTACGAAACTGAGGAGGCCGGTAAAGTCGGGCGGGTGCACCACAATCCACAGCCTTTAACCCGTCCATAACAGAGGATATCCCACTGGCTAACTGCGCCGCGGGTTCTTCCTCCCTATGCAACCAAACGGGGGCCCAAAGTTTCCCCGCCGTAGGCCCAAAGCGCGCCTTTCCAAATTCATCAGGAAGAAGTCACCGTGTACACTAGTGGAGCGTACCAATGCGTAAATCCCCACAGAACCGGCGGCAGGCAGCGGTGTGTGGTTCGGTGAAAACGACCAACGCAAACACTGCGGTTAGGTGCCAGGCCCATACCCGTCACATCACAAGAGGGGAAATTTACGCAATAA
Organism: Ganoderma boninense; assembly: GCA_002900995.3. Classification (NCBI taxonomy): domain Eukaryota; kingdom Fungi; phylum Basidiomycota; class Agaricomycetes; order Polyporales; family Polyporaceae; genus Ganoderma; species Ganoderma boninense. The sequence goes on along the minus strand of PJEW03000045.1, from coordinate 3,008 downwards.
GCCCGTAGCCCGCCGCCGCAGATTGTCCACCATTCGCACCGCTTCACATCATAGCGCGGTCGAAAACCGCGGTTCGGGGTTGACGATGGAGCTCCAAACGTGGAAGACAGAGGATTTGACAGATGTAACAAACCGTGGACATCCTGCAGGATAGCCACCGCCCGGCTACCTGCCGTCGGCGGAAAACCAATGCTGTCCTGGACGGAAAGCCGAAGACCGAAGCAAAGGTCAGGCGACGATGGACAAATTGACCCGGGCAGCGTGGGGGCGGAAAACCTCGCAAAGATGGAAAACCGTAGAGAGATCACTGACCTGAACATGCCGCCGATGCCGCAAAAGTTCCTCGTTCCAGGTCAAACTGGGCTGCCCTATCTCAACGGATGGCATACCGCTGCGATCCTATATGAGCGTTCCAAACGACGAGAAAGGCGAGCGACGACGAACAGGGGTTGGGCACGTCACTGGCAGTCCCTGAAAAGCGACCACTAGGGGCCCAGCCGACCTCGGAACAACCTGTGGAAATCAACTCGGCACAAAGACATCTCACGAAAGTGCAGGGATTTCCTGATGGAAGGCCCTCCACAACGCATTAAGAGTACGTGGGCAGTACTGGGAACAATATCCGCGACGATGACGCAGAGAGCGATTTGTGGAGCATGCGGGTGTGTGTGAATCCATAGAGACATACTGGTAGAGTGCACGCAGGCCCAGTCAAAGAGATATGGGCGCTGGTCTTTGCGATCCTGAAAAATTAAGGGATACAGGTGGATGGCGTGAACGTCCTATAGGCCTCGCCTAGCGGCAACAGCAGTCGCCTTTTGACCAATGCATTGATCACCCACCAGTAGGAGCGAAGCAGACTAAGCTAGGATTGTCTTAGCGAAATCAGTTCAATTTACTCTGGAAGCTACGTTTGTGAGAGGGTGATCCCAGGCGCCGCACCAGGAACCGATCCATCGCCAGGGCACACACAAAATCCGAAATAGTCGAAGCGCTGGTATTATGCCATAAATCAGCGCCTCACAATGGACCAAAGTTAATCACAAGAAAGACCGTACGGCAGACTGGCAGTAAAAAGAGACACAGTCCTCGAGACATGGGGGGGCGTCCTACAAGGATGAGGCTGAGCTCCCTGACGACTGGATTGGTACTCGGGGGTTTTAAGTGGGTAAGCTCGCCGTCCAGTTACTGGCCCGCGGTTTGGCTAGCCGCCGACTGCGCGGCCACGGCGTTGCAGTCCCACACTACGCTTGCGAGGGCGTGTGCATCAAAGCACTTCTTCCGGCGGTCCCTTCGGCGAAAATCCGTGACCTTGCACAAAACCTGGGTGATATGGCGAGCAGCTCTGTCCCCAGGCTAGCACCGCAAAAAAAAAAACAAAAAAAAAGGGCCACAACTACGCGCTCGTGACACATCCCTTACGGCCGAACAGGGCGGGCCCTGTCGGCAGTCAGCCACCGAACGGTCCGAGCCTGCACAAAATCGGTGCCGCTCGTGGTGTGGCGCATCCCTTGAAATATTTCTCAGTACCTACCTGTCCTATACGCATAGAAACATGGTCCGACAAGCTCACGACGAGGACAGGCCACCTATCTCGTGAGCTAAGTTGACCTACTACTTTGATCTTCCACGACCGAAGAAGCTGACGAGCGAGCACTGCGGCGAAGATGGAAGTCGGAGCGACCGGAGTCGTTGAAGGAACAGTCCGATGAGATTCGTCGAGGAAGGAAAGGCGCAGGTCACGAGCCGACCAAGGTGCGCCTTCCACATCGAGCTCGGACCGGTCGTGAAGCCGTGACGAACCCTCGTTGCTGCAAGGGCAATACCGTCAGCCGCAACGCCAGACCGGGGATCCGGCGGTGAAGATTGCAGAGGACGGGGTTATGGGTTTCTCTCGCTCATCGATCATGAGCCTGACCCACGTATATTGCTTCTCGAAGAAACGACGTCGTGAAGCTCGCACACGCAGCTGACGAGGTCAAGGAGGCTTCGAAGGCGGCACGAAGCGCTAGGCATCTTTGAAGGCCGTCTGCATGCTAGAGGCTGAGTTCGCGACGAGACAAGGGACTCACCGTTCATCTGAGATGTGGATGTATGCGCTCTCTGCAGTATTGGCCTCCTCGATGAGAATGCTATTCGTGTTTTCGCCGCTGCAGGAAAGAGTCTTGCACAGCCTTTTCGTCAGGCTGCTTGCATATATGCGCGCATATATGACCCTGGCGGCGCATCAGAAACGTACCGTATTTTGTAAAATGGGAACTCATCCGCACTTGCTTCTCGTATGCGGCCAATTCTATTCACTTCAAGGCCGGATCAGGACCTAGGAGCTTGGCGAAGAGAGACCCGCGCTCGCCTGGAACTTGAAGCAGCAGCCTGAGGCTGATGGGAGAGGCATGAGGATTTGGATCAGAGGAGCGTTGAGGATGGTGGTGGTTGGGGTTCAAGTTGCGAAACGACGTTTCCAGACGCTCTGCAAGATACGCTTCCTGAGGCAAAATTGATACTTTTTGCGACGTGCCACCTGCCAACCCGACTCGGGACGGGGAATCTGAGCTCCCATTAAACGCGCGACGCGTCGTCACGGTCGCGTGAGGTCACACGTCCAAGAATTGATCCGTTCGGTTCGATGTGGCCCACTGGCGGGACGAAGCGCGCTTCACGCTTTTTGCACCACGGCCGTCGTCGGCGATCCACCGTCAGATCACCGCTGATCACCGTTTCCTTTGGCAATGCGCCCGACTGGTTCTGGAGCGACCCCGCTGCTAAGAACCGCACTGAAAAGTGAAGACAGTGCGAAATGGAAACAAGCTACACACACATTGCAGACTATTATGAGAGGCCCCCAGCCTTCATGATACCCTCTCTTTTCCCCGTGAGGTATGTCGTTTCAAAAACGCCAAAAAATTAAGTGCCCTGACCGTGCTTTTAAATACTTACTGCGTTGTAAGGAGGGGTGCTAGGCACTGCACAGGAAACTGCTGCGTGGGTCCTTCCAAAATTTGCTGGGC
>PJEW03000044.1:0-22575 GCA_002900995.3 Ganoderma boninense | reverse complement strand
TCCGTACATCGTTGTCTCCATCATCACCGTCCCTCGGATCGTCGCCAACACGTCCTCGGTCTATTCGCGAGAGCCGACCACCTTCCTCGCACCCTCAGTGACGGACTCGTTGGTCTTTGCCCCATCCACGGTGTCACTCCACCTCAGCCTCTATCCCGCAGTATCCTAGCGGAGTCCAGACCGTCCGTCAGTGTATCACCGTGCTGGTTTCAAGAACGGGACGCGAAGGTAAGGTGCTGACTAGATCATGCACCTTCTCAATAGGTTGTCAGGATGCCAGGCCGCTCTGCGAAGCATTCCAACGCTCACCATACAGATTATCGGTTCAAATGGCTCGTCTCATTGACCTCCGCCTGCACCTTGCCCTTGAGTGTTGTAGTTTCAGGTGAGTGGCACTATGTCACATGACATTATAGTACTACGTTCAACGTCAAGCCGTTGATCCGAGGTGAGAAGCAGATGGAGGTGCGCCAGTGGTTAAGGATGTGGCGGGATCGGCGCGTCCGCCGTTTGGCGGGTGCATCGGTGTCGATGCAGGAGATGTGTTACGAGGAGAGGGGAACATGAAAGGGCGTCTCTTGATGCGACGCATGCATGTTAGATCGAACAATTACTCAGACACGTTGGCGGCGTGACCAGGGGCTACCCCGGGCAGGCCGTCGGCGAAGGTCCAGTATTCCGCCGCGGTTGGGGGCAGGGCTCACTATGAATGGAACAAGGGAGTGAGCGATCAATTGTAGGCCTATTGTGCTCAACTCTGGGGGGTTCCGCGGGTGAACGAATCAAGGCGTGCTGCAGGCGCTCGTCATTGACTCAGCCACCTCATGCGAGCAAAGTGGGGGACAGCGAATATGGTGTCTTCCAGCGCACAACAAGTTCTGCCATGTTGCAGAGGCATTCTGGCCATCAGGTACGGTGGTTGCGCCCCAGAGGGGAGGGAGGGGAGGGCACATGAGGATGTTTCTGGACGGGTGAATTGATGTGCGGAGACGGATTCTTGGAGAACCGAAGACAACGGGGAGCACCGACCTTCATTTGATCTCGTCACAGTTCAGGTCACGATTGTGTTGCGCCGTGCCCCTGGTCACTCCTGTAGTTCATGCAAGTTCGAGTCTTATAGCGCCCTTCCCCCCAACTTGCACTCCCCCATCTTCACTTCTCTCTGTTCCTCGTATAATCTCTCAATTCCAATGGCCGCCCTTGATTTCCACATCCCCCCTCCTCCCGAACCTTTCTACACCATCCCAGAACAGCTCGATGGCACTTTGCTGTCCAAAATTTCAGCCACAACTGACGGATTGCTGGGCTTCACTTCAAAAGTGAGTGTGCGACGTGCGTTTGAGACCTACTCGGTAGAATTGCTCTATATCCTGACAAGACCTTCAAGGTGTCGGCCAAGATGGCCTCTTGCAGGTGTGTTGGTGGTTGTGGTATGGTTGACAATGCCCTCTGGATGACAGAGGAGGACAGCCTGCCTCCAACGCTGGAGAGAACCAAGCCTCTTCCTTGCACTCGCCCTGGGTTTGGGAGAGAGATAGGAAACCTTGAACAAGCCGCCCCTCCGACCAACACACCTCCTACGCCCGAGGTTGATCATCACGTTCAACCAGACGATGACGACCAAGAGGTAACATTCAATTGGGATAAAGATACTCCCGGGATCGTTTGGCTCTCATGTCTGGGGAAAGATGACGGGGAGGATGATCCCGTCGAAGAGGAAGATGTGGATGGGCTGGAAGAAGGAGAGGACGATACCTCAACCGAGGAGGATACCGATGAGTCCCAGTCGGACTCGGACTCAGACTCGAACTCAGATGACGATGACGATGATGCCATTAAAGACGGAGAAGCAAGTTGGGCTCCAGTGACACCGTACGTCCAGCAGCTGTGGTAAGGATAATGTATTATTTACCGGAGATAGCCTGGCACTGCAATGCAATATAAACCAACTATGCTCGTAATGTAATACGAAGCCCCGGGATAATGCCCGGAGTTCCCTAATATAGTAGGCAGCCTCCGGAGGGCCTGTTATCAGTGCCCGGGCTGGCGCTTTTTTGGTTATCAGCTTAGATAAGGCCCCGGGGGCTTATCTGCCATCACTCCGGGGCTTCCCCCATCAATACTCACCTCCCATCAGCCACCCGGGCTCCTCCTGCCCTGCCACTGCCCAATATGGAAGGTGCTTGGTTGCCTGCACCTGGGCACCTTCCCCTTGCCATATCTCCCTCAATTCTGGACCGTTTCCCATGATCTTAGGTGCGTTCTGAAGGCGTTTTTAAGGCGCTTCTAACGCGCCTATTGCGCTGGTGTAATATGGTATACTCACATATGCATACAGGTACCCTTGGTCGCTCTAGGGCCAGTAAAATGGCCATAGCTTGGGCAGTTTGGACGGAATAGGACGATCTTGGGCGCGTTTTGCTCGCGTAAATAACGCGCACAGAACGAGCCCAAGATCGTCCGATTCCGTCCAGCCGTTCCTCCGGTACATATACCCCTTCCTCCTCAGGGACAGGGTATTTGTATCTCAGGAATGGCTGCACCGTTTGGGACGATCTTGGGTGCGTTCTGTAGGTACAGAATAGTAATATTTGGGCGCGCCATCCGTTTGAGGGCATATAGCCTAACAAATATACTACAGTGCGATCAGTTGTTAGCCCCACCACCCTTGTATGCCCCATATCTCAGCAACCGCCTGACGGATTTTTTTGCCCGTCCTACCGCTGGAAAGCTGCTGCTCACAGCTTTCTAACGAGCCTAAGAACGTCCCGATACGATCACTGGAACCTTCGGAGTGCCTACCTCCTCCTCCTGCTCCCCTCCCCACCACTGTTTAGCCCATATCTTGGGTATTCCTTGATGGAATAATGTCGTTCTTTTTGTTTTGTGTACTATGTAGGAGGTACTCTGTGCACAGAACAATTTACTGTTATCAAGATATGTACAATGTACTCCAATGAAGGTGCCTTGGCCCAGTGTAAGACTGCCTGACAGCTGTTGCATCCATTTCCGAAGGCTAGCACAGCTGCAGTAAGGCTACTAACAATCATAAATCAATATCTCCTCGGGTTTTTGTCCGTTCAGCTTGGTTTTTGTTGTGTTGGAAAGCTGTGAATTGTGGCTAGTCAGCTGTGTATATACTTCCACTATCGGGAGGCTACAAAAAACTCGAGAGGGGAGGATTCTTGTGAACACTGATAAGGGAATGACATTTGATCCAAATGGCTGATAAATGTCATACATTGAACAAAGGTAGCTGCTAGCTAGTAGTATGCAACGCAAAAAAGACGACATGATTCTGTCAAGGAATACCCAAGATATGGGCTAAACAGTGGTGGGGAGGGGAGCAGGAGGAGGAGGTAGGCACTCCGAAGGTTCCAGTGATCGTATCGGGACGTTCTTAGGCTCGTTAGAAAGCTGTGAGCAGCAGCTTTCCAGCGGTAGGACGGGCAAAAAAATCCGTCAGGCGGTTGCTGAGATATGGGGCATACAAGGGTGGTGGGGCTAACAACTGATCGCACTGTAGTATATTTGTTAGGCTATATGCCCTCAAACGGATGGCGCGCCCAAATATTACTATTCTGTACCTACAGAACGCACCCAAGATCGTCCCAAACGGTGCAGCCATTCCTGAGATACAAATACCCTGTCCCTGAGGAGGAAGGGGTATATGTACCGGAGGAACGGCTGGACGGAATCGGACGATCTTGGGCTCGTTCTGTGCGCGTTATTTACGCGAGCAAAACGCGCCCAAGATCGTCCTATTCCGTCCAAAACTGCCCAAGCTATGGCCCATTTACTGGCCCCTAGAGCGACCAAGGGTACCTGTATGCATATGTGAGTATACCATATTACACCAGCGCAATAGGCGCGTTAGAAGCGCCTTAAAAACGCCTTCAGAACGCACCTAAGATCATGGGAAACGGTCCAGAATTGAGGGAGATATGGCAAGGGGAAGGTGCCCAGGTGCAGGCAACCAAGCACCTTCCATATTGGGCAGTGGCAGGGCAGGAGGAGCCCGGGTGGCTGATGGGAGGTGAGTATTGATGGGGGAAGCCCCGGAGTGATGGCAGATAAGCCCCCGGGGCCTTATCTAAGCTGATAACCAAAAAAGCGCCAGCCCGGGCACTGATAACAGGCCCTCCGGAGGCTGCCTACTATATTAGGGAACTCCGGGCATTATCCCGGGGCTTCGTATTACATTACGAGCATAGTTGGTTTATATTGCATTGCAGTGCCAGGCTATCTCCGGTAAATAATACATTATCCTTACCACAGCTTGTGGTACGTCTCAACTATTGTTAGCGTTCTTCATAGGTGCACACCTCTCATCACGAGGTCACAGAGATGACATTGATGAGGGAGAAGATGTGACTGATGACGAGGATATGCTTCCCATAACAGTCTCGGACTCGCATGTCACCTTGTAGGTGCCATCTCTTTCTGAATCAGTACGACCTTTCCTCATCGTGAGACAGTAGGGCCGACAATGTTACCTTGCCAACTCCGCTACCTGGATGGTCACTGCACCAGTCAGAAGACGGCATCGTTGAGAGATCGCCCTCCCCCATGTTGAAGTCTGCACTTGGACGACAGAACCAGCTCTGTTCGGATGAGAATAGCGATGACGATGGCGACAACTCTGGTAACTATGGGGAACCAAGCCCCCGCCCTAAGAAGAAGACAAGACGGGCACTCTCTCCCACTCCCCTCGCATGTGCTACGGCATCATCCTTTTCCAGGTCAGAGTCTCCACCTACTTCTGATGCCCCCGGGAGATGCAACCAGGGAGGCATGACTCCTTATCGGGTATGCGACCATCCTCGGCTGCGGTGTGGCTTTCCGGGCTGTGAAACGATTCTGATGGAATCAGGCCACAAGAGCCTCACCGATGCTCGGGCACATTACCGGGACCACTTCAAAAGCTCGTGGGTGGAAGGTGCTCTTGTCACATGCAATTGGAGCGGCTGCACTGAAGAGTTTAGCCTGGGATACGTGCAGTGTCAACGACATCTCGAGGAGGATCACTTCAAGATGCGGTATCTATGCTCCGTATGTAGCTATTGTTACGACTGGCTGTCAAGTAAGATCAGGGAGGCTTACGAGACGAGCAAGGGTGTCGACGAGCGCTTGTGCAGCGAGAGTGGAGCAAGGCTCGACAGTCAGGCTGGGGACAAGAGTGTATTGAGTGAAGTATCTACAAGGGAAATACAGTGGGGCTCACCTGGGGACAAGAGGTCGAAACTAGAGTCCCCAGGTAGCAGGCTACAGTCCTTATATACATGTGCAGGTCCATGGGAATGGAGTACAATGGTAACTACGGTCGCGGGAACGGAAAGGGAGAACAATGGTGTAGGGAACAATAGCGACGGGAAACAACAGGGGAACAATGGGGAGACAGGGGCTATTGTACTTGGAAACAATGCGGAGGGTTTACAATGCTATGGAGGACGACGAGGACGACATTGGACGTAAACTAATCAAGAAAGGAAACCTGGGCGCTAAGGTAGGCGCTAAATGGGGTGTTCGTAACAGTACCCCCCTCCTAAGGGTCGTGCCCTCACGACCGAGTTTTCTTGTTAAGGGGACCGGGGGCCTCTGGGTGTGTCGAATGGAATTTCTTTACTACCAGTGGTGCGTTGCTCAGGTCTGCTGCGTCTTCCCAGCTGTCTTGCTCGGGGCCCCATCCCTTCCAGTGGACGAGGTACTGCAGCTTCTTCCACCGCCCATAGCGGCGGGACTCTAGTACTGCTTCAACTTCGTACTCCTCCTCTCCTTCTACTTCGATGGGAGCCGGTTCAGGTGGGTGTCGACCAGGGAGTTCGCTCTCTTTGTGTGGGAGTAGCAAGGATACATGGAATACCGGGTGCATCGTGAGGTCCTTCGGGAGTTTGAGTTCGTATGCCAGGTTGCCTACTTTGCGTTTGACTGGGTAAGGGCCTGCATAGCGGTCAACCAACTTCCTTGATACTCCAGGGATGCGGAAGTTCCTCGTGTCGAGCCACACCTTCTGGCCCTCCTTGAACTCTGGAGCGTCTCGTACGTAACGGTCATAGTACTCCTTCATCCGCTCGGCTGTTAGAGCCAGTGCTGCAGTCGCATCCTCTCGTGCACGTCGTAGCTCCTCACGTCGTTCATCTGCTGTGGGTACTGCCGTAGACAACATCGGGATGTGGAACTGGGGTTCGAAGCCATACATGAGGTAGAAGGGTGAATATCCTGTCGATGAGTGCGAGTGTGAATTGAAGGCAAACTCTGCTATCGGCATCCATTTGACCCAATCATCGCGGTGTTGTGTGCAGTACATGCGCAAGTACGCCTCAATCTCCTGGTTCCACCGTTCGGATTGGCCGTCTGTCTGGGGATGATAGGCAGTAGACATTGCACTCTCAATGCCAAGTCCCTTGAGGATCGCACGGAAGAGCTTGCTCGAGAACTGTGGTCCTCGGTCAGAGACTATCTTGCGCGGCAGACCATGAAGACGGAAGTACTCTCGGATGAAGTTGTCTGCAGCTCCTTCAGCATCGATCTCCTCGGTACAGGGGATAAGGTGGATCATCTTCCCATGTCGATCAACAATGAGTTGAAGTGCGTTGAATCCATCTATCACTGGTAATCCAGTGATGAAGTCGCAGGTTACTACCTGGCCAGGGCCGTCCGGTGTCATGAACGGCACGCTCGGCGCCTACCCCGGCGTCTCTCTTTCCCTTTTCGGACTGTTTGCCTCCCGCGTCGTCCTTATTGTCCTCCGTTGTTTAGCAAACCTGTCCCTTGTTCTCGCAGTACAATAACTCCTGTTACCCATTGTTCCTGTCGTCATTGTACTACATACCATTGTTCTTCCACTGGTTCCCGTGTCCATAGTTACCTATTGTCCACGGTTCCCATTGTCCGTTACATGTATATAAGGCCTGTACTTTGCTACCTGGAGACCTCAGTTTCGACCTCTTGTCTCCAGGTAAGCCTCGCTGTATTCTCGCTCGTTAGTTACTCGCTCAATACATCTTGTCTCCAGCCTGACTGTCGAGCCCTGCTCTGCTCTCGCTGCACAAGTGCTCGTCGACGCCCTTGCTCGTCTCGTAAGCCTCCCCCCTGATCTTACTCGACAGCCAGTCGTAACATTAGGTCGAAACTTCTACACGAGCACCGGCGTACTCCACCCACACTCTTTCCCCCTCGTACGGTACGCACTTAGATCCTCTGTGTTGGCCTAGCGTAGTGCGCGCTCTAGTCACACCATCGGACGTGGTCTCGGCGCAACCTGAGGCTTGCCACTCTTAGTGGTACAGTACGCGGAAAGCTCCTAACACGAGACCCCGGTACTGACAGAAGTGGTCCGCCTCACGGCGTGGGAGGCTAGAGAAAGGCGGCGAAACAAAGCCAAGGCAGAACACCCTTGGGCCCGTGTCCCTTGGGCTAAGACACAGCAATAGGCCGAGGAGGCTGAGCAGACAGTGTCGGATCGTGCACCTGCCGTTTCTATTCCTGGGATAGGAAGCGAGCTACCCCCACTCCCCTCACCGTGGCTTGCAGTCAAAGGTTACACGCTTTTCACAGCACCACGGTCGAAGACCAGCACTGGAATACCACCGAACAACAGTGGTTTGTTTGCGACCGCCAACCCTGCCCACACCGCGACCTCACCTTTGACTGGACACCAGCCGAGTGGGCTCCATTCCGACCCTTTATCCAGCCACACCCTAGTCAACAACAGGCAATCGTAGACCGACTCGCTCAGCCACCACCAGCCCCCTCCACAAGGCCCACACGAGCAGCTGTTGCTGCTGCACGGAGTCGCCCCGGCACCCGACCCCCCAGCCGTGCTCCCAGTCGTGTACCGAGTGGGACTGCCACCCCCAGTCGATCCACAGGCTCCCCTGCCCTTGACAAGACCATTGCACTCGTTACCGAACGTCTTGGACAACGACGAAGCTCAAACCCCTCATCACCCATTGCGACAACCTCTAAACTTCCAAAGGCAGAAGAGAAGCCTGAAGTAAAGAAGGAACCAAAGCCGAAAGCTACCAGTTCCAACACCCCGCAATCGTCGTCCTCGTCCAATCCTCCTCCTGCACCCAATCCACCCCCCGCACCCACCATGACCACTACTGCGCCCGCGCCAGCATTCGACACCTCCAAGCTCCTTTCACAAATTGCCCCGCGTGACTACGATGGAAAGTCCGCACAAGATGGTCTCCGTTTTGTGTCCGCAGCCCAGATCTACTTCAACACCCTCACAGCAGTAGCTGTCGGCACACCAACCGAGGTGGTATGGATGACCATCCTTAGTAGGCTCACGGAAGGAGCAGCAGCCTGGGCTGGCCCCCACATTGTAACACTCGCTGGTGGAACCAGTCCTTGGGCAAACTATGCAGCGTTCAGTACGGCATTCAAGGATCACTTCTGCGCGGCTGACGACAAGGAGGCTGCCATCGCCGAACTTGTCAAGCTTTGCAAGGCGTATCGCAAGGTTGGCACTGTCCAGGAGTACACGGCGCAGTTCAATGCAGCTGCAGCGCGGACCGGCTTCGGCGACGAGGACAAACGCGAACGCTACCGCTCTGGCCTGCCTCCCAGGCTCCGGGACGTCCTCGCCACCAGTGCCCACGACATCTCGGACCTCACCAAAATCCAGAAGGTGGCGCTGTCGCTCGACCAGGCCCTCGTCACCAGAGAGGAAGAACGGCCAAAGTCGTTTGGATGGAAGAAGAAGGGGGAGAAGGCGGCCGCTACCGGGAAGAAGCCGTTCCCTGGAAACTGTCATATCTGTGGCCAGCCCGGACATCGTAAGTATGACTGCCCGCGGCTGAAGAGTCAGCAAGCCGCTTCCTCGTCCACTGCAACTACGGAAGTAGCGGCTCTTCAGGCCCAGGTCAAGGCGATGGAGGAGAAGATCGCGGCCCTTACAACCGCTGAGAAGAAGGAGGGTTTCTGATTAGAGCCGCACTGGACGCTGCGCGTGCCGGCTCTTGTAGTGATAGTCGATTTTCTGTACTGAGTTCCGTGTTTGTATATGAAGTAAATCACAGTGGTCAACACTTTCATATACCGGTACGGTTAATCGGCAAGCAGCGACATAAGGACATAGTAGCAATGGTAGATAGTGGAGCTACTACTAAGTTTTTACATAGACGGTTCGTAGAGAAGAACCAGGTTACGACGAGGAAGTTGGCAAGGCCAATTCCTCTGTACAACATAGACGGTACTGAGAACCGTGATGGGACGATCACGGAGGTCGCCGTGTTGGATATGGCGATTGGAGACCACCGAGAGAAGGTGGTGTTTGTGGTGACAGACATAGGAGAAGAGGATGTGATCATTGGCCTGGACTGGCTGCGCGAGCACAACCCTGAAGTAGATTGGGAACGTGGCTCGCTGCGCCTATCGAGATGTCCAGAGGCATGTCCGGCTCATCGGAAGGCATCCAAACCTGTTGAGACCAAAGCGCGTGATACGGAGGTACGGCTTACGGCGCGCAATGGTTCTCGGCGGGTGCGGAAGGCAAAGATGATGGGTAGGATATGCACGGCTGTAATGGTCGAGGAGGAGGAGGAGGAAGATAGGCCTCCACCACCAGGTTTTCTGCCGGAATGGGATGGCACTGAAGAGTCTCTTCTCAATGCACTGGAAGATGGACGACGACTTCGAGGTACCCCTAAGATCTTTGTGTCGGCGAGCTACACGTACTCTCAACAGCTCGCTGAACAAGAGTACCAGAAGAAGGAAGTCCGTCCTGTTGAAGAGATTGTACCCCCCAGTACCACGAGTATCTGCGTGTGTTCTCGAAAGAGGCGTCCGAACGTCTACCTGAGCACGGACACTATGACCACGCTATAGAACTCGTACCAGATGCTAGGATGTTCCATTCCAAGGTGTACCCCCTGTCTCCCAGCGAGCAGGTCGAGCTTGACAAGTTCCTTAGCGAGAACTTGGCCAAAGGTTATATTCAAGAGTCGAAGTCACCAATGTCATCACCGTTCTTCTTCGTTAAAAAGAAGGATGGCAGCCTACGTCCTGTACAGGACTACCGGCAATTGAACGACATCACCATTAAGAACCGATACCCGCTACCATTGGTGTCAGACTTGATGGATCGACTCAAGAGGGCCAAGTACTTTACAAAGCTCGACATCCGTTGGGGGTACAACAACGTGCGGATTAAGACCGGTGATGAATGGAAGGCTGCCTTTGTTACCAATCGCGGACTGTTTGAACCGAACGTGATGTACTTCGGACTGGCCAACTTGCCCAGTACATTCTCTGCGCTCATGAACGACATCTTCAAGGACCTCATCATACTCGGCAAAATCACTATCTACCTCGACGACATCCTCATATTCACCAACGACATCGAGGAACACCGCACATTGGTGCGTGAGGTCCTGAAGCGTCTGGCAGAGCACGACCTGTTCTGCAAGCCAGAGAAGTGCGAATTCGAACAGCCTAAGGTTGAGTACCTAGGTGTGCTCGTCTCGGAGAACTGTGTGGAGATGGACCCAGTGAAGGTCAGGGGTATCGCAGAATGGCCTGTCCCTCAGAACGCCTCAGATGTACGGAAGTTCCGCGGTTTCGCGAATTTCTACAGGCGGTTCATTAAGGACTTCAGCGCAGTATGCAAACCCCTCGACCGTCTCACAGGTAGCGCTCCCTGGCAATGGGGTGCCGAAGAGCAATCAGCATTCGATGAGCTCAAACGTTGTTTCACTGAAAGCCCTGTCCTGAGCATGTACGACCCAGACCGCAAAACCCGCATTGAAGTTGATGCATCCGGGTATGCTACCGGTGCGGTTCTGTCTCAGGAGGGGGAGGACGGCAAATGGCACCCTGTGGCTTTCCACTCTGAGTCAATGAGTGATGCGGAACGCAACTATGAGATCTACGACAAGGAGATGCTTGCTATCATCCGTGCCCTGCAGGCCTGGCGCCACTACCTCGAGGGTCTTCCTAGTGTGTTCGAGATCCAGTCGGACCACAAGAACCTTGAGTACTGGAAGGCCGCACAAAACCTCACGTGCAGGCAGGCACGATGGGCTCTCTATCTGTCGCGGTTCGACTTTGTCATTGCACACAAGCCAGGCACCTCCAATGGTAGGGCAGATGCGCTGTCGCGCAGGCCTGATCACCAGAAGGATGACGCCGATGACAACCTGAACCGAGTCATGTTGCAACCCGATCGCTTCCGAGTACTGGCAGCTAAGAGAGGGCACATGTCAGTGGTACCAGAGAAGGCACTGCTCCGCCGCATTCGAGAATGTGGAGAGCGTGAGCAGGAGGTCGCAGAGGCACTCAGCAAGCTCGATAAGCTAGGGCCAGCACGTCTACAGAACGATTTGGTGGACTGGAACACAGAACAAGGCCTGCTGCTCTACCGCGGCCGAGTTTATGTCCCCAAAGATGACACGCTCCGAGCAGAGATAGTGCGCATTCACCATGACCTCCCGCCTGCTGGACACCCTGGCCAGGCAAAGACGGTGGAGTTGGTTACACGGAACTACTGGTGGCCGGGCATGGCAAAGTTCATTAAAGATTACGTTGAGACCTGCGACACTTGTCGCCGTGGCAAGACTTCACATGCGAAGCCACACAGTCCTCTTCAACCCAACGAGATCCCAGACGGCCCAGGCCAAGTAGTTACCTGTGACTTCATCACTGGACTGCCGGAGGTGGACGGATACAATGCGCTCCAGCTTATTGCTGATCGGCATGGAAAGATGATTCACCTTATTCCATGCACCGAGGAGATCGACACATCAGGAAAAAGGTATTTGGCGTTGGGGCGCCTTGAGTGGGTGTGAGGGCGTCTCAAGGCTCCTGAGGGCACCCAAGGCTCCAAGGTTGCCAAGGTACGTGAGGTGCCTTGCAAGGCTTACCCACCTGTGTAAGTTGGCGCGAAGGCTCTTCAAGGTGCCTTGGAGAGCCTTGAGAACACATCAAGGCTCTTAAGAGGGATCTAAGCGCAACAGGGACAGGCTCTTAGGTAGATAAGCTTTTTATTTTATCGCTAATGGCGCTAAGTACAAAGAGTATACACTACAATACATACACAAAGGGATGACCCAGCGAACCTGCCCAGCAACAACAACAGGCCAGGGGTGGAGGACGGCAACAAAAGCATGAGGGGTGTGAGGAGGTGGACCGCTGTCCTAGAAGTTGTTGATGAGTGGCGTGTACCACGGCTCTCGTGGCCGTGCAGCCTTCAGCCCGGCCCCAGCCTCTGTGCTGGCACAGTGCTGGCGCCACTCGCCTTCCAACTGCCTCGCACAATGACAGTTAGTGTCTCGTCCTTGTCCACAGAAGGCGGTGTCAAGCACGCAAGGGGACGGGGGAGGGTATGCGACTCACATCTGGGGAGAAGGTCATGTTATTTGAAGGTATCGTTGAGTCTCGTTGAGCAGGAACCAGGGAAGGGGCACCTGGTGGGGGTGCAATGTCAGCACAGCTGCGTGAGGGAGAGAGACAGGGACAGAAGGGAGCTTACGGGTTGGGAGAGAGATAGGTGGAGACAGTCGGGATGGGGCAAGCGGGACGGCTTGTATGGTGAATCAACGTCGGGCTGATGAGGGAGGATCAGAGCGTGGAGGATGGATAGAAATACAGCGACGTACAGGCGTTGCAAGTGTGTCCGAGGATGCGCTTAGCCCTCTGGCTTATCACGGTAGGTTGCGAATGCAGTACACAACAACGACTTACGATACAGGAACCCGAGGGGTGGGGGTGGGCGATGACGAGGTCATGGTGAAAGGCAGACTGCCCTTGCCGATCTTTTTGCCGACAGGTCTGGCGCTGGCACGTCCGTGCCAGCGCCCCACCACTTTCTGAGATGGAAGTAGTTCGTTATTCAATATGAACGGCCCGAGAACAGCAAGTGCAGGAGATGCCTTGGAGAGAGGATGAATGACGACATACCTTATGTACTCGAATAAAAAAAAGCCGCCAGACGTCTCGAACCGCGCCTTGAGAGGGATCTTGGGGAAAGGGGGCGTGCGGCGACCCGAGAAAAGCCGAGAATAAGTCGATGGGTGGGCCACAGCAGAGCAGTGAGGATGCAAGACAAGACAAACGCAGGTCGATGGATTGGCGTTAAAGAGGCTGCGACGAGGAGGAGGAGCAGCGAAGCACGAGTCGCCGCTGTGAGGTGGGGGGAGGGCGGTGAGTGAGGCGCCGAGCATGGTTGCTGCGGCAACCCACGTCGGCGCCTAACGCACCGACTTCGCTCCTCGGAGTCGTAGTTGGGTCCTGCCGCCGCCACCATCGCTACTCCGTCCCACTCATCCTCAACGCCATCCTTCCGCTTCGCCTCGAACCTCCCGATTCCTACTCCATCTCGCCCTCCTCCTGCATGCTTATTCGACGACTGCTGCGACTTTAGCGGATCGGCCCGAAGATGCGCGACGCTTGTGCCGGTCGAGGACGGACGACCACGAGGAGCTGGGATTGGGAAGGCAAGGAGCGGGATGAGCAGCAGGCATGCGAAGAAACAAGTAAGTCTCCCAATTCAATCCTTTTTGCGTTTATCGAGAGCCCACACAGGGCCCATTGCCCTGACTGCAGTCCGCAGGTCTCCGCGCGGGGTCATCCGGTTGTGCGGCGGCGTCGCACCCACCGCCTTGCGCAATCAAGCACTCCCCGCATTCGTTCTTCCTGCTACCATTCCTCCGCTGCCCGGACCCTACTACGACTTTTCCCCGCGCCGCCGTTCTCCCATCGCGGTGCAGTTCCCCCACCCCGACCTCCTGCCGAAGCCATGTCCAAATTTGGAGATGGTCAGGCGCTGGCGCCAACGTGCCAGCGCCTGACCGTAACGGCAAGGTTCTTCGCCTATCTCGTAAGTCATCGTCCTCCTGCTATGTCCCAACTCTCCGCTCCTCTTAACCACGTCTTGCGCCCTTTTCAGGGCTGTCTCAGGCCGGCCCACCCCGCCACCCTATTCCAAGGAGAAGTGCAAGCGGCGCCTGTTCAGTCCCGAGACCGGGCCCCAGCACGAGTCTCTGCGCACTTTCAAACGCGCGGCATCGACGAGAAGCACGAAGTGCTTTGAATGGCGGATCGTCGGTGTGTGTCGCGCTCGACCAAACGGCTTGTTCGGCAAGCTGGAGTGTGTCCCCCCTCGTCTCTGTGCTTGTCCTCCCAACCCTCCGTGTTGGCACACCCATCAACCGCACTTCCATGCCCGTGCAACGCCCGCTCAACGTTCCCGGCAGGCTCGCGATCAGTTCCGCCCCCAGCACGAAGGAAGATCAGGCTCAAAAGGAGAGTGTGGAGATTCCAGGCGATGATGGTTGTCCCCCTCGTACGTGCTGTCACACGTCCTCATCCGTAAACCAACCCCGCGGTAACAATTCTCCGCTCGTGCCCGCAGTGTCCCAGGCTGGCGTACCTCGCCAGTCACCGCATACTCGCCCACGTCAAACACCTCCCGGTGCTCCCCCAATCTCCATCCTCCGTGTCCCGCCCAAAATCCCCCCTCAGTTGCGACTGCGCCCAATCGCCCACGCCGCGTCGCCACTCACCAGCCCCAACTATGCCCAACGACACTCCTCCTCACCTGGCGTGTCCACTGGGTCTCTGTCCTGCACGGCGCCCGCATCCGCTGGCCCGCCTACCGTGCCTGATCCGTCCTCGTCAGCCAGCTTCTCCATCCAATCTCGCGCGAGTCACGGTTGCATTCCGAGGTGCAGCTCGGGCTCCTCTACAACATGCCCCACTGCCAGCTGCCCTCCTCCATGCCCATTGGCACCGCCATCAACCGCACTTCCATGCCCATGCAGCACCGGCCAAGTCTCCGGCAGGCTCGCGATCAGTTTCGCCCTCAGCACCAAGGAGGACGAAGCGCAGGAGGAGAGTGAGGAGAATCGAGGCGATGCTGGTTGTCCCCCGCGTAAGCACCCTCATGCGTCCTCGTCCGTAAACCAACCCTGCACTAACAAATCTCTCACCTCATGCTTGTGTAGGTCAAATTCCGCACCTCCACGGGGCTCATGCATTGGGCGCGTGGTGTCATGTATGTGCCAGTATCCCAGTAGTATATTGCAATGTCGCCAATTTGTCTCGCCATTCACATGTACTTATAAAATAATGAATTGCTGTCATGTTGACGTGCGTGAGCAAATAGCCACTCTAAACAAAGTATTAAGTAGAAGTATGTATGGCAGCCCAAGGACTCCGAAGGAAGCTCAGTGCCTTGAAGTGCCTTGAAGTGCCTTGAAGTGCCTTGAGGAGTCTGGAGGTGCCTGTAGAGTGTGGCGGTGCCTCAAGGCGTCTCAACGCCAAACGGTTTTTCCTGATGCACAGAAGGGACTGCAGACAACTTCATTAGAGAATGGTTCCGTCTACATGGACTCCCGCGAAAGATCATCTCTGATCGGGGGCCCCAGTTCTCTAGCAAGCTCTTCCGTGCAATCCTTAAAGGCCTCGACATAGAAAGCGCGCTATCCACAGCCTACCACCCGCAGACGGATGGACAGTCGGAGCGATGGAACCAGGAGATAGAGGCGTACCTACGGATGTACTGCTCAAGGCGCCGCGATGATTGGGTCAAGTGGCTACCAACAGCAGAGTACTGCTTTAACTCGCGCGTACATTCATCCACAGGGTACTCGCCGTTTTACCTCATGTACGGCTATGAACCTCAGTTCCACGTTCCGATGCTATCCACCACGGTGCCTACGGCAGATGAACGAAGAGAGGAGTTGCGGCAGGCAAGGGAGGATGCGACCTCAGCCTTAACCCTGGCAGCAGAGCAGATGAAGGAGTACTACGATCGCTATGTCTCCGCTGCTCCAGAGTTCAAGGAGGGTCAGAAGGTGTGGCTCGACACGAGGAACTTCCGTGTCCCAGGAGTCTCTCGGAAGCTGGTGGACCGGTACGCTGGCCCGTACCCTGTCAAGCGCAAGGTGGGCAACTTGGCTTACGAGCTCAAGCTCCCCAAAGACATGGGGCTCCACCCGGTGTTCCATGTGACACTCCTACACCCGCACAAAGAAAGCCAACTTCCCGGTCGGCATCCCCCTGAACCTGCAGCTCTTGAAGTGGAAGGAGAGGAAGAGTACGAAGTAGAGGAAGTGTTAGAGTCGCGTCGGTATGGGCGGTGGAAGAAACTACAGTATCTTGTTCACTGGAAGGGCTGGGGCCCTGAACACGATAGCTGGGAAGACGTGTCGGATCTAGCAAATGCGCCAAAAGTGCTGCAAAAGTTTCATTCAACACATCCCGACGCTCCTGGCCCTCTCAACAAGAAGACTCGATCGTGAGGACACGATCCTTAGGAGGGGGGTATTGTCATGAACGGCACGCTCGGCGCCTACCCCGGCGTCTCTCTTTCCCTTTTCGGACTGTTTGCCTCCCGCGTCGTCCTTATTGTCCTCC
Source organism: Ganoderma boninense (assembly GCA_002900995.3). Classification (NCBI taxonomy): domain Eukaryota; kingdom Fungi; phylum Basidiomycota; class Agaricomycetes; order Polyporales; family Polyporaceae; genus Ganoderma; species Ganoderma boninense. The sequence goes on along the minus strand of PJEW03000044.1, from coordinate 6,210 downwards.
GTTGTTTAGCAAACCTGTCCCTTGTTCTCGCAGTACAATAACTCCTGTTACCCATTGTTCCCGTCGTCATTGTACTACATACCATTGTTCTTCCACTGGTTCCCGTGTCCATAGTTACCTATTGTTCCCGGTTCCCATTGTCCGTTACATGTATATAAGGCCTGTACTTTGCTCCCTGGAGACCTCAGTTTCGACCTCTTGTCTCCAGGTAAGCCTCACTGTATTCTCGCTCGTTAGTTACTCGCTCAATACATCTTGTCTCCAGCCTGACTGTCGAGCCCTGCTCCGCTCTCGCTGCACAAGTGCTCGTCGACGCCCTTGCTCGTCTCGTAAGCCTCCTCCCTGATCTTACTCGACAGCCAGTCGTAACATCCGGGATCTCGTTGGGTTGTAGGGGACCATACGGCTTTGCATGCGAGTTCTTGCCACGGCGACAGGTGTCGCAGGTCTCCACATACTGCTTGACAAACTTGCCCATGCTCGGCCACCAGTAGTTGCGTGAGACGAGCTCCAGTGTCTTTGCCTGTCCAGGGTGTCCAGCGGGTGGGAGGTCATGGTGAATGCGTACAATCTCTGCTCGTAGTGCATCATCCTTGGGGACATAGACTCGGCCACGGTAAAGAAGCAGGCCTTGCTCCGTGTTCCAGTCCACCAAGTCATTCTGTAGACGAGCGGGTCCTAGGCTGTTGAGCTTGCCAAGTGCATCCGCCACCTCCTGTTTGCGTTCTCCACACTCCCAAATACGTCGAAGCAATGCCTTCTCCGGAACTACTGACAAGTGACCTCGTTTTGCTGCCATGACCTGGAAGTGGCTTGGCTGCAGCATGGTACGTCCGAGGTTGTCTTCGGTGTCACCGTGCAGGTGGTCTGGCCGTCTCGACAGGGCATCCGCTCTACCATTTGAGGTTCCTGGCTTGTGTGAGATGACAAAGTCGAACCGTGACAAGTACAGGGCCCATCGTGCCTGTCTGCGTGTGAGGTTTTGCGCCGTACGCCAGTATTCGAGATTCTTGTGATCTGACTGGATTTCGAACACACTAGGCAGCCCTTCAAGGTAGTGACGCCAGGCCTGCAGGGCTCGGATGATTGCCAACATCTCCTTGTCATAGATCTCATAGTTCCGTTCAGCATCGCTCATTGACTCAGAGTGGAAGGCTACAGGGTGCCATTTGCCATCCTCTGCTTCCTGAGACAGGACTCCGCCAGTTGCATAGCCAGAGGCGTCGACTTCGATGCGAGTTCTACGGTTAGGATCATACATCCGCAGGACAGGGCTTTCTACGAAGCGTCGTTTGAGCTCATCAAAGGCAGCCTGCTCCTCAGCTTCCCATTTCCAGGGTGCCTTGCCAGTGAGACGGTCGAGGGGTTTGCAGACTGCACTGAAGTCCTTTATGAACCGCCGATAGAAGTTCGCAAATCCACGGAACTTTCGTACGTCTGAGGTGTTCTGGGGGACAGGCCATTCAGCGATACCCTTGACCTTCACCGGGTCCATCTCCACCTGGTTCTCTGAGACGAGGACACTGAGGTATTCAACCTTGGGCTGTTCAAACTCGCACTTCTCTGGTTTGCAAAACAGGTCATGCTCTGCTAGACGCTTCAGGACTTCGCGTACAAGTGTCCGATGCTCCTCGAGGTCGTTGGTAAAGATGAGGATGTCGTCGAGGTAGATGGTTATCTTGCCGAGTACGATGAGGTCCTTAAAGATGTCGTTCATGAGTGCAGAGAACGTGCTAGGCGAGTTGGCTAGCCCAAAGAACATGACGTTCGGTTCGAACAGTCCTCGATTGGTCACAAAAGCTGCCTTCCATTCATCACCAGTCTTTATCCGTACGTTGTTGTACCCCCAGCGTATATCGAGCTTGGTAAAGTACTTGGCCCTTTTGAGTCGATCCATCAGGTCCGAAACCAATGGCAGTGGGTAACGGTTCTTAATGGTGATGTCGTTCAGCCGTCGATAGTCCTGTACTGGACGTAGACTGCCATCCTTCTTTTTGACGAAGAAGAAGGGTGAGGACATCGGTGACTTCGACTCCTGGATGTAACCTTTGGCCAAGTTCTCAGTAAGGAACTTGTCTAGCTCGGTTTGTTCACTGGGCGACAGGGGGTACACTCTGGAATGGAACATCTTTGCATCAGGTACGAGTTCGATTGCGTGATCGTAGGGGCCATGCTTGGGTAAGTGTTCAGATGCCTCTTTTGAAAAGACCTCAAGATATTCGTGGTACTGCTTGGGTACAATCTCCTCAACCGGGCGGATCTCCTTCTTTTGATACTCCTGTTCTGCAAGCTGCTGTGAATACGTGTGCGTTGCTGAAACAAAGAGTTTGGGGGCATTGCGAAGGGTCCGTCCAGTAGCGAGTGCCTCGAGAAAAGATTCCTCGGTACCATCCCATTCTGGTAGAAAACCTGGTGGTGGAGGCCTGACCTCCTCCTCTTCCTCCTCGACCATCATGGCCGTACATATCCTTCCCACCGTCTTAGCCTTCCTTACCCGTCGAGGACCATTGCGCGCCGTAAGCCGTACCTCCGTATCACGTGCTTTGGTCTCAACAGGTTCGGATGCCTTCTGGTGAGTTGAACACGTCTCTGGACACCTCGAGAGGCGTAGCGAGCCACGTTTCCAGTCTATCTCCGGGTTGTGCTCGCGCAGCCAGTCTAGTCCAATGATAGCATCCTCCTCTCCGATGTCTGTGACTACAAACACCACCTTCTCTCGGTGGTCTCCAATTGCCATGTCCAACACGGCTACCTCCGTGATCGTTCCATCACGGTTTTCCGTCCCATCGATGTTATACAGCGGGATGGGTTTGGCCAACCTCCTCGTGGTGACCCGATTCCGTTCTACGAATCGTCTACTCAAAAACTTGGTAGTAGCTCCACTATCTACCATGGCAACAATGTCCTTGTGTCGCTGCTTGCCGATAAGTTGTACTGGGATATGAAAGTGTTGTCCATCATGGTTGACTTCGTATACGAAGGACGAACGCAGTACTGCAAATCGACTGTTACTGCTCGAGCCGGCACGCGCAGCATCTAGTGCGGCTCGAATCAGAAACCCTCCTCCTTGGCTAGTGTGGCCGCGGCGAGCCTTTCACCAAGCCGCTTGATCTATACCTGCAACAACTGCACTTGCAGTGCTTCGATCCGCGCTTTCAGTGTTTGGAGTTGTTCGGCCTGAGATGGCGGGATGGCGGACATAGCGGTGGGGTGATCGAGGGTTTCTAGGTGGGTGTTGTGGGATGCCTCGCTTCCTATCCCAGGAATGAACACGGCAGGTGCACGATCCAACACTGTTTGCTCAGCCTCCTCGGCCTATTGCTGTGTCTTAGCCCAAGGGACACGGGCCCAAGGGTGTTCTGCCTTGGCTTTGTTTCGCCGCCTTTCTCTAGCCTCCCACGCCGTGAGGCGGACCACTTCTGTCAGTACCAGGGTCTCGTGTTAGGAGCTTTCCGCGTACTGTACCACTGAGAGTGGCAAGCCTCAGGTTGCGCCGAGACCACGTCCGATGGTGTGACTAGAGCGCGTACTACACTAGGCCAACACAGAGGATCTAAGTGCGTACCGTACGAGAGAGAAAGAATGTGGGTAGAGTACACCGGTGCTCATGTAGAAGTTTCGACCTAATGTTACGACTGGCTGTCGAGTAAGATCAGGGAGGCTTACGAGACGAGCAAGGGTGTTGACGAGCGCTTGTGCAGCGAGAGTGGAGCAAGGCTCGACAGTCAGGCTGGGGACAAGAGTGTATTGAGTGAAGTATCTACAAGGGAAATACAGTGGGGCTCACCTGGGGACAAGAGGTCGAAACTAGAGTCCCCAGGTAGCAGGCTACAGTCCTTATATACATGTGCAGGTCCATGGGAATGGAGTACAGTGGTAACTACGGTCGCAGGAATGGAAAGGGAGAACAATGGTGTAGGGAACAATAGCGACGGGAAACAACAGGGGAACAATGGGGAGACAGGGGCTATTGTACTTGGAAACAATGCGGAGGGTTTACAATGCTATGGAGGATGACGAGGACGACATTGGACGTAAACTAATCAAGAAAGGAAACCTGGGCGCTAAGGTAGGCGCTAAATGGGGTGTTCGTAACAGCTATGAGGCGAAACGATCAGGGTCCACCAAAAGACACTTGGCAAAGAGACACATAAGTCATCTTGTCCTCTTGAGCCACGTTGCACGTCTGACAGACGATGTCTTGGATCAGGCCATACAAGTCTAGACAAATGGCCAAGGCACGCGTAGGGAATAAGCTCTCTCACTCATCTTAGAATCATGCTCGGCTTCTTTGTCTCTTGTGTTATGTCTTCCAGTTACTTCTTCCACCTCTCATGCTTGTATCTTCAGGTTCCGATTGTACAATATTGATATTGGTTTCACGCCTTCTCATATTCCTTCCCTTCCTTTGAATGGCATGAACATAACTGTTGCCAAGTTTGTGTATTTGTTATCTCCTGGACTGGTATTTACTGTTACCTACTTTGGCTCAATTTGCCATGTCTTGGCTGCTCAGTCCGTTTCAACTTGCAAAACAGAGTCTACCGCATATCTGCGTGGTCCGGACACTATATACGTTGTCGTAGAACCCCCTGTTGGATCAAAATTCTTAGCGTTTGAGGTACTCTAGAGTTAGGATGATATCGGTCTGAACATGCTTGGACGAGATTCAGTAACCAGAAAGTGATCGGGAAAAATGACCACAGGACACATCACATCGACATCTACACGATGAGGTAAAGTAAACAAGCTATGTGAACGATGAATCGACCAGGGAAACATTCCAAGCCGCTCTTTTCTATTGACGGCCTATAAAAGTCGGCACCCCCCTTTGGCGCTTACCAGTGTCTCTTCTTCTCCTTCTCCTCCCTCCCTCAACACCAACCAACAATGTCAACCATAAAAATGTCGACAATTACCATCCCGCCTGTAGACCAGCCTTTACAATCAATACTCCTCAATCCAACTACGAACTTTGCACCCTCAACCACTGAGAACGCGTCCCAGTCCAACACACCCACCGCCAGGCCCACGGACCAGACGCCACCGCCACGGCTGTCGACTGCTATCCCAGACGGATCCCGTGACACCATTGGCCAAGGATCACGTCGCAATCTCCGAAGGCGAGGAGGTTCTCCCCCGCCGCCCCTCCCCCGCCCACCAACATGCCGACGATACGCTTCGCGAACAAAACCACAAGGCTGCACGAATCTTCGCGAGCAGCGAGCCCTCCAGAAACTTTTGACGAACGGCGCACTTCGCCCTCCACGACCGCATCGCCGTCATATGGCAAACTGCATGGTCGACGCCGAACTCGAGAACGCGGCCACCGATCGCGCCTTCAAGGTCATTCGGGAGAGCGACAATGTGAGGCGGGCCACTGCCGAGGTCGAACACGCGATGGCCACTGACCCGTACATGTTGTCGAGGTCCTCTTACACCGCGAACTGGGTAGAGGACAATGACAGGGTACAGCATTCTGAGGAGCCGTGGTGAACGAGGATCCGACGTACGTGGTTCGGTCGTAGTTCGATCATTCCTCGTCGTGACTGACTTGCGGACGCATTCAGCTCTTCAACACATTGGCTCAACGACGACTTCCACCAACTCCAATGACGCCCTCCCTGTTGTAATTTATCTCATTAGTCTCTCTTCATTCCCAACATATAATTCGCCGTCCAATGGCATGAGTAACTTACTTTGTTGTCACTCTCCCTCTACCGTACCCACTACTCCGCGTCTGGGGTCTGCCCATGCTTTGCTTTGCGTTAGTCTGCTTGACTGTCTTCCACGCTGCCATATCCTGCTACATCCCATTCCGATCCTGATCTATGCTCTCCCAGTTACGTGTCCACGCTGTTCTCCGATTTCACTCTGCACTGTTGTATCCTGCCAAATCTCCTTACCATTGTATTCCGAATCATCATTGAACACCACAGACGTATTGAAGGTATCTCTGTGGCATTGACATGGCTCCGTCCCGGTGGCTGCATTTGCTTATTACCCAGAAGCCGACGTCGATTGAAGGATGGGTGACTGCAGTTGCGAGCCGACCTTCTTAATGATAGTCAGCAGCAAACAGATATCGCGAATATTGACCATACCAACTCTGCCACTCGAGGGTGTATTCCGGGCAGCCTCTCCACGTGGTCGAACGAATTTGCCAGGACTAAAGTAGCTTGATGTCTATTGAAGCAGTCAACAACATAT
>PJEW03000043.1:0-23126 GCA_002900995.3 Ganoderma boninense | reverse complement strand
TCCACGCAACAAGAATCATGCAAAACGGTCAAGTATTGGCCTAGTTATGATGTTTTTCAACTCCAGTAGACCCACTGTATAACAGTAAGACACTCCGGGCAAGTGTCTTAACCCGGAAGGCAGGGTCTTAAACCAGCTAACAGGAACTGTTCAAGCTATAAGTTGGCTTCCTCTCAACCGTTTTGCATGATTCTTGTTGCGTTGGATAGCCCTCATTTAGCTCTATTTAGTCGACCTATTACATGTCCTATCCATGGTGGGCCAAGGGGGGCATAGGGTGTATACTGTGAGGATACTGATAAGGGAGCCCAAATAGATCCACTGGCCTGATAACAAATATGATTATGGATTCAGGTAGCAGGTAAATACACATCTACGATGCAAAAGAGATGAGGGGAAACGGTGCAAAACTGCCTGAGATATAGCAGGATGAGTATAAGATGGGGGCAGGAGGAGAGGGTTGGCCTCCCGGGGCGACCAGTGGTCCGTTCAGGACGTTCAGGGGCTCGTTAGAAAGCTATGAGTAAGGGCTTTCCAGGTGTACCACGGGCACAAAAAACGGCCCATGCGTTGTGGAGATATGGGCCGTCGAAGTAGGAGAGGCTGCATACTGATGGGCATCCTGCATGATGGGCTGACTATCAGTGTACAAGTAGATAGATGGCATAAAATGCAGTACAACAGACGTACAAGTGAGTGAAAACAGTAAGGCAAACGGTCCAGGGGTTGCTGAGATACAGATACCTGCTCCCCAGGAGGAAAAGGTATCTGCTCCGGGACGACCGCTGGACGGATTTGGACGCATGAGGGCTCGTTAGGTGCATATTAGAAATGCGAATCTAACGAGCCCTCACGCGCCCAAAACGGCCAAGAAACGGAAGAGATATTCACCAAACAGTGCCCCCTAGGTCGACCATAAGGGGGCACTATGGGTCTGGGTAGGGGCCACTATGTAGTAACTGAGTATATACATTTTGTTCGCCTTTAAAATGCGAACAGAACGCACCTACAATGAAGGGAAACGGCCCAAGAATGGCCTAACAGCAAGGGGAACAAGGTCCCCCACCTCCCAGGCACTGGGCACTTGCCTAATTGGGCCAGGGAAGCCGGGAGGTTGATATTTGATGGGAGGAGGCATCCCGGAAGGCAGGATTGATGGGAGAAGCAAGGGGACACAGCCACAGCAGGCCCGGGGGGCCAGAATTGATGGCAGGAACAACAGGGTACAGCCACAGCAGGCCCGGGAGGCAAGGATTGATGGGAGTAGCAAAAGGGTACAGCCACAGCAACTCCGGAAGGGCTTAGATAAGCATGGGGGCTCTCTCTGGAGGCCCCGGAGGAGGCTCTGCCTAATTGGGTAGAACCCGGCATAAGCCCCGGGGGCTTATGATACATCGTGCATTTAACCGTAATATGATGTAAAACGCTCCTGGGATATTACCGTAATATGATGTATCATTACCACAACATATGGTGCGCGCGGTGCATAAACGCGACACTATCAGTTCCTGACTCTGGAAACGCATGGACCATGCATAGGTGTCCCTCCAGCTTGCGGATGGTGTGGGCTGCAATCCTCCGAACACGGGGATGCTGTTCCTTGATGCTCAGGCGCTGTTTGCTCAGGTCGAGAACAAGATCAGTGCGATCATCTTCAGGTTTGACATCCGAGTCGACCTCGCTATTGCCGGCCTCCTACAGTGGGAGGGGATGTTAGCTAGACAAGACATGAAGGCAGTGTGGCAGTTGCACACCTCGAAGTTAGGGCGTGCCTTGCGCGTACGCTTCGCGGGGGTTCTCTCCGATTCGGTGTCCTCGGGCTTGAGATCGGAATCCGCCCATGAGATGTCCTGGGAGAGACTCACTCAGGTGCAAGCATCGAGACATGAAAATAAACGCACCTCATTGTGCTTGCGCTTCGTCGCACGCGAGACCATGCCACGGCTGCCCGGCTTCTTGAGTGGTCGACCTACGGACAGGATGGGATCATGAACCATCGGACACTACGTTGGCACGTACCATCCGACGCCTTCACTCCGGGCTTCGCTCTAGGACTCTGCTCTGCTCGTTGCTTCCTCGCCTGCATGCGCTTTTGCTTGCGACTAAGACACCGTTCATCCTCCTTCTCCTGCATTGCAGTAGTCTTTCAGCGGTCATCCTCTTCAAACATGGGTGAGCGTGCGACTGTCTTCGCTTGCTTTCTGGTGAGTGGTACCTGGAGAAATTGGATGTGAGCAGTAGAATGAGATACAGCAATGTTATCAAATGAAATGTACACGTACTTCATCCTCATCGCTTGAGGGGGCGCGGGAGCGTTTGGTTTGCCCCGACATCGCAGGACTGCCGCAATCGTGGTCGAGGATAGCAGGCGATAATGGGACGCGCCGCCCGCGCAACAAGTCAGGGCCCTTCCTGGTATGAGGGGACTTGTGGTGTTGGATTTGGCTGTGCTCAATGGGATCTGGGCCGTCCTCATCCTCAGCGTTGCGCGCGGACTCTTGATCTTGGTCTACCCAGGTCAGGGCCTAAGAGGTGCAAAGCGATGGGAGCCATGGGTGCGGGATGAGAGGCAGCGGGTGCTCGCACTCACCTCGGCGTCGAATAGCGCTTCGAGCGCATCTGCCCCCTTCTTCTCCAACGCCTCCAACTCGCTATCTGACGAACTGTCCTCGGATGGTTCATCTTCTGCTTGGTCGTCACTGTTCTTGTCCGTGTCCTCTTCATCCTCGCTGGCTTCTCTGTTGTGGTCTTCCGCTGCCCTCGCGCCCGCTCGCGTCCTGGCACTCATCTTCTCGGGTTTCGACGCGGCCTTGCCAACACCGCTTTCAGCGCCGAGCTTGTGATCCAGCCTTCGGTTCCTGTCTGGTGCACGGCCAGCGAACGTCTCACTGGTATGGTCACCATCTTCGGAGTCGTCGGAGTCGAAGGGCATATCGGGAGCTCGGTGCTTGTGCGTCTGTTTCACTTTCAGGTGTGTCTTTGCTGCTGACTTCTCGGACTTGCTCACTGTGACTGCCAGGGAGTGAGAATGTCATTTGTATTTCAATTGAACAGTCATACTGACCCTTGGCCTTGCTTGCAGGATCCCTCTTCTGGGGCACGAACTCCTGCCAGGCTAAGGGAGGTGAGTTTGAATTAATTGAATAGCCGTGACTGAATGTCGCACCTGCAGAAGCCTTGGCTTTCGAAGCGCAGCTGTGGTGCGCTTAGCGAGTACGTCAGCCTCGAGCTCAGCGTCCAGCAGTCGATAAGCGACAACTAACCTCGCAAGGTGCCTCCCTCTCGGCCTGAGGGTGTTGGCTCAGGCAGAGAGTCAGACAAACCTTCATCATCAGAGGACAGGATGACTTGAGGACGCCGAGCCATGATTGGGTAAGGGTGTGGAGGAAAGGAGTGTGAAGAAAAGAGCGTTGATGAATTGAGGAAAAGGTTATGGTATAGATGAGTGAGGGTGGAAAGAAAACGGTGAGTAAAATATTCGCTGGCGCGTTATGGATGTTGAAGTGACGGTCAAAGCCAGATATCGGGATGACCCCAAGCTGGGGAGTATGCTCATGTTTGTAACGGGTCAGCAAAGAACTTTGGAGTCCGCGCGTGTCCGCAGGCGCGCTCATCGTGTACTCTTCGTACTCAATATTACTTACTCCTCCCCCATGTCCCCAAAGTCCAAAAAGTGTTTGCGCAAGCATACGCAGCGGTGCACCGGATGCCAATGGAAGTTCACGACCACAGGTTACTGGCAACATCTTCGCCAGACAGCAAAACCGGCGTGCGTCGCTGTGCACGACATGGAGGAATGATATCGCGCTTCCTCCCATAACTCGGCCTCTCCATCGACATCTCCCTCATCGTTCACTTCACGTTCTCCATCCCCCCAGACCGATGGCGACAATCAAGATCCAGAACTGGAGCCTCTAGCCCAACCTTTCAAAGGCGATTACTACAGCGGGTACGCACCAGACGATTTCAATGATTACGACAAATTCGACACCGCTTTGCAAGTGGATGCGGAAGATGTGATCGACAATGTGGTTGAGGAGGGAGTTGGCAGTGCTCAGGACGAGAATGTGGGTGCGATCGCAGGTAGAGGCGATGCTGCCGCAGAGGTAGCCGGTGGTTCGGGCAACGATGGAGGAACGGTTGCGGAAGCTCGGGATGGTCCAGCCCTGGACTCTAGTGGTTCACAGGCAGGCAATGGCCAGGGTGGGGATGACGAAGAGGACGACTTGGAGGTCAAGGAGGATGCAGCCGTTGAAGACGCAGACGTCTTCGAGGAGGAAGATGCCTGGGAACCTCCACCACTCCCCCAAGCACCCGTCATTCCCGATCCTAGCCCTGAATCTGATCTCGATGAGGAGGTCCCTCCCCAGGTTACGCGACAGTCTGCTCAACAGCGGTTTTTCCACAAGACGTTCGTCGTTTGTTTTCCAGGCCGTCATGTGGGCACTCTGACTCCCACTGCGGCGAGTTCTGCCTCATACGCCAGCTACCAGAACACGGTTGACTCTCATGGTCAAAACCTATACGCGCCGTTCCAATCTGCAGTAGACTGGAAGGTTGCCCGCTGGGCGAAGATGCGCGGACCTGGCTCGACCGCCGTGACCAAGCTTCTTCAAATAGAGGAGGTGAGTAACCTGAGCCTTGGTTCCATTTGCCTACCCGGCTCATCATGACGACTATAGCTCGTCGCGCTGCTCGGGCTGTCCTTCAAAAACACCCGAGAATTAAACAGGATCCTGGATGACGAAGTCCCAGATGGCCGACCTCGATTCATCCACCGGGAGATCGTCGTTGCTGGTGAGTCATTCAAAGTCTTCTACCGAGACGTCATCAAGTGCATCTGCTCGCTTTACAGTGACCCCGAGTTTGCAGGCATCTTAGTGTTTGCAGGCATCTTAGTGTTTGCCCCCGAACGTCACTACGCCGACGCTGATCACACCGTACGCGTCTACTTTGACATGCACACCGGACGATGGTGGTGGGATACCCAGGTGTGTATTGTCTGCGGCATCGCTCAAATCAGGGCTAATGTTGATATCTTGTGCAGAAGGAAATCGAGAAGAAGAAGCCTGGCGCCACGATCATCCCCATTCTCATCTCATCGGACAAGACCCAGCTCACGGTTTTCGGCAACAAAACTGCGTATCCCATCTATATGACCATCGGCAATCTTCCCAAGGACATCCGTCGCAAGCCCTCTCGCTGCGGACAAATCCTCCTCGCTTATCTGCCCACATCCCACCTCGAGCACATCACGAGCAAGACAGTTCAGCGTCGCGTCATTGCAAATCTATTCCATGTGTGCATGTCCACAATACTCAAGCCTCTCATCAAGGCAGGCATTCACGGCATCAAGGTGACGAGCGGCGACGGCGTTGAACGCCGTGGACATCCAATCTTTGCGATGCACATTGGCGACTACCCTGAACAACTTCTCATTACATGCTGCAAAAATGGCACGTGTCCGAAATGTGACATCTTACAGAACGAGATGGGTGACACTGTAGACTTTCGCCGCCCATTTCGCAACCTCGACAATGTTCTCGACGCCCTCGGAGAAGTCAATACTTCCGCCACAGCCTTCACCCGCGCTTGTTGCGAAGTAGGCATTAAACCTGTTCGCCATCCATTCTGGCAAGGCTTACCATATGTCAACATTTTCCGCTCAATCACCCCAGACATCCTCCATCAGCTACATTAAGGCGTCGTCCGGCATCTCATCGGGTGGCTGAAGAAGGCATACGGTCCTGAAGAGCTTGACGCACGCTGTCGCCACCTACCTCCGAACCATCAAATTTGCCTCTTTATGAAGGGAATCTTGACACTACAGTGGGTCACTGGGAAGAAGCATGCTGATATGTGTCGCTTCCTCCTCAGCTTGATTGTTGGCCTCCCACTTCGTGGTAGCATGTCTCCCGTCCATCTTGTGCACGCAGTGCAAGCCCTCTTGGACTTCCTTTATCTAGCACAGTATCCGGCCCATACCTCAGAAACTCTGGAACAAGTCTGCGCGGCTCTCCAGCGCTTCCATGCAAATAAGGCGATTTTCGTCGACCTCGGCATCTGGTAGCATTTCTACTTCCCAAAACTGCACTCACTTGACCACTATCCTTTTTCAATTAGGCTTTTCAGCACCACCGGCAATTACGACACTCAATATACGGAGCGGTTACACATAGATTTTGCGAAGGACGCCTACCGCGCAACAAATCACAAAGATGAGTTTCCGCAGATGACTCTCTGGCTTGAGCGCCATGAGAAAGTTCTCAGGCATGGCGCGTACATTCAATAGAGGCTCGACCGTGCGGCTGAATCTCAAGCTTCTGGGACCCATGCCTCTTCTCAACATTCAACTCCACTGCCGCCTCCTCCCGCCGCTCCTCTCCATCTACATCTTTTTCCTCCTGCAGCCCCCGCACCATCTCCTACTATGCTTACCCAAATCAAGCTCATGAAGTGGCCAACTGTTCCGTCGCTTCGTTTGGAAGTTGCAGAGCGCTCTTACAGTGCCCAATTTTTCTGTGATGCGCTCTCACGCTTTATCGTTAAGTACCGCGATCCAACTCTGGTTGACAAGCATGACATTGAGCGCAAGGCCAACAAGATGGTTTTCCGGTTTTCAACTCTTCCGGTATTCCACCGTGTCAAGTTTGTCCTTGAGGATGCACAACACCTTGGGGTCATGGACACTACTCGAGATGCTGCGCATGCCAGACCAGCACGCAAGGACCGGCAGGGACGAAGCGTACCAGCACGGTTTGACACTGTTTTGGTCAACGACGGCACCGGTGGACCAGCTGGTGTTTCAGGTTTGTTTTTATGAATTAACACTCATCAACAGCTGCCTCATACATACGTACTGGCAGGTTATTGTGTCGGCCGTCTCCGGCTTATCTTCAAGCTGCCATCAAGTGCTTGTCAAGCACACCTGCCTGGGATCATCCCTTCAGGGCATCTGGCTTATGTGGAGTGGTTTACGGTGTTTACTCAACCTGATCGTGTACATCAAATGTACAAGGTTTCCCGCTGTCGCAACAGTCAGCGGGACCTTCTCACAGACATTGTCGAAGTGCGCCACATCCGTCGGAGCTGTCATTTACTTCCAGTTTGCATTGGTAATGTCCCTCGCAACCGTACAAGTAGTACTGCATTAGATACATGTGAGGACTTTTGGGTAAACCCTTTCAGTGACGCACATATGCATATGACTCTAGTTTAGTTTGACTACGCCCTGAATAATATGTTTTGATTGTCTGCTACATTGCTGGCTTTCTATTCTCAAGCTGCCAACATGTGTATATTGGCTGTAAAAGCATAATATTACTGAGCACTCTCAATACATATATGTAATATGTATGCAGACAATATGGATAGGACAAATTAGCAGTATTATTCTCCACTAGTGGCACATTAGCATCTATTATGCTTATTACATGTAGTTGGCTTTTGGGATTTTTCCTGATGTGACTGGGTAAGGGCCTGCATAGTGGTCAACTAACTTCCTTGATACTCCAGGGACGTGGAAGTTCCTCATGTCGAGCCACACCTTCTAGCCTTCCTTGAACTCTGGAGTGTCTCGTACATAACGGTCATAGTACTCCTTCATCTGTTCGGCTGTTAGAGCCAGTGCTGCAGTTGCATCCTCTCGTGCACGTTGTAGCTCCTCACATCGTTCATCTGCTGTGGGCACTGCCATAGACAACATGGAGATGTGGAACTGGGGTTCAAAGCCATACATGAGGTAGAAGGGTGAATATCCTGTCGATGAGTGCGAGTGTGAGTTGAAGGCAAACTCTGCTATCAGCATCCACTTGACCCAATCATCGCGGTGTTGTGTGCAGTACATGTGCAAGTACACCTCAATCTCCTGGTTCCACCGTTCAGATTGGCCATCCATCTGGGGATGATAGGCAGTAGACATTGCACTCTCAATGCCAAGTCCCTTGAGGATCACACGGAAGAGCTTGCTCGAGAACTGTGGTCCTTGGTCAGGAACCATCTTGCGTGGCAGGCCATGAAGATGGAAGTGCTCTCGGATGAAGTTGTCTGCAGCTCCTTCAGCATTGATCTCCTTGGTACAGGGGATAAGATGGATCATCTTCCCATGTTGATCAACAATGGGCTGGAGTGCATTGAATCCATCTACCACTGGTAGTCCGGTGATGAAGTCACAGGTTACTACCTGGCCAGGGCCATCCGGGATCTCATTGGGCTGTATGGGACCATACAGCTTTGCATGTGAGTTTTTGCCATGGCGACAGGTGTCATAGGTCTCCACATACTGCTTGACAAACTTGCCCATGCTTGGCCACCAGTAGTTGCGTGAGATGAGCTCCAGTGTCTTTGCCTGTCCAGGGTGTCCAGCGGGTGGGAGGTCGTGGTGAATGCGTACAATCTTGTCACAGCCTATCGACTGCGCCACCAAACAAACAAACAAAAGGGCTCACTGATGGGGCACACAGGGGGTGGCAACAGAAGGGAAGAGGATGGATTGCCTAGACTAGAAGGCGCAGAGGGGCAGGGGCTGTTAGGCTGCCTACAGTGGAAGGGAGGGAAGAACAGAAGACAGAATCTGAGGTTCTTGATCCCACATCACAGCCCTTTATATATTACATGGGAACGGTGCACAGACCATCAGTTCAGGGCAGGTCCCGGGACCTGTCGCAGGTGAGAAAATGATCTAAGAAGCAGATAAGATAGAGAAAGAGATAAGATAAGAGGGAGAGATGAGATAAGGAAAAGAGAGATAAGATAAAGGAAAAGATAAGATGAACTGAGAGATAACTTGTCCTGATAAGATGCCAGACCGAGTGTGGCGCGAAAAACCGTGACACTACCCCCTCTTCAAGACTTGAGCTCCAGTGAAACGTTCAAGCCAAACATGCCGGTTAAACTGCCTCTGGACTGGGCGCGGGTTTGTGAGTGAGATAGGCTGTGCAGCCTCCGGGTGTGCGACATGGAACTCATCCAACAGGTCCTTGCAATGTTTGACATTCCGTACTGGCTCCCAGGTGGCTTCGCTAACATCGTATCCTACCCACTTCACCAAGTACTGGACATATCCATAGTAGGTCTTCGAGTCGAGTATCTTTTCAACTTCAAACTCGTCGTGGCCTTCTACTTCAATGGGGTCAGGTTTGGTTGGATTTCGGTCACCAATCTCATCTTCATGGTAGGGAATAAGCTTCGAGGCATGGAAAACTGGATGAACCTTGTTCTGTGGAGGCAGCTGGAGTTTGAAGTCCGCAGGTCCTACTTGCTCGACGATCTCATAGGGGCCAAAGTTCTTGGCTGACAACTTGGCTGCTGATTGCTTGATCTTGAGATCCTTTCCTTTGAGCAGTACTTTGTCCCCAACCTTGAACGGCACCTGGCTCTTGTACTGGTCGTAGTACCACTTCATCCGTTCAGCGGCCAAAGTCAGAGAGGCTTGTGCCTGTTTTCGGGCTTCTGTGCGGTTTTGGAAGATTTCTTCAAGAGTTGGGAAACCCAGCTCTCCTTGTACGTCCGGAGCCATCTTGGGGTTGTAGCCATACTCGACGAAGAAGGGGGACAGGCTGGTAGACTCATGTGCCATGTTGTTGTACGAGAACTCTGCTGAGGCGAGGAGGGTGGCCCAGTCGTTGGGTCGGTGTTCGGTGAATATCCGCAAGTATTGTTCCAATGACTGGTTGACCCGTTCAGTCTGTCCATCCGTCTGAGGGTGGTATGCCGTCGACATTGATGCCCGGATTCCCAGCTTCTTGCAAAACTCCTTGAAGAGCGTGCTTGCAAACTGTGTTCCCCTATCTGAGATAACTTGCCATGGAAGACCATGTAACTTTAGGATGTGTTCGTATACGAGCTCGGCAGCATCCGAGGCTGAGAAGTGGTCATCACATGCAAAGAAGTGAGATCGTTTTGTTAGCCGATCTACTACCACGGCAATTGCTGTGTATGTGTTGCCATGCTTGTCGTAGGACTCAGGAAGTTGGGTGATAAGGTCTATGCTCCACACTTCCCATGGGCCTGCTGGGACTTCGTTTGGCTGCAAGAGACCGTATGGGGGGACCCGTGATGCTTTGTTTCGTTGGCATGTGTCGCAGCCTTTGACGTACTTCTTGACATCGATTGTGATTCCTGGCCACCAGTAGTTGCGAGTGATGAGCTCCTGAGTCTTCCATCGGCCTGGGTGTCCAGCGAGTAGTGTGTCGTGGTGGAGCTTTAGCAGGTCAAGTCGCAGTTGTCTATCCTTTGGTACATAAACTTTGCCTCTACGGAGGAGCAAGCCATTCTCGAAGTTCCATTCCTGTAGTGCCTTTCCAAACTCCCGGGGGCCGCTGTTGAGCAGTGACCTATAATCCTTAGTCATTGTGTCGTCTTCCAGTGCCTTTTTGATCCTTTCCAACAGTTGTTCGTCATCAACCTCTGAGGCGTGCCCTGGCTGTATTGCTTTGATCGCAAAAAACTCTGGTTTCAAAAGGGTTTGGCCAGCGTTGTCACTGCTTACCCCCTCTTCATGATCTGGCCTCCTGGACAGAGGGTCCGCACGAAGCATGGTTTTTCCGGGGCGGTGTCGCAGGTTGAAGTTGAATCGTGAAAGGAAAAGGCTCCAGCGAGCTTGTCGTCGAGTGAGCTTCTGAGCCTGTCGGAAGTAGGTAAGGTTGAGGTGATCGGACCAGATTTCGACAGGGATTGGGTGTCCTTCCAAGTAGTGACGGTATTCCTCTAACGCTCGTATGATTGCCAGTAGCTCCTTGTCATATATCTCGTAGTTGCGTTCATGTTCATTTAATGACTTAGAGTAGAATGCAACAGGGTGCCAGAGGTTGTCTTCTCCAAGCTGTTCCAACACTGCTCCCGTTGCAAAGTCAGACGAGTCGGTTTCTAGCCGGAATGGTGCAGTGTCGCTAGGGATTCTCAAGATTGGAGCTGTTGTAAACGCGGTTTTGAGGGCCTGGAATGCTTGTTCTTGTGCTTCTTCCCATTGCCATGGCGAGTCTTTGCACGTTAGGACAGTTAACGGACGGGCAATCTTGGAGAAGTCCTTGACGAACCGCCGGTAGAAGTTGGCCAGACCTAAAAACGCCTGGACATGCTTGACCTTGGTTGGAGTTGGCCAGTTCTTAACACCTTCGACCTTTGCGGGATCCATTGTGATCGAATCCTTGGAGATAATCAGGCCTAGGAACTCGACTGATGGCTGCTCAAACTTGCACTTTTCTGGCTTGACAAAGAGGTCGTTAGCTCGTAGCTTTTGTAGTACTCGTTCTGTGAGCTGCCGGTGTAGTGTGAGGTCATCCGTAAAGATGAGGATGTCGTCGATGTAGACTACCACGTGTCCTGTAGCAATTTCCTCCTTGAGTACTTCGTTCATCATAGCCTGGAAGGTGCTTGGTGCATTACAGAGGCCGAATGTCATGACCGTTGGCTCGTACAGTCCTCGGTGGGTGATAAATGCTGCTTTCTCTTCATCACCCTCCCGTATTCGGACATTGTTGTATCCCCATCTCAGGTCTAAGGAGGTGAAAATTGACGGCTGAGAGAGTCGGTCGATCAAGTCCGGTATCCGTGGTATGGGAAACTTGTCCTTCTTGGTAGCGGCATTGAGGGCACGATAGTCCTGTACTAGCCGTAAACTCCCGTCCTTCTTCTTAACAAAGAAAACTGGTGCTGCAGCAGGGCTCTTGGAACGTCGGATGTATCCCTTGCTTTCCTGCTCGTCGATCCAACTATCCAGCGAGTTTCGTTCTTGGGGGTTTAACGGGTAGAGCTTGGCTGGCTTAGGCAATGTCGCACCTTCCGCTAACTCGATTGGATGGTCATAGGGCTTGCGTGTTGGCATCCGTTCTGACGCTGTCTTGGAGAAGACGTCACCATACTGGTGGTAATGTGTGGGGACATGACTAGACCAGTATCCCTTGTCTTGTTGTCCCAGCGTTTCTTCCTTCTTCTCTTCGACACGTGCTCGCAGTATCCTGGCATCAGGGTCATCCGAAAACTTCATCCAGTGCACAAACTGGTCAGTGTTGTCCCAGGGTTCTGGTTCAAGCTGACCGTAGCTGTCTCGTGCAAACTCCTCTAACCGGGGCTCGTCTATAGCTTGGACCTCTTCTTCCTGTGTCAGCAGCTCTTTGGGGTGGCACGTGGCTGGGCATCGTGTGAAGTTGACTTGTCCATTCTTCCAATCGATTTCGGGGTTGTGCTCTCTTAAGAAGGTCATCCCAATGATGAGGTCTCGATTCCCAATGTCGGTAACCAAGAATGACTGCCAACTAGTGTGTTTCCCAATGGTGACCATGCATCGTGTGTAGTGGTGATGAGGCCCTTCTTGTTTTCCGTTGCATCTGCGTTGAATACTCGTATGTCCCTAGAAAGCCGCCGCAATTCTAAACCATGTTCCTGAACAAACCAATAGTGTGCAAAACTGGAGTAGGCTCCACAGTCTACTAGGGCTTCTGTCTGGATTTCACGTTTGCCTTGCTTGAGGGTGAGCCCTAGATCTAATGATTGCTTTTGCCTGCGAGACGAGGCAAGGTATATATAATGTGATCTAGGTACAAAAGACTCCTCTAAGTGGCTTACGCTACTACTACATATAGACCGGATGTTACGACCAGACTTTGTTACATCCGCTGGAGAAAATCCTGCTCGTCAACCTCGACGATCCGCGCGGTAGTCTCCTGCTCTGGGGCCTTGTTCTTCTTCTCAAACTCCTTGAGCGCATTGATGACAAACTCCATTCGGTCTTGATCTTGACTGTCTTCACCCATAGCGCGTACCCGAGTGCCTTTTGCCTTTGTTGTGTCCGGGAGCTCGTAGTACCCTTTGTATACCGGGTTTCGACACTTGACACCACTCTTGAAGGGATGCCGACCACAGCGGAAACAGAGCTTCTTGGCGAGCCATTCCTCCTGCTCCTTGGAGAGTTTTTCCGGTTTGCGTACAGTGTCGATGTCCATGGCATTTGGATCTCGGGCAGGCCTTGACGACATTGGCTGACGGACTCCTCGGTAGTGCATCTCGATCCCTAGTGCCCAGTCTAAGAAGTCTTCCCATTGGTCTGGAACCGTGAGTGGTGACAAAGAGCGATGGGTGGTCATGGTTGTAAACAGGTCTCCCTTGCACTGAGACTCGATCCGTCGGATAAGTTCCACATCAGAGTAGCCAGACTTGATAGCAAAACGGCGGAAGTTTTCCGCAAACAGGGCCAGTGACGCGTGTGACTTCCTGCAATGGTCCTCTAGTGACTGTTGGGCTGACTTTTCGGGGGCCAGCTCTCGGTATCCACTCCGGAGTCGGCTCACAAAGTTGTTCCATGTACCGAGTGGGACTCCTTCAGCGCTCTCTGGGCATAGTCATCCATGTAGGACTGAGCTCCTCCTTCTAAGAACAGTAGAGCCGTGGTGATCTTGTCGTCCTCCGATGTGATGTTCTGGTACCTAAACCAAATCCCGAGCTTTTGGAACCATTGTTCGACTGTCAGGTCCGGTGTCTTGCCTTTAAACTTTGGCGGGTCTGCGATCTTGGGCCGACTGGGGGCGTGCGCAGGTGTGCCGTGGGAGCGTGTACCGGTCGGGTGGGAGGCCAGCGAGTTAACTTGTGCTTGGAGCTGCTTGATAGCATTGACAAGAGTTCCGTGGTTTTGACAGCTGCTGTTGTAGTTCTGATACATCAGGTTCTGGTTACGACTCTAAGTTGTTTTACATCAGGTTACAGCAAGCGATCTGATGTATCACGACGCCTCCTGGGCTTCCGGGACAGCCATCAATAACCTACCTAATTGGGGAGGCCTCCTCCGGAATTAATGGAACAGCCACCAGTTATCTCCCTGATTTGGAAGATCTACTTCCAAGCACAGCATTGCTGCTTCCCAGGCTTATCTAAGCCTGTGGGCCACTGTCCCGGGTGCCTGGGTGCCTCCCTCCATCAATTCCGGTATTCCCCCATCAATCCTGGGCTCCCCCCATCAATTCCGGGTTCTCCCATCATTCTACCAACCTCCTGCCCCTCCTGTCCCAATATAGCAGTCCCTCCTCCCTCCCGGAATTGTGTTAGCTGTATCTCCCTCATTTCTGGGTGTATTGACTTCGTTCTTTTTGCATTATGTTCGTCTAATTAACGCGCTTCTAATGCACCTAACACGACCATACAACGAGGGTTATAACATATACTAATGGCCCCTCTATAGTCGCTCTAGGGGGGAATGTTTGGCCCATATCTCGGCCGTTTTTGCACGCATTTGCTCGCGAGAGGGTGCGTCTTGTTCGCGTGATCGACGCGCACAAAACGAGCCCTCTCGCGCCCAAATCCGTCCACCCGTTCCTCCGGTGCATATATCCCCTCCTCCTGGGGAACAGGTATATGCACCTTGGGAACCACTGGACCGATTGGCTTCGTTCTTTTTGCATCTGGTAGCTACTAGTAAGTGTATTCTAGGCATATAGGCTGCATACAGGCGCACCCAGTGGCCACTGTATGAGGGGGGCATCAATAGTCACCAATAGTCGACTTCTTCCCCCCATATCTCCTTCGGTTCTTGGCCGTTTTTTGTGCCCCTTATATGCCCAGAAAGCCCTGTGTAAGGGCTTTCCAACGAGCCTACATACGCCCCAATCCGTCCACTGTAGCCCTCGGACCATAGACTCCTTCCCCTGACTACTCCCCTCCCCACTGTTTGGCCCATATCTTGGGCAGTTCTGGGCCAATCCACTTGCTCTCTTTTGTCTCATATATGTGTACTATACCACAAGCCAATTCACCACTGAAAAGTACTATCAGGCATGTAGATCTATATACAGGGTGTTATCAGTAGTCACCGGTTTACCCCCCTCTGACAATTTTTCCATTTGCCTGATAAAACATGTAGTTACAGGGTCGGATAGCAGCCAATTACAGCTATCCAATGCAACAAAGTTGAGGGGAAACAGGTAAGAAGTCAATGAGATATGACTTGTGGAAGCCAAGGGGGACCCCTTGGGCTAGTAAGGCATTTCCGAGAGCAGTGTCTTACTGCCTGTCTTGAAGTGTCTTACAGCCCAGTGTACATTTGATCTATTAGCTATATCTCATCCATTTCTTGACCGATTGGGATGGTTTTGGGCTTGTTGGAAAGCGGCTGCAAAGGGCTTTCAAGTAGTGTATATGATCTACTCAGCTACCACCACCTACATATATGTCAGAGGGGGGTAGATCTAGGTACCACTGATAACAGACTCTATATAGATCATTGGAGGGGATAGTGGTATACACTGCTTGGTTACAAGCAGTGCTATTGCATGCATAGGACGCAAAAGAGAGCGAGTGGATTGGCCCAGAACTGCCCAAGATATGGGCCAAACAGTGGGGAGGGGAGTAGTCAGGGGAAGGAGTCTATGGTCCGAGGGCTACAGTGGACGGATTGGGGCGTATGTAGGCTCGTTGGAAAGCCCTTACACAGGGCTTTCTGGGCATATAAGGGGCACAAAAAACGGCCAAGAACCGAAGGAGATATGGGGGGAAGAAGTCGACTATTGGTGACTATTGATGCCCCCCTCATACAGTGGCCACTGGGTGCGCCTGTATGCAGCCTATATGCCTAGAATACACTTACTAGTAGCTACCAGATGCAAAAAGAACGAAGCCAATCGGTCCAGTGGTTCCCAAGGTGCATATACCTGTTCCCCAGGAGGAGGGGATATATGCACCGGAGGAACGGGTGGACGGATTTGGGCGCGAGAGGGCTCGTTTTGTGCGCGTCGATCACGCGAACAAGACGCACCCTCTCGCGAGCAAATGCGTGCAAAAACGGCCGAGATATGGGCCAAACATTCCCCCCTAGAGCGACTATAGAGGGGCCATTAGTATATGTTATAACCTCGTTGTATGGTCGTGTTAGGTGCATTAGAAGCGCGTTAATTAGACGAACATAATGCAAAAAAGAACGAAGTCAATACACCCAGAATGAGGGAGATACAGCTAACACAATTCCGGGAGGGAGGAGGGACTGCTATATTGGGACAGGAGGGGCAGGAGGTTGGTAGAATGATGGGAGAACCGGAATTGATGGGGGGAGCCCAGGATTGATGGGGGATACCGGGAATTGATGGAGGGAGGCACCCAGGCACCCGGGACAGTGGCCCACAGGCTTAGATAAGCCTGGAAGCAGCAATGCTGTGCTTGGAAGTAGATCTTCCAAATCAGGGGAGATAACTGGTGGCTGTTCCATTAATTCCGGAGGAGGCCCCCCAATTAGGTAGGTTATTGATGGCTGTCCCGGAGGCCCAGGAGGCGTCGTGATACATCAGATCGCTTGCTGTAACCTGATGTAAAACAACTTAGAGTCGTAACCAGAACCTGATACATCATTACTACAACATATGGTGGTTTTGATTAAGAACGTCTCCATCTGCCTTGAGCGCAACCAGTTCAGCCTTCAGTTTCTCGTTCTCGTCCTCTAAATCCTTGCATCGAGAGCGGAGGTCGTCCATGTCATCCATGTACGTCACACTGCTAACCTTCTTGTTCAGGAGGACCCTGAGCCTGTGGAGTTCGGCGGCTTCCTGGTTGCGGTGTTCGTACATTTTGTTGCCAAGCTGGTTGTATGCTTCCGAGACCATTTTCCGTGTCATGTCGTTAACGACTGCCATAATGTAGCTAATGTATTGATCCTGGATGCCGAAGTGTGCGCCTGCCGCTTGTGCAGCTTCCTCAAGTGTTGCGTACTCCACACCCTGAAACTGCCATACTGCCGGGCTTTGGTAAGCCCCAAGAGTGGGGTGGGTGAGGACGACGGGTTGGCAACTGGGACGGCGGACGGGGGGTCTCTTCCTCCCCATTCTTGTGGATGCATTGGAGGGTGGTGCTAGGCCTATCGCCTAAATCATGTGGGTTTAACACTGAAAAACGGGAACCCGTTGCCATGTTCTTAACTACTACCCAATCTAAGTACCAAACGTGTTAGCTTTCTACAGCGTTTTACTACCTTTAGGGAAGTTCTTCTTCAGCTCCTAAAACTAATGTTCCCAACCTCCTTGCAGAACCACTCTATCTGTTGTCGCTGAGGGCGGGTCCACTCCAAGCCGTGTGCGTCGAGGTTTGTGGCAATCCACTCTAGTTGGTCAGCGATGTGCTGGACGGCCAGAACGTCGATGGCTGGGAGGTTGATGAGGAAATCCTTGTGTCAAAGATGGCTTGGAGGCGGGTAAGGACGGCGTTGACTTGGACTCGATGATAGCGAGGCTGTCCTTTGGGTTGATGGCGCTGAAACCAGGCAGTGACGGGGCTGGAGATTTGGCACTGTAGGGTAGGCGTGGGACGTGGGGGGTGGTGGTCCGGACAGGGGTAGGGGCCTGGGCACGAACCGCCTGGGCAACGGCTGGGACAGGGGGACGGATGGGGCAGGGCTTTACGCGAGGGAACAAGAGGTGCGTGCTCCTTGTGACGGATAGCGAAGGCGATCTCTGCAACAATCCGCAAGTACACAGGAAATTGTTCGCGGACTGGGAGTGACTGTGCCTCTTGGTGTGGCGACGGGTAAACTCCTGGAGAACCAAACTCCTCGGGAGGGGAAGGGGATGGGGGTGATAAACGTTTATAAAACTCCTGGGGAGAGAAAGACGGCTGGCTAGTGGGGGCACTAAGCCAGGGGCCTGTGGGTTAGATTCTGTCTAATGTCACAGCCTATCGACTGCGCCACCAAAACAAACAAACAAAAGGGCTCACTGATGGGGCAACACAGGGGGTGGCAACAGAAGGGGAGAGGATGGATTGCCCTAGACTAGAAGGCGCAGAGGGGCAGGGCTGTTAGGCTGCCTACAGTGGAAGGGAGGAAGAACAGAAGACAGAATCTGAGGTTCTTTGATCCACATCACAGCCCTTTATATATTACATGGGAACGGTGCACAGACCATCAGTTCAGGGCAGGTCCCGGGACCTGTCGCAGGTGAGAAAATGATCTAAGAAGCAGATAAGATAGGGAAAGAGATAAGATAAGAGGGAGAGATGAGATAAGGAAAAGAGAGATAAGATAAAGGAAAAGATAAGATGAACTGAGAGATAACTTGTCCTGATAAGATGCCAGACCGAGTGTGGCGCGAAAAACCGTGACAAATCTCTGCTCATAGTGCATCATCCTTGGGGACATAGACTCAGCCACGGTAAAGAAGTAGGCCTTGCTCTGTGTTCCAGTCCACCAAGTCGTTCTGTAGACGAGCAGGTCCTAGGCTGTTGAGCTTGCCAAGTGCATCCACCACCTCCTGTTCGCGTTCTCCACACTCCCGAATACGTCGAAGCAATGCCTTCTCTGGGACTACCGACAAGTGACCTCGTTTTGCTGCCATGACCTGGAAGTGGCTTGGCTGCAGCATGGTACGTCCGAGGTTGTCTTCAGTGTCACCGTGCAGGTGGTCTGGCCATCTCAACAGGGCATCCGCTCTACCATTTGAGGTTCCTGGCTTGTGCGAGATGACAAAGGCGAACCATGACAAGTACAGGGCCCATTGTGCCTGTCTGCGTGTGAGGTTTTGTGCTGTATGCCAGTATTCGAGGTTCTTGTGATCTGACTGGATTTCAAATACGCTAGGCAGCCCTTCAAGGTAGTGACGCCAGGCCTGCAGGGCTCGGATGATTGCCAACATCTCCTTGTTATAGATCTCATAGTTCCATTCAGCATTGCTCATTGACTCGGAGTGGAAGGCTACAGGGTGCCATTTGCCATCCTCTGCTTCCTGAGACAGGACTCCGCCAGTTACATAGCCAGAGGCGTCGACTTCGATGTGAGTTCTACAGTTAGGATCATACATCCGCAGGACAGGGCTTTCTACGAAGCGTCGTTTGAGCTCATCGAAGGCAGCCTGCTCCTCAGCTTCCCATTTCCAGGGTGCCTTGCCAGTGAGATGGTCGAGGGGTTTGCAAACTGCACTGAAGTCCTTTATAAACCGCCGATAAAAGTTTGCAAATCCGCGGAACTTTCATACATCTGAGGCGTTCTGGGGGACAGGCCATTCAGTGATACCCTGGACCTTCACGGGGTCCATCTCCACCTGGTTCTCTGAGACGAGGACACCGAGGTATTCAACCTTGGGCTGTTCAAACTCGCACTTCTCTGGCTTGCAAAATAGGTCATGCTCTGCTAGACACTTCAGGACTTCGCGTACAAGTGTCCGATGCTCCTTGAGGTCGTTGGTAAAGATGAGGATGTCGTCGAGGTAGATGGTTATCTTGCCAAGTATGATGAGGTCCTTGAAGATTTCGTTCATGAGTACAGAGAACGTGCTAGGCGAGTTGGCTAGCCCAAAGAACATGATGTTCGGTTCGAACAGTCCTCAGTTGGTCACAAAAGCTGCCTTCCATTCATTACCAGTCTTTATCTGTACGTTGTTGTACCCCCAGCGTATATCGAGCTTGGTAAAGTACTTGGCCCTTTTGAGTTGATCCATCAGGTCCAAAACCAATGGCAGTGGGTAGCGGTTCTTAATAGTGATGTCATTCAGCCGTCAATAGTCCTGTACTGGACGTAGACTGCCATCCTTCTTTTTGACGAAGAAGAAGGGTGAGGACATCAGTGACTTCGACTCCTGGATGTAACCTTTGGCCAAGTTCTCGGTAAGGAACTTGTCTAGCTCAGTTTGTTCACTGGGCGACAGGGGGTACACTCTGGAATGGAACATCTTTGTATCAGGTACAAGTTCGATTGCATGATCATAGGGGCTATACTTGGGTAAGCATTCAGATGCCTCCTTCAAAAAGACCTCGAGATATTTGTGGTACTGCTTGGGCACGATCTCCTCGACCGGGCAGATCTCCTTCTTCTGATACTCCTGCTCTGCAAGCTGCTGTGAATATGTGTGCATTGCTGAAACAAAGAGTTTGGGTGCATTGTGAAGGGTCCGTCCAGGACTCCAGTAGCAAGTGCCTCGAGAAAAGATTCCTCGGTACCATCCCATTCCGGTAGAAAACCTGGTGGTGGAGGCCTGACCTCCTCCTCTTCCTCCTCCTCGACCATCACAGCCATACATATCCTTCCCACCGTCTTAGCCTTCCTTACCCATTGAGGACCACTGCGCGCCATAAGCCATACCTCCGTATCATGTGCTTTGGTCTCAACAGGTTTGGATGCCTTCTGGTGAACCGTGAGTAGAACACGTCTCTGGACATCTCGAGAGGCGTAGCGAGCCACGTTTCCAATCTATCTTCGGGTTGTGCTCGCGCAGCCAGTCTAGTCCAATGATAGCATCCTCCTCTCCAATGTCTGTGACTACAAACACCACCTTCTCTCAGTGGTCTCCAATTGCCATGTCCAACGCAGCTACCTCCGTGATCATTCCATCACGGTTCTCTGTCCCATTGATGTTATATAGCGGGATGGGTTTGGCCAACCTCCTCGTGGTGACCCGATTCCGTTCTATGAATCATCTACTCAAAAACTTGGTAGTAGCTCTACTATCTACTATGGCAACAATGTCCTTGTGCCGCTGCTTGCCGATAAGTCGTACTGGGATATGAAAATGTTGTCCATCATGGTTGACTTCGTATACGAAGGACGAACGCAGTACTGCAAATCAACTGTTACTGCTCGAGCCGGCATGCGCAGCGTCCAGTGCAGCTCGAATCAGAAACCCTCCTCCTTGGCTAGTGTGGCTGCGGCAAGCCTTTCACCAAGCTGCTTGATCTCTACCTGCAACAACTGCACTTGCAGCGCTTCGATCTGTGCTTTCAGTGTTTGGAGTTGTTCAGCTTGAGATGGCAGGATGGCAGACATAGCAGTAGAATGTGGTGGGGTGATCGAGGGTCTCTAGGTGGGTGTTGTGGGATGCCTCGCTTCCTATCCCAAGAATGAACACAGCAGGTGCATGATCCAACACTGTTTGCTCAGCCTCCTCGGCCTATTGCTGTGTCTTAGCCCAAGGGACATGAGCCCAAGGGTGTTCAGCCTTGGCTTTGTTTCGCTGCCTTTCTCTAGCCTCCCATGCCATGAGGCGGACCACTTCTGTCAGTACCAGGGTCTCGTGTTAGGAGCTTTCTGCGTACTGTACCACTGAGAGTGGCAAGCCTCAGGTTGCACCGAGACCATGTCCAATGGTGTGACTAGAGCGCGTACTACGCTAGGCCAACACAGAGGATCTAAGTGTGTACTGTACGAGAAAAAAGAATGTGGGTAGAGTACACCGGTGCTCGTGTAGAAGTTTTGACCTAATGTTATGACTGGCTGTCGAGTAAGATCAGGGAGGCTTACAAGACGAGCAAGGGTGTCGACGAGCGCTTGTGCAGCAAGAGCAGAGCAAGGCTCGACAGTCAGGCTGGGGACAAGAGGTCCATGGAAACAGAGTACAATGGTAACTACGGTCGTGGGAATAGAAAGGGAGAACAATGGTGTAGGGAACAATAGCGATGGGAAACAACAGGGGAACAATGGGGAGACAGGAGGTATTGTACTTGGAGACAATGTGGGAGTTTACAATGCTATGGAGGATGATGAGGATGACATTGGAAGTAAACTAATCAGGAAAGGAAACCTGGGCACTAAGGTAGGCGCCAAATGGGGTGTTTGTAACAGTTTGCTAAACAACAAAGAACAATAAGGATGGTGTTGCAGGCAAACTGTCCAAAAAGAGAAAGAGAGATGCTGGGGTAGGTGCCAAGTGTGCCGTTTATAACAATACCCCCCTCCGAAGGATCATGTCCTCACAATTGAGTCTTCTTGTTGAGAGGGCCAGGAGCATTGGGATGTGTCAAATGAAACTTTTGCAGCACTTTTGGTGCATTACGATTGATGAGGAACGAAATCAATCGTTTATAATGGAGTGCACTTCCAGCAAGCACCGCGTTACGCTTGTCAATGCCCGTGGGAAAAAAATTAAGATCCAGAAAGCCTTTTAACTATAAAAGTTTAGACGCTACCATCTACAAATTTACTTATGTGCTAGCACAGCTTTTAGGGTTAGGGTCAGCATTTGTTACTTTTATCAGCTCACAATAAATGGTGGCTGTGCTATATTTTGTAGCCTGTTCTTACTTCCATTGTTATGCTCTTTGTCTGAGCGCTTAGTAGGGTTCACCACATTGAGTGCTCTACTATGGTCTCTATACCTTGTGTGTTGTATCTTTAGATATCTAGTGTTATAGCTTTACTACAAAGAGCTGTATAAAAGTGCTTATAAACATGCTAGTTTTGTACTATAATAGTTTTGTTATGAACAGGCATTAGGAGCTACATATATAGTATCAGCCAAGTGTCAAACCTAAGCTTCACATTGTGCCTTTTTAGCATAGCTGATTCAAGTGGTTAGTCTGTTCTAACATAGTTACAATATAAGCAAGTTAAAAACACAAATGCTTTGTAGTAGCTATCTAATTTAGAGCTTGGATTGCTGTGGTCTAATGCAAATTTAGATAGGTTTATAGTTAGGGTCTTTATAGTTATGCTTTATAGCCATGATTGGTAGAATAAAATCAATTGCTTATAAATAGAGTGCACTCCTCCTGCTAATTACACTGTTAAAGTTGGCCATTATAGTAATAACAATTGATAGAGACCAGCAGCTTTAATGAATTGTATTGAATACCTTTATGCAATATCTTATAGATTGTAGTATAACTATGTACTACTTTCAGTTTCTACTAATTGTAACATGCGTAATTATAGTATATTAACTTGTTAGTAAGCAGTACTATGCCTCAATACACATTAACTGTTTAGGCTGTTCATTTAATGTGCTCTATAGACTTTCTAAGCAAGAGCAATTATAACTTATTGATTAATACAAAGATACAATAAATAGTATAGACACATTAATTAGTGCCTTCTTCATCTATTTCTGCTCTTTGGCTTTGCTTCTACATATAAAAAGGGTGTTTAGTTGAGTATTAGGATATGTAATGTAAGCAAGGCTCAACCTACTTCGATTTAGAGCATTTTTTAAGAAACATTCCAGCATATGCTTAGAGTCATTGAGCTAGGTTTTTGTAAGCCACATTCAATAGAGAGGACAAGCTATATCTATCTAGCACTACACCTATGGTGCTGGTGAGTACAATAAACAAGTAACTTAATTTGTGTGCTGTTGAGAATAGATAAAACACTAGATATTACCACATTTGCTGGAAACAAGCACAGCCAAAGTCAGACCTAAATTTACCATAGGGTTAAAAATATGTAGCTTCTCATG
>PJEW03000042.1:0-23415 GCA_002900995.3 Ganoderma boninense | reverse complement strand
ACCTTGATTGTATCCCTTATGATTTTTCTTTGTTTTGATAGAGCCGATTATGAAGTACACATGTAGTAACGCACGAGATGGTCGGGTGAAGTCGGAAGTCCAGCGTAGATGGTCGTAACCCCACGCGTTACCCCTCAACTAAAACCTTTCCGACATCCAAACTTTAGAGCGAGTTATCTCATACCAAGTCGTTCCACGTGCCAGCCCGCCCTTCAAATATCACCCCACGATTCGTAGACCCGTGGCGTCGGACCGTGAACCTGTCTTTCTGCTTGTGTACCCTCTGCCATAATGATACCGCAATATTGCGTACACATTGTTGACGATACCATAAATGCAAGCGTGAGGTTGCCTTTATGATACACTGCCAGCATGACCCTGAAAGCGACGCGTTCTGTGCTGGCCGAGATCCTGACTGGGGCGGTGCTTGCAAGCGCGGTACTGTACGGTCAAAGATTACGGATACACAAGAGTGCGCATATATTTGGGATATTCAGTCACTCCCTCCCACTCCCTTCCACCCGACTCGGACGGCGACCGCGATCCGGAGGCCGTACTTCAGCGACGACATCGCGATGCTCATACTTGGAAGCACGACAGCAACCCACTCGGGGCAAGCCTGTCTAAGACCTCCTTCTGCACGGCCGCGCTCACATCCAGTCTCGTCGTCGCATTGAGCACGGTGACGACCGCGTAGCACCCCTCGTTCACTACCGTCCGGTCGACGGGCAGGCGCTTGCTTCCACAAGTCTCGACGGTGGAGACTGCGTTCCCGGGTTGCTGGCGCGTGAGCACCCACTTGAAGTCGCTCGCCGCAGTGCAGTCTCCCGTCGGCCGACCGGCCTCGGAGAACGTCGTCTCTGCGTAGTTGACCCGTAAGAAGACACCAGCGGGGAGGATCGGGCGCGGGATAGGGTCCACGAGGGCGCGTGTTAGATTGGTGGAGAGATCCGCGTAGAGGAGCGAGGAGAGGGTGTTGCGAGAGTGCGGCGAGGTGTCGAGGGTGGTGTAAGAGACCTTGGCGGCGGTCGCGCCGGCGAATGTAACAGCGGGGATGCCTTCTTTGACCGCTTCGCAGGCTACGGCGCTTTTGAGATGGTAAGCGACGGTGTTCAACGGTTCTGGCGAAAGGAAAGCATGAATACATACATGGCCGAGGCGCCAGGGGTGCCAATGCCCAAAAAGTCTGTGAAAGATGGGATATGTATGGGCCAACTTCGAGAGAGCCCTTTTGTTTTGTCCATACCTCCCGTGTTGGGACCGCTGATCACAAATTCTGGAGGAGCACAGAAGAATTTGGGAGAGAGCGTTTGTATTCCGTAGCGGACAGCATCAATTCTTTAACAGATACATCAGCCTCGCGCCCTTCTATACTCACAAGGATATCTTACGCGAAAGAATTGACGTAGTTCAACCTCGCTATCGGTTGCAATACCCACGTCATTAGCTCCAAGGAATACGAGAACAGATCGTTTGAGACTCACGATCGCTGACATTGAAGCCCTCAGCAGGAGATCCGGTGGGACAGGAATTGAATTGACATGGCTTGGTCAACGGCTGCGGGGGCGCACTGGAAGCTCCACGTGCAGACACATCTTGAGCCGGTGCAGACAAAATTACCTATTACGGTTGATGTTGATGTGACATGAGTACATAATTTGGTGTAAAAGAGAGCCGAGGACGACAAACGTTGAAGCCCGCGGCAACCAGCGAATCACGCTGAGCGCGGATGAGGGCTCCAGCCCATCCATCGTCGTTGCTGAGCAAGATGTTGCACGCAACGGCGCCATGGGAGATGAAGGCGGTCGCTATAGCTCCGATGAGACAAAGCCAATGATGCATCTGGTGTTCTGGGTGTTGAAGAGGAGGGGGACGAAAGGAGGCACAGTGCGACGAGCGATACAGGAGGGGAGGCTGCTCTTAAGGGTCAGTTGAGCAAGATACGGGAGAATCATGCACGGGAGGACACTGCACCTTTTTCCCGTCGAATACAGCCGCATGTCTCAAATACGAGAATGCGGGGAAGGCATGGGGGCCTGGCGACAATTGCGGTCCCGAATCCACTCAGTTTTTGTCAGTGTGCCGGGATGTCACCAGTGCAGAATTCAGACTTACCATTAGCAAGGGCGCACTGGACACAGGAGCAATCGACTAAATGCCGACCGCGAGCCTAAGCCCGAACCTGAGGGCTACTTGGCTTCCATTCCAGTTCGACTCGGAGTTCCAGACAAATGCTGACACCACTCTCGGACGCAGTGCCACCCAGGCCGTTCGGAAGGACCCGGGAGCATTCCCGATGGAGGTGAGGCGCCCACTGCTTCCACCCGCCCAACGGCCCCTTGCTCTCTCCTATGTGCTAGGTACGTATATGAGGTCTCGTCGCCAGTGTGTTGTCGCAAGACTAGCATCGAGCTCCCAAGACTTGAAAACCTTTGCGCCGGGTATTAACGAGCGTCAGAGTGAGCTGGCAGACAGGTGGTCTGGCTATCGTACTGTGAAGCTGGTTGCTAGGAAGTTGATCTTCGGTGGTTTCGCCATCGCATGTCTTTCGGAAGTTCGCCAGTGGAAGTCTGACTGCGATTCCGCTCGAAGAGCGGCGGGAATTTCTTCATCTTGCGGAGCAACGTGGATGGCGGGTCGAGTAAATTGCTTGACACTAAATCCACATCCGCATAGGGATAGTGACTTGTGTGTCCTGTGCTACCATTGAGAACGAGAAAACATGGGAGATCCCATGCGCTGGACGGAGTGTGGCCGCTCTTCGGCCGCAGAGCATGTGGAAGCGGATCAAATGTCAACATCGATGACCATGTGGCGATGAGGGTATCGACGACAACAAAAGGCTTGTCGAGGGATGGGCGCGGGGGGTCGGAAGTTCACGTGCGTCAGGGGCAGCGAAGTTGTCGCAGCTAGGACAGGATGACCGGTGCTCTAGGCTCTATGCCACCATATGTTGGTCCCCGCGTCCCAGGTGCCATGACCATCTGTGAAGTGAGACTGATGAGAGGGAGACTGACTGCCACTAAAATAGCAGGACGGGAGGCTGTTGTGTAAAGAAGCAGGGAACCTGACAGGAGTGGGGTGAGTGCAACTTGAAGAGGCTGAGAAACATAGGCAGCATCCGATGGACTCACCGCTTGTGCTTTTCGGTGTCTATACTGACGTATCTCGGACCTCAAGGCTTCCAACATGATATTGTGGTCAACGGTGTCGGCTTCAGACTCAAAGTCGGATTCCAGAGCTTCCGTACAGAGGGGATCAAGAAGTGCCAAACTCCGCCGGATCGCGGTGAGCAAATCGTTAGGGACGGCCACGCAAGCACTCGGGACATCTCGACATAGGACAAGAACGGGGCCGAGAAGGTCATCGCGCATCCACCACGCCAGGTCCCAAGGATTTTTCGGCCGCCAACGTTCCCAGTCAATCGTGGAAATTTTGTGCCTGAGGAAGGAAAGATAGTTATGTGTTTCGTCGAGGATTATAGCCTCATGCTCCAAGGGCAGACCAGAATTGTCGATTAAGATTTGGCGTACGCCGACCAGGAGCAGTCGCGAAGCGCTGAGCTGAAGCGGAGGCGATTCCGGATGGTGCACATTCCACCGGTCGGCGTGCCATCTGCACATAGCAAACACTGGAATGGCTAGTCAGATGGAGGATGACTGCGCAACACGAACGACATACTATTTTGGAGGGTGCCTGAGGTGATCGAGAAGTCGATTGCGGGGCTGGTTTCGTCCAAGAAACAGCGATCCAGGAGTGTCCACGATCGCCTGGCGAGAGCCGAGTCCCCAATAGAGAGTTGCACAAGCGTCGACAAGCACTCGTCCGAGCGAGGAAGGATGTCCTCGGCGCCCCAGAGGAAGCGTCCCGGGACGTGCAACCAGTCGTCCCCAATGCGCTCCCTCGTCTCATAGTCCACGGACAGCATCTTCCGGAGAGCGTAGAACAGGGACCGGGAGAACAGAGTCTCTTTGAGCCGCCCCGAGGGCGCCTCGATGTCCATGAGCCCCCACAGCCGACACCAGGCCTGGTATACGTCGTGGAAGCACCACGCAACCTGCTCGCAGGGGAGGTCGACAGGACGACGGGCAGGGTTTCGAGGTGCCGGGTTGCGAAGGTGATCGTGTACGCCGTCATCGCGATGTGGCGGTCGAGGAGCCCCGTGTCGCGCGCGACCTCCGTCTGCTCCGCCCCATGCCACGTCGGCATTCGGGGGAGGATATCGGTCGCGCGGATGCAGAACGCGAAGAGCGCGTTGGCGAGCCGGCGCAGGAGGAGCGACCGCTCATACATCCGGCCCTGCGTGATCGCCAAGCAGAGCGAGGCCACGGTCCTCAGCATGAACAGGATCGTGCCGTTCCAGACGGTGCGCACGAGGAAGAACGCGCCGCGCGCCTGGGGAGACCTATAGCAGCAGTCCCACTGGAACATGGGGAGAGCGGTCACGACGGCGAAGAAGAGGAAGAGCGCGCCGACGAGGACGGAGGCTACGATGGCGACGGTTTCGTGTATGGTCCAGAGGAGGACGAGGAGCCCGGAGAGGAAGAGTATGAGCGCGATCTGCAGGACGACTGAAGGAACGAGGACGATCGTGCCGACTTTCCATTTGACCAGGCTGTTGAGCCGGTGCTGCCGGAGGCGCGCGGTCTCGCGAGATGTTCCGGACAGCCCGCTAGATACTTCGTGGAGCCATTGTTTTACGATGAGTGCAATTGAAGCGGACGCGAGGCTGAATACCAGGCTTGAGAACCATAGAGCGTTAATCCATATGGCTGATAATGGGGCACGAAACGGGGCTTGAAGTTGGGCCAGTGAGCCGGCAGGCTGTGTGGAATTGATGAAGGATGGATTGATGGTGAAGCTATTGAGCTGGGCGGATATCTGCTGTAAGACCGCTAGGGCGGGGTCGGTGGGTGCAGGTTGAAGAAGCGGATATGACTGGACATTGAAGGCGGTCAACACTGCAGAAAATAAACCAGCCTTGGAAACCACAAGAGATTCATTGGTCGCGTCAGTTATGGAGAGAATTGTGATATACGGGGAAATGCTCACGTAAACCAAGAGCGTGTCCATAGCTTTTTGCCATTGCTCGACCAATTCGTCATGATATGTTCGAACCGCTTTCGCAGCATCCTTCCAGACTTTTGCTTTTTCTTCCTCGGTGAACTCTGAAATGCGCTCCGCGTTTATTTCCTATGGACGAACGACTGTTGTCAATATATGCATGGGATAAATGCGGTTGGTTTGCCTTATGCTCTGCCGGGCCCCTGGCAGAGTCGACTCGGAGTGGTGAGCCATGCAAAGACCGTTGATGAGTAACACTTCCAGCGAAGTCCATCTTTTGTTCTCGTTTAAAAGCGAGTCAGATGGACACCTGAGCTTCACGAAGTGGTACTCACCGTCGTGTGGTGGTGGTTGTGAGAAGGCTTAGGCTGTTGCCATTGTGTCAACGCGTTAATCTCTGCCTTCGACAGAGCGGCGTTTGCCGACTCGGATGCATTGACGGACCGAGGCTAGTCCCAGTCGCTCAGGTCGGTCCGAATGCTGGAATTCTGGTTTTTGAATGTTCGTGGCAGTACGCGGGCAGCGATATCAGCTTTGAATTGCAGACGGGACGAGATGCAGAACAACGGAAATGGAGCGCATAGCAAAAGATAGCGAGTATGAGTCGGAGAACAAAAGAGCGATGAGCGAAGATGGGTATAACGACATTAGCCCTCGTACACATATCTTGAACCAAACTAGTATAGCGAATGCAGGCTACAAAGCAAAACGCAGCTAGCACGGGGCACTGAGTTAAACCCGCACCAATCGATGTCAAGCTTAAAACAAAAAAGCTCAGGTGTCGCTCAGGCTTATAGGAGCTTGAGCGCAGCGCACAGCTCCATCAGACCGTCGACAACCAGCAGCGGGTCAGGATTGTCCCCCGGTTTTCGCCCAATGCAGAAGTCGACATTCGCCTCCACACTCTCAGGGCGTTTCAGCAGCGCGGTGGCGAGTTTTCCCCTGATCGCGGGAGCGAGAATACGCCCGACCCCGGTGCTCACCACCAGGATCTCCGAGTCTCGGTCCGGCTGGAGCTCGGGATGGGGTGACATTCGGGGTCGAAGGATATGTTCGTCGGATATGCTGCGGAACATCTCTCGGGGTGCTTCGGTGTGCACGGGAGCCACGATGGGGGAGAACGAGACGTGATCGAGGAACGCGCGTGGTAGCCTGGATTTGAAGTGCGCAGTGGTCGTGAGCGAGTGCGGCGGGAAGCAAACTAGCCTAACACCGCGGGCCACTAGCGCTGTGACTGCGGGCTCAACATCTTGAAAGAGCGTTGGAGCGAGGATGCGCGTCATGGCATCATTGAACATCGCTGAATGGGGAGATATTCGGAGGTCGAGCCGCTCGGAGACATCGGTGAGTGCGGAGTGCACGACGCGGGCAAGGGATATCGGCGTCGTGGAGGAGTGGTAGTTAAGGAGAGCCTCGCGTTCCAGGTAGATCCTTGTGAGCTGGGCGGCCGTCTTCCGGCACCCGCTCACGAAAGTCCATGGCGTGAGCGCATCATGGATAGCACCATCTCGGTTCTGGCATACTGATAAGCACGGAGACGCAGGGCGGGCACAGGACTGTAGCACGTACCAAGATCGTTCCAAACAAGTCGAATGCCAGGGTCCGCACGCGGACGGGCATGGAGACCGAGGGAAACCGAACAGGACACATGGGGAAAGTGGTCTCCATGAACTCCGACTCGTTGTCAGAATCATAGGCTACTGCGTCAGGGTCAATGGGAGGATATTGGGCTGCACTAAGCAACAAGGCATTCGCGCGCCAGAGAGGATCCGAAAGAACGGCGGATGGACTCGCAGGGAACGCCACACAAGCTTCAAAGTCGCGCTGTAAAATCGAGGGGACATTCTAACGAGCATGCACGTCAATCCGGACAGCTTCGAAGAGAGAATTGAGTAACACACACCTTCCTTGTGTCTCTGACCCAATCTATGGTCTGCTCTGCACCCGTCCACTTGTAGTCTTTGCACACCCTAGAATAATGAAGTCAGCTCCAGCGCTGTGCGGAGAAAAGCAAGGGTCAAGACTAACTGCTTGTATTGCCAGATTTCGTGGTAGATGTTGCCCGCACCCTCAAGAGACGGGAAAGGTGGGCTCTCTATGAACTTGAACACATACGCCTTTGGATCGTTCCGCCCCCCAAGGACATACCTATCGCCTTCACCGAAGGTGGACCAGTCCTCTTGGACGTGCTCTGACCCGCCCGTCCTGCTGTGACGTCGTTTATGCCACTCCCGGAAGGCCCGCGCCGCATCCTGCAGCTCGTGGGCAACATCGAGGAATTTCTTCAGGCTCGGCTTGTCAAGCTGGTAACGGACAGTCTTGATAGGATGTCGAGCGTAAGGGCTGATAGTAAGCATGGGGACCGTGTGCAAGTACAGCGGGAGGGACAAATCCTCCTGGATCGTCTTCAAGGGTTTCGTTGTGCGCAATGCAGTCGCGTCGTCGCAATGAGCCCCAGTGTCCGTGGCGAGCCTTGGCCCTATGGTTAACGATGCATTCTGGAGGGGGAATGGCGATGGATCCGAAGAGATAACGAAGATGAAACCCGCTGCGGGCTCGCGCTCATTGCCAGCCCAGTTCGTCCGAAGAGCCCAAAACGATTCAACGTCGATTTTGGCAGCAGCGAGTTGCCCAGACGGTGGGAGCCAGTATGCAGTGAGTTCAGGGTTAAATTTGAGGGGGACAAATGAATGGGGCATTGCGCCGCAGGAGGCCACAGCAGACGGAGAAGACAGACGGTGGTTGAACGTCAGTGAATGTTCAACGTTTCAACGTTTGAGCATGATGCGACGGAGGCGGTGCACAAGCGCCCCGCCCTGCGGGGCTGTAATCCAAGTCTACTGCCAGAACATGAACATAACGGGCAACGTACGCCGCTGTCCACTCCTGGAGAGTTCCTTGCTCGGCAGCTGGTAACGCATGGTGTTCCGCGAGCCCCGTTCTACTTTCTGAATTTTAACCCATGTAGTACCGTACTGGGGAACAAGAGTTGTCCTTGAAAGGATGCTGTGTCTCTCGCAATTCCTCCACCCGATGCTTCAGCGCTTCAGCTTCCTAATCTTCGCCTCCAGCGGAATGCATCATGCACGTTCATGATGAATACAGCACATAATTAGGTACAGCCTGGCCCGGGTGAGTGTAGGCTACACTCATAGTAGCTCTGCGGTGTAGCGGTGATTCGGATGCATTCGTGGACCGAGGTAGGTCCCAGCTGCTCTGCGCATGCCGGGCTATTCGAATGCTCGAGTTGTTGTCCTTGACGTGAACGTCGCGGTCGTGGCAGCACATGAGGAGCGATATCAACTTTGAATTGAGGATGGTAAGAGAACAGCAGAAGTAGAGCGCAGAGCAAAACATAGCGATTATGAGTCCGAGAATGAAAGAGAGCGATAGTGAACGAAGATGGGTATAACAACATGAGGCCTCGTACACATATCTTGAACCGAATCCGTGACAGAGAATGCAGGGTACAAAGCAAAACACAGTTGGCGCTAGACACCCAGGGAACCCCACGCAGATCAATGTCAAGTGTAAAGCAAAAGAACGAGAACTCAGGCGTCGTTCAGGCTCATAGGAGCTTGAGCGCAGCGCACAGCTCCATCAGACCGTCGACGACCAGCAGCGGATCAGGATTGTCCTCTGGTTTTCGCCCGATTCGGAACTCGACGTTCGCCTCCACACTCTCAGGACGTTTCAGCAGCGCGGTGGCGAGTTTTCCCCTGATCGCGGGAGCGAGGATCCGCCCGACCCCGGTGCTCACCACCAGGATCTCAGAGTCTCGGTCCGGCTGAAGCTCGGGATGCGCTGGCATTCTGGGTTGAGGGGTATGCTCGCCGGATATGCTGCGGAACATCTCTCGGGGTGCTGCGGTGTGCACGGGGGCGGCGATGGGGGAGAACGAGACATGATCGAGGAACACGCGTGGTAGCCTGGATTTGTAGTGCGCAGTGGTCGTGAGCGAGTGCGGCGGAAAGCAGACCAGTCTGATACCGCGGGCCGCTAGCGCCGTGACTGCGGGCTCGACGTCTGGGAACAGCGTTGGAGCGAGGATGCGCGTCATGGAGTCATGGAACATCGCTGAATGGGGAGATATTCGGAGATCGAGCAGCTCTGACACCTCCGTGAGCGCGGAGTGTACGACGCGGGCAAGGGATATCGGTGTCGTGGAGGAGTGGTAGTTAAGGAGAGCCTCGCGT
This sequence comes from Ganoderma boninense, assembly GCA_002900995.3. Lineage (NCBI taxonomy): Eukaryota > Fungi > Basidiomycota > Agaricomycetes > Polyporales > Polyporaceae > Ganoderma > Ganoderma boninense. The sequence goes on along the minus strand of PJEW03000042.1, from coordinate 14,155 downwards.
TCCAGGTAGACCTTTGTGAGCTGGGCGGCCGTCTTCCGGCACCCGCTCACGAGAGTCCATGGCGTGAGCGCATCATGGATAGCACCATCACGGTCCTAGGACAGCATGCTGATAAGCACGAAGACGCAGAGCGGGCACAGGACTGTAGCACGTACCAGGATCGTTCCAAACAAGTCGAAAGCCACGGTCCGCACGCGGACGGGCATGGTAACAGAGGGAAACCGATAAGGAAACATCGGGAAAGTGGTCTCCATAAAGTCTGACCCAGTATCAGAGTTGCAGTCCACCGCGTCAGGGTCAAGAGGAGGATACCGTATCCCACACAGCAACCAGGCATCCGCGCGCCACAGAGGGTCCGAAAGAATAGCGGATGAGTTCGCAGAAGGAGACGCCACACAAGCCTCCATGTCGCGTGGTGAAGCTGAAGTGATATGCTAACGAGCATGCACGTCGATCAGGACCTCTGCAAAGAGAGAACCGGCATGCTGGCAGCGACACACACCTTCCTTGCGCCTCTCACCCAGTCTATGGTCTGCTCGGCACCTGTCCACTTGTAGTCTTGGCACACCCTAGAATGATGAAGTCAGCTCTAGTGCTGTGCGGAGAAAAGTAACGGTCAAGACGAACTGTTTATATTGCCAGATCTCGTGGTAGATGTTGCCCGGACCCTCAAAAGACGGGTAAAGTGGGCCCTCTAAGAACTTGAACACATACGCCTTTGGGTCGTTTCGGCCCCCAAGGACATACCTACCGCCTTCTCCGAAGGTAGACCAATCCTCTTGAGCTTGCTCTGACCCACCCGTCCTGCCGTGACGTCGTGCGTGCCACTTCCGGAAGGCCCACCCGGCGTCCTGGAGCTCATGGGCAAAGTGGAGGAATTTGTCGAGGCTTGGTTTATCGAGCTGGTAGCGGACAGTCTTCATAGGAGGACAAGCGTAAGGGCTGAGAGAAAGCATGGGCACGGTGTGTAGGTACAGCGGGAGAGGCATATGTTCCTCCTTGAAGGTCCTGATGGGTTTCGTTGTCCGCAATGCAGTGGCGTCGTTCCAACATGCTCCGGTGTTCCTGGCGAACTTTGGCCCTATGGTAAGCGACGCGTTCTCGAGGGGGAAAGGTGACGGATCGGAAGAGACGACAAAGATAAAACCCGGTGCTTTGTCGCTCTCATCGCCAGACCAGTTGGTCCGGAGAGCCCAAAACGATGCGACATGTATTTTGGCGGCAGCGAGTTGTCCAGACGGCGGGAGCCAGTAGGCAGTGAGCTTGGGATTAAATTTGAGGGGTACAAATGAATGGGGCATTTAGCCACAGGAGGGTACCAGACAAGATGGTGGTTGGACGCGTTCAAGCGTCACACGTCAGCGCTTGGCTGTTGGACGTCATTGGCCGGGATGGTTTGCACATGTTTGCGCCTTAGCGCTTCGGCATGTGCGACTCGGCGCCATTAATTCCCCTCGCCCGGCGACTCGGATCTAGTGTGGTTACTGTTCTTTGTCGGCCTTCCACTGGCCTCCTGCTACGGCACATGGATGACGCGGAGGGATACTTATGGGCCTTTACTGTGTGTGGCATATACCAGGTCACCCACTGCATAGGCGGAGGTGCAGGCGGTGAGCTCAGGGTGGCGACGCCGTGCGCAGTGGCTTCCAACACTACTAATGTATCACTGCAGGAGATGTAACTCGAGCCTTCAATATGCTGACTGGAGATGAGGTGGCTATCAAGATGGAGATGCTTCACGTTGACCACGACACCAGCCACCCCCCAGCCTTGGCTTATGAGTCCGCCGTCTATAAGCTGCTCGGGAGACCCTCCGTTGGTTTTCCATCGCTGTTATGGGCTGGCAAGGATCATGGAAACTACGTCCTGATACTCGAGAGGCTTGGGCCGAACTTGGCATCGCTCTTCAAGTTCTGCAGGCGCAAGTTCTCGCCGCGCACTGTGTGCATGATAGCGCAACAAATGGTGAGTTGCTCTTTCCGGTTTCCGTTAATAAAGTACTGTGGCGAAGTCCGTTGACGGACTGGATCGATTTTGATAGCTTTCTAGAATTGAATATGTGCACTCTCGTGGACTGCTCGTAGTGGACATTAAGCCACATAACTTCGCCATCGGCATGAGGGAGAACGCTCACGTTGTGCACCTATTCGACTTCGGCCATTCCAAACTCTATCTGGACCCGGCCACAGGCAAGCACCATCCGTATGTCGCGAATCGGAGCGCGATGGGCACAGCGGTGTATGCTAGCATAGCTGCGCACAAACACCATGGTAAGCAGATTTCACTCATGCCGTCCTTGTCGACCGCCAAGTCGGAAGCTGATGAATGACACACGGGTTTCTAGAGCTCTGCAGAAGGGACGACATCGAAGCGCTGTTCTACGTCTTGGTTGAGTTCTACTGTGGGGATCTCCCGTGGCAGGGGATATACGCTCCAACCTACAAAGCGAAGTTGGAACGCACGCGGGATATGAAAGCTGGCCCGCCTTTCCGTGACTTCGTCGCCGCCCATTGCCCACCCGAGTTTCAGGCTTACTACTCGCATTACACCAGCCTGAAGTTTACACAGGAGCCGGATTACGCGTACTTGAAGGGCCTGTTTGCCGACAGGATGAAGGCTGAGGGATGGGATAATGACGCAAAGTTCGACTGGATGGACCCGTCCCAGCTCGAGAAGGGGACCCTGATACCTGAGGAATACGTAGTGGACTCTCGCTTCGTTGAGGACATGGGTCTTGATCCATCGTAGTAGAGTATTTTCCGTTATCTGATCATGATTGTTGGTGCATTACGAGGAAGTAGTATGCAGTATTCAACTCTGGCGGCATGACACTACAGGAGAAGCGATCAATATACACCGTTGCTAGCGAGCACCGAGAGAGAACTAGAATCGTGTAATGAATGCTTTAATGTGCTACTGGATCGACGAGCTGGATCCCCTTAAATGGAAACCGAAAGCGACCACCGTTCAAGCAGGGATAGGGCCCTTGTAAAGCCCGACCTTCATCGGCAACGAAGGCTTCATGCTACTGCCGACCGTCGGGAAGCGGACTCCAGACATATTCCATGTGATCTTCTTGTCCGAAGGCGCGAAGGTGAACTTAGACAGCAACAAGCAGAGAACGACCTCTGCGGGACAAGCGAGTCAGAAACTGGCGGCAAAGAAGGGTACCGGGAAACACGTACTCATCTCAAGCTGCGAGAACTTAAAGCCACTGGAGCCAAGAGACATCAGCGCCATTCTGCTCTGCAAGAACAATTCAGCTGAAGTGGACGAGGGACTTACATGCACGCGCGGCCGCCTCCGAGGAACGTCATCCTAGGCCCAAGGCAGAGCGTCAGTCAGCCGATCTCGAACATCCAAACGCAGAGCATAATAGGGCTGAATTTCGACGTACAGGTTCGAGTAGATGCCAGGGACATGCGCATCACCAACGCTCTCGGGCAGCGGCGACAGCCAGCGCTCGGGCTTCCACTCCTCGGCGTCCTCTCCCCAGATCGCCTTGTTGCGGTTCGACGCGAGCAGACCGACAGAGATCGTCGTGTCCTTCGGGACGAAGATCTCCTGCATCAGCTTCCCGTCCACCCCGCGCACGGGTTGCGACAGCGGGAGGACGGCGTCCTGGCGGGTCCTTCGTTCCGAGTCCATGATCGTCAGCGCGCAGCAGCGAACAAACCACATGACACTCACTCCCGGAACACCTGCACCACAGGCGCGTGCCTACCATTGCCGGCGGGATCGTCAGTAATGCAATGCGGTGCGTAGATCCACTGTCACACACAACGAGGGGCGGCACTCACAGCCTTAGCGTCTCGCGGCAGACGGCGTCGAGGTACGGGAGGGACACGAGCGCGTCGTACTCGAGGTCCTCGCCCTTGGCCGCCTCCAGGATCTCGTTGCGCAGCTTCGCCTGGACGTCCTGGCGCTCGCAGAGGAGCGACAGCGTGATCGAGAGCGCGTTGGAGGTCGTGTCCATGCCCGCGAAGATGAACGTCCTGTGCGCGCCGGAGTGGATTAGCTTTGCGCTAAGCGGTGCGCACAAGGAAAACAACACGGGCGCCACTTACGACATCTGCCCGATTAGCTCGCTCTCCGGCAACCTGTCCCCCTCCGACGCAGCCATGTTTGCACGCACTGAAAGCCAAAACCAAACCACGCCCCATGGCCATCACCGTCAGCGCGCCTTCCCCCAGTACTAGCAGTGCCGCGCAATCCCAGCTCAAGCGACTCACGCAGGATGCTCATGATGTCCCTGCCCTCGCCGACCTGCTGCGCGACGGAGTCGTCGCCCGCCTCGAGCGCGGCCTTCTTCGCGCGGTAGATCGCGACGGACCGCTCGTGCATGATGTCCACGATCGACTTGAGCTCCTGCACCGACTTGTGCGGGAGCCTGTCGAGCACCCACCGGCGGAACGCGGGCGTGCCCACCTCCGCGACGTACGGCAGCAGGCGCCGCAGCAGCGTGATGTTCAGGACCGCCGGGCTGACGGCGTCATTGTTAGTTACAAAAGGAGAGGGGGTAAGATGAAAGGAGGGAGGGCGTACGAGAAGGCTTTGACGGCGACGGCGAAGTCGTCGGGCTTGTCTGCGACGAGCGGGTCGAACGAGTACCCGAGCCCGGCCTGGCCGATCAGCTCGAGCGCGGTGCGTGCCATCCAGGTGAGCATGTCGAGCTCGGCGAAGGTGCCGTCCGCAGGGACGCGCGACTCGATCGCTGCCTGGAGCTGTGGTGGCGCGCGGGGTCAGGTGAACGACGGTCTCGCAGGACGGATGAGGGAACGGGCGCGCACCTTGTGGCCGACGTCGTTGAAGATGGGAATCATGCGGCGCATGTGGGCGATCGAGAAGACCGGGTTGAGGAGCTTCCGTTGCTTGCGGTGGTGGTCGCCTGTAGCAACGGAGGTCAGGAATGCAATGGATAACTTGAATGAAATCAGATCGTGTGGGCGACATTTGAATACTGACCAAGGGTTCCGAGCAGGCCGGGTCCGAAATGCAGCCGGTTGGACCTGACATCAGTCCCAGTCAGCTGCGGGCAGCAAACGAGGAGAACAACGCGACGCATACTGGATGAAGAACACAGCTTCTTCGTATATGTATTGATCCTTGACGATAATGTTGTGCAGAGCGGTCGGGTCAAAGACAAACAGCATCCGATGCTGTGACATCGAAGGTCAGCTATCATCTCCCGGAGCAGCTTGGATGAAGTGCGTACACCAAGAGGGCCGTGCAACTTCGCGACACCATTATACGATTCCAAACTCTTCATGAAGGCCCAACCGTTCTTGTCGAGGATTTGCCGAAGATTTCCTATGACCGCGCGTTTAAACGCTGCTGTCAGTCGCATATCGGGGTTCACTCACCATAGAGGAACGACTCTGCAGGAGGCCCCGGAAGGTTGTCCAGGGGGATTTGACGACTACCTGCCGGAAGTACTTCCAGAGGAACCACGTCACGAAGCATATGCCCGCGCCTTGCAGCAGAGAGCTGATCATCGTCGTGAAGCTGAAGTCCCGCGATACCGATGGCGTGAGATGGGGGCTTGAAGGTGAGGAGAACGTGGAGCTCGGCAAAGAGACGAAGCATGTTATATGCGAGGGACGCACCTCCCAAGCGATATTCGAAAGAAGCACAACCAGCTAATGCATTGCGACTAATGTCCGCCTGAGCCGGGCTGTGCGACGAGTGGTGGACTTGACTGTCCCAGAAAACGTCACCGAAGACCAGGCACATGGGAGCGCACTGGGGAATGCGCCCCCGGGCCGCCGGTAGGGATGACTGGAGGGTAAAAGTCAATGAGAGCGGCTGGGCTAAAACCGCATCACTGTGAGCGCCGCGAACCAATTGAGGCAGGTAAAGAACCTCCGAAAGCCGCATGACGAGCGAGAGACTTGCCGAGGGGCGATAGCCGCGGAAATTTGTCTGCCACTGTTACTTACTGCCTTAGAATGTCTGAACTTTTACTTAGAACGCTAGGGTGACCGCTAATGCGGGGAACACCTGAGGTTGTGCAAATCCCTGTGTCCGTCTGATGAGTGTACTGTGACAGTCAGCTGTGCATGAACTTTGTGATTGTGCAGGTACACGTACTACTTACCTCGAGGACCTGACCATTCCTAATTGAAAGATCAGGCATGATGTGTAATATAAGCGCTTCTGCGAAGACTGGAGAAGGAAGGCATACCGGGGAGTGGCTATGACGTTTCACGAAATCAGTCACGCCGATTCGAGAGCGGCCTCACGATCTGGTTCGAGAACGCTTCTCACCGGCCTTCATCTGTACTGTAGACCCGCCCACCTCTTGCCAGTGGGGATAGAGCTTCGGACTCGCCGGCTATTCGCTCGCCGTGAATTGAGGGACACACGCGGTCATCTGACAAGACGGTCCCTCTGAAGCAAATGAATGAAGGAGGAAATAATGAGCTGTGAGAAGAAGAGAGGGTGGAACAAGCGGGACCTGGCTGCCCCGAGACTGACCTGGCTCTCAGAAGCAGCTTCATGTTGTTTGCACGCTTTTCGTGTCCTGATGGGGAGCCGCAGGCGAACGAGCCACTGGCAGTGCATATGTGGGGAGGGATAGTTAAAATTTTGGTGATTAGAGCAAATCACAAAGCTCTACATCAAATCGCAAACATCAGTGCAGGACTCGGAGGTGACATGGTTCAAGTTGGGACACAGGCAGTAAACGACTCGCCTGGGGCAAGAGCAGTGAATTTTCAAGCGCCCATTCGGTCCCGGCCCGGGCCGACACTCAGTAAGTACTACGCGCCCGCGCTCCAGCTTGTCTCCCGTCTCCCACCACGCTCACACGAACATATCACTTCTTCGTTTTGATTCCTGCTAGACAGCACCTTACCCAATTTACTTTATTTTCTCTTACGCTCTAGGTCCGGAAGCGCAACTCTCATCCCGGGCAAGGGGGACCGGGACCATCACGGCACGCGCGACCGGGTGGTAACTTGAAGCTGGCATATCCAGTCTTTCCACAAAGGTTGAGGGCTGACACGACATATAACAAGGATGAACATATATTTCGCCGTATCAAACATCCGGTCAATACGGACGACGCACTGGACGCATACTCCTACTCCATCCGCCAGGCCGCCTCTCCATGAGCTCGCCGCTTGCACCCATTGAGGGCTCCAATTGAGCGATCCGGGCGCGCTTTCCTCTGCTGAGCTCGAACACGGGCCTCGAAATGCGCTCTCTGCCGTACACTCTTCACACTCCGGGGCTAGAGATCGCTGTAGGGGTTCGCCGCCGCGAACGCCACCCCTTCTGTCGTGGCAGAGTGTCACATCCACGGCTAATCGACGTTCGCAGAGCGGCGAGTCGATGCGATCCAGGACAAGGGAAGCGGCAATATGAGCCAGGCGGTATTTTTACACGCTCCGGAGGGCTCGTTGTCGGACTTATGTCTGCGCCCCGAGTTTTTCATGGTTGCGCGGCTCGGCACAGGGTTGCACGACGAACCTGCGGACCACGCAATATTGGAATAGAAGAGCAGGGACGTCTCCTATATATGAAAGTTCGAGGACGTGCTTGTGGGCGAAGCTTTGAAGCTGAAGTCTTGAGTGGTGCGAGAGGACTGGCGGGCTGCGGACGGGGAACGACAGGACACAAGAATTCTTCGAGATGCGCAAGCACGGGGCCGCGGGGCCATCCGTCGTGTGGACAAGGTCCCTGTTCACGGCACGCACCATCTCCAGCTTCTGGCGTTGACGGAGGAACTCCGACCTTGTATGCCATGGCTTCCCCCCGAAATCAGCGCAGAGTCGATCTCCTACCCGACGGAGTGGAGGCTGCCGAGGACGGGAGTCTTCAAACAGGGATGGGTGCTTGGTGTGTGCAAGGGTGCAACGGAGTGCTAACTTTGATTGTCTGGAGCAAGTAACTGGATCGCAGTGAGATACGGAGGCGAGACGAACGTTTTTGGATCGTTCCGTCCTCCGATAATGTACGCCTCGCCGCCATCCTATGGCGACCACCAGTCCCTTACACGCTCTGAACCACCCGACCTTGCACGCAACAGTTTACTCCGCCGGCGTAGGTCCCAAGTGAGAGGCAGAAGTTGTGAGCAGTTCGTATAAAGTATTTGAGACTCCATGTATTGAGATAATAGTAGCTCCGTTTCACAGATGGGCGACAGTAAATGTTGATGGGGATAGTTGGAGTAGCATGAAGATATAAGAGATGGCGAGCCAGCTCATCTTCTGTTGTGATGTGTTCCTCAGTCCTGAACGCCGTCGGCTCCTCCCACAGCATATCAATACCCTCCGCCACCTTCAATCCGAGTGTAAGCAACAAGTTAACAAAAGGAAAAGGAAAAGGCTTTGAAGAGATTACAAAGAGAAAGCCAAGGGCGTAGTCGTCCTCGTTGCCATCCCAGTTCACGCGGAGAGCCCAGAACGATTTTACGGGGATCTTCGCAGCAGCTTCCTGGGCGGGTTGAGGAAGCCAGTAAGCAGTTCGTTGTGGGTCGAGCTGCAGAGGAACAAACGTATGCGGCATGCTTGTCGTCAGCAAGACGTCCGAGAAGAAACGAGCACCTCAGGACAACGGTCATGGTACGAAGGCGAATGGCAGAGGGCCGCAGTCGGAGTAGTCGGGATGGGCGCTTTCACATCTGCCCTCGGATCGGTGTAGTTGGTCTAATGTTACGCGCGTTCGTACCGCACACAGCACAGCAACACACAAAATGGATGCAGACAACAACATGTATGCTACAATGACACGAGATACATGAGCAAAGCGAAGACTCAACAGGATCGGTAGATCACAACATCTCCAGCGCCGCACAAAGTTCCATGAGCCCTGGCACCGTCATCAAGGGAATAGGATTGTACTCTGGGCGTTCCCCGACGACAAAATCGACATGACTCTCGAGGCTGCCGGGCCGGTTCAGCAGCGCTGTAACGTACGTGCGCCCGATGGCAGAGACGAGGACTCGGCCCACCCCCGCACTCACGATGAGGATCTCGTCCTCGCCAACATCCGGCGCGACCTCCTTGTACTTTTCGTACATCTTCCACCAGGGCTGGTTCCCAGCTGCGAAGTGCACAGACATCGCGAGGGGGGCGAGCTCGACATGCTTGTGGAATGCTGCAGGCAGCGCGGGCCCCAGGTGCTCCATGGTCGTGCTGGAATGGGAAGGGAAGCAGATGAGCTTCACACCGCGGTCCACAAGGGCAGTGATTGCAGGCTCGACGTCTGCGAACGGAGCCGGTGTCAGGATCTGGGAGAGGGCATCTGTGAACAGCATAGAGTGTGGCGAGATCCGTAGGTCGAGCCTCTCTATCAATGCTGACAGCGCGGAGTGGGCGACATGCGCGAGGGATACAGGTCGAGTTGAACGATCATGGTTGGCCAAGGCTTCTGATTCGAGGTACAGCCTCGTGAGCTGCGTCGCGTCCTTTGTGCAACCGCTCACCATCGTCCACGGCGTCAGGGCGCTCCTAATGGCGCTTTCCCTATCCTGTAGATCATCAATAAGACACGAATGAAGCGACTCTCGAACCCTCCATACCAAGATCACACCGAATATGTCAAAAACGATGACTCTTATGCAGCTCGGTGCAGCGACCTTCGGGAACTTGGGTTGGATGCAAGGAAATGATGGCCACACAAATTCATCTTCGTGATCGGAGTCGCAGTCACTGATTGCGGTTAGATCAGTGGGAGGATACCGCTTGTGGAGGAGTGACAGAGCATCCGCTCGCCACAATGGATCATCGAACGGGGACGGTAATGAGAGAGTGGTGGTAAGTTCACGCGACAGCGCCCCGTCGTTTTCCTGCCAATGGTCACATTGCAGTCGTTTATGAGTCATAGGTTAACGGGGTCCGCGAATAGTGCACAACAACAGTACCTGCCGGACGTTCGTCACCCAATCGACAGCCTCTTGAGCACCCTTCCATTTGTAATCCTTGCAGAGTCTGCGGTAATAGAAGTGATCAGCCTCAACATCACACACATACATAAAAGGTGGGAGACGTACTGTTTGTATAGCCTAATTTCTTCGTAAATAGTAGGCGGGCCTTCCGGATACGGGTACGGGTCGAACAAAAAGTCGAACACGAAGGTCTTCGGAGCGTTTCGGCCTCCAATAATGTACCGGTCACCTCCGTCAAACGATGACCACTCCGGCTCTACCCTCTCGGGGCCGCCAGACTTTGCGTGCAACCGTTTCTGCCACGTGCGGAAGTCGCGAGATGCTGGGGAAAGCTCGTGCACGACACGAATGAAGGATTGGAGACTGGGCATGTCGAGCCGATAATGAATCCATTCAACGGGCGGGCGACAATGCGGGTTGATGTATATCGTGGGAGAAGCATGCAGGTATAGCGGGCGACACACGTTCTCGCTTTGTGTGATGATAGGCTCTATCAGCCTCAACGCGGTTGGCTCCTCGCAAAGCACTCCGGTTCCCTGGGCGAGCTTGGGGCCTAGCGTAAGAGACGCGTTTTCCAAGGGGTAGGGCGAGGGTTGCGACGAGACCACGAAGAGGAAATCGGGTGCGTAGTCGCTCTCGTCGCCGTCCCAGTTAACACGGAGAGCCCAGAAAGATCGAACAGGGATATTCTCTGCAGCTTGCCGGCCAGAGAGAGGCAGCCAGTATGCAGACTTCTTCGGGTCGAGCCTTATATGCACAAAAGTGTGTGGCATTGGGCCAGCAGCAAGGGCTAGCAAGGGCGTGCTCAAGTTTCCTTCAAGTTCGCCTTCGATGCCCATCCAACACAGCATTTGCATCTGTTTGTACACCAAAGAGCGCCTATCGCTCGTCAACCCGACTCGGTGCCGCTTCATGACAGTGACTTCCACCGGCTGCGCTCTTTCAGTCATACATTTTCTAGTCAGCTACTCGGCACTCGCAGCCCACTCAGAATTGCATGGGGAGCAACTATATCTGGACTTATACGGTATGTGGTATCTACCAGGCGACGCACTACATCGGGCGCGGTTCGGGAGGTGCGTACAAACCCTCGGCCGATCGCAACAGTGCCAAGCTAACCGACGGTCCAAGGCGACGTTGCCAGAGCGTTCAACATGCTCACCGGAGACGAAGTAGCCATCAAGTCGGAGCGGCTCCACATCGAACACGAAACCAACCACCCCCCTGCCTTGGCCTACGAAGCTGCGGTCTACAAGCTTCTCGGCAAGCCCTCTGTCGGCTTTCCGTACGTGCACTGGGCGGGGAAGGTAACCGGAAACTACGCGTTGGTCCTAGATAAACTCGGTCCCAACTTGGCGGCGCTGCACAAGTTCTGCAGGCGCAAGTTTTCGATGCGCACCGTCTGCATGTTGGCTCTGCAGATGGTGAGTCCACCATGATTCCTCTCGCGACGATTGTGGCGCTGACTGAAATCCGGCCTCTCTCTCTGTCGTGCACGTCTCGCGTTACTCGAAAGCTCGACAGGATAGAGTATGTGCACTCTCGGGGCTTGCTTGTTGTAGACATCAAGCCCCACAACTTTGCGATGGGCATGGGCGACAGCGCCCACGTCGTCCATCTGTTTGACTTTGGTCATTCGAAGCTCTACCTGGACCCGAACACTAGAAAGCACGTTCCGTACCTTCCGGATCGTAGTGCGACGGGTACAGTCCCGTATGCTAGCGTCGCCGCACATCAGCATTACGGTACGTGCTCAATGACCTCGATCTCTCGCTCCGACTCTCACCGTCCGCCGCCCCTTCTAGAACTTTGTCGGAGAGACGACATCGAAGCTCTGTTTTACGTCTTGTTGGAGTTCTACTGCGGAGAACTCCCATGGCAGGGCATCTATGCCCCGACCTTCAAAGCGAAGTTGGAACGCACGCGTGAGATGAAAGCTGGAAACGCCTTGCGCGACTTCGTCGCGACGCAGTGTTCCGACTCGCAGGAGTTCAAGACGTACTACTCCTACTACACTCGTCTGGGATTTACTGAGGAGCCGGACTACGCGTTCCTGAGACGCCTTTTCGCGGACAGGATGAAGCGTGAAGGTTGGGAGAACGATGCACGGTTCGACTGGATGGATCCCTCCCTCCTTGAGAAGGGCACGTTGATCCCGGAAGAATACGTGGTCGACAGTCGCTTCGTGGAGGACGTGGGGGTCGATCCAGACTGAGGCGAGTGGTCGCCGTCTTCATTCAAAATGTTTCATAGCGTGTCATGCACATGTATGCAAGTAGGTATCCAGATGCATTTGGATACGAGGCCCAGTGGCATGGCCGTGCGAAGAAAATGAACGTATTGATACCCAACTTACAACAAGCCAAGACATTTCTCGGATGGCGAGGTCCCGCGAGGAGTGCGCATGCTTCGTCGTCGGGCAGCCACAATCGGCGTAGTATGACATGACGTCACAGCGATCCCCTCCCTTTCAAACTGTCTGCCCCAACATCTACCCCAACGTTTTCTCTTCCCCTCCTACCACGTCTATCTCAAAAAAATACGCACCAATAACAATCTTTGACAACCACCGATAACCGCCGAGCACCATGTCGTCGGGATCCGGCATCCAGACAAGGGGATCCGGCCGTACGCTGGTGAGGCAAGGTCTTCAATAACAGGCGACAGCAGGGTGCTTATGAGTTGCTCCTCGTCGCGACAGGCCATTGCGACCGTGGTGGGTGTGGTTGGTACGCTGGGGTATATGTACCTCGCCGGAAAACAGACGAAAAAGGAGGAGGGGCCAGTGTCCATCTACCGTACGTCGACCCGTACCTCGTCGGAGCCTCATGACCGTTAACTCGAAGGCTCAGGGAAAGACGCACCTCTTGGTGTGAATGGCTCACGCTTGAACTCGGAAGCGGTCCGCGAGACAGTACAGGGAGAGCGGAAGCCCTGAAAGCCCAAGGTCCAACGTGCGGCCCTTCGAGTTGGATGTAGTCCCAGCCTTGGTGTAGGAAGGGGCATAGCTGTACTTGTAACGGCATTCGCGGTTCAGACACGCATTCGCGGTTCAGACACGGATATCTGAGAACGAAAACGGGGAGAACTTACCAGGCCCAGCCCCTCTCCAATAATCCCCATCCCAAAGCTGACCGTCGGGCGATCATTCGGTTGACGGAGGCACTGGCGGTGTTGAGGACTAGATTCTTGTTTGGAGGTACGTATTGCTTTGGTCGTGCACATTGCCAACCAGAGAGAGAAGGATAAGAACGTTCGGTGCACCAAGCTAAGTAGGGATTGGGTGGAAGTCCGAAGACACCGTTGAAGGCGAGCCCAGCCAGCGGTTGGTCCTTTCGAAACCGGCCCGGGCTGTGCTCCGTTTTTGTCCGGCATTACATAACTTTGTGCTTGGCGCTCGCGGCGATCGTGCTTTGGCGGCCGGCCACTCTTTGTTCTGTGGTGCAACCCCGTCGCCTTCTGGGTATGAAGGGCATTCTTGGCTCACGAATCTGCTCTATATTCCCTGGGAAACTATTGAGGCAGGTAGTGTTGACTCTACAAGCTTGGCAGGTTGCATATGTTGCGTACGTGCTGACCTTTCTCGGCGCCGGCGTTGGAGACCAGGTAAGCATTGCTTGCGAATTCCTTCTCCGCCTATAGCATACAACTTCAAAACACCATGGACAGGAGGGAGCCGCGATTATGTGCATGGTGCATTCAATTTAATGCAGGTGTCAACGTCCGATTGTGCGTCCAGAACCCCCGTCCTCCTCTTTCCCCTTTGTCTTCGTTGATAACAATGCTCTGGCGGACGGCCTCCGGTGAGCGACAATCGTCTTTAGTCTCTGGGTTTTTATTCAGTCTTTTGAGACAAACCCAGCTTTGCTATGCTATATCTCAGGTCTGCCACTCGTCGAGCGCTTCAAGTCGACAAGGCCCTATTTAAGCGTCCTGCCCTGTCCTCTCGGACTTCACTCTTCAGATCCCCCTCCTCACACCTCAGCTGCACTGGAGCAAATCGCGCCGCCACCCAATCCCCCTCTCATTTCCGGCACATTAGTGGGCCGATGCCCCGAGCATGTCCACGGCGAAATCGTTCTCGACATGGGTGGTTCATCCATTGCAAACCAGATGCGCATACCGAGATCTGCTCAGCCTACACCGTGCGGGGCCAATAAGCTACAGTGGAATCCTCCCGAAGAGGGATCCCTTCCGATATTGGTGCGTGTCGCGTTTTCCTGATCCAAGCGAACCTCAGCTCACCACCTTCTCCACAGTACA
>PJEW03000041.1:0-15424 GCA_002900995.3 Ganoderma boninense | reverse complement strand
GAGACGCTTTCATACGGTGGCGTGCCGTCGCGTCAACAAACTGTCACGAGATGTCACGTGGGCCGCGACGAGTGCTGTGACACTTGACCCCCTCGGCTGACCCCACCCACGGCCGCACACGTGATCGGTACAAAAATCTCACGTGAGCCATCTGCAACCATCGCCCATTCTTAACCGGTTCTTGAAGAACCGGAATGGGAGGTGAGTATTGATGGGGGAAGCCCCGGAGTGATGGCAGATAAGCCCCCGGGGCCTTATCTAAGCTGATAACCAAAAAAGCGCCAGCCCGGGCACTGATAACAGGCCCTCCGGAGGCTGCCTACTATATTAGGGAACTCCGGGCATTATCCCGGGGCTTCGTATTACATTACGAGCATAGTTGGTTTATATTGCATTGCAGTGCCAGGCTATCTCCGGTAAATAATACATTATCCTTACCACAGCTTGTGGGTCCCGGTGGAACCCCGCGTTTCCCAGTGAAAGGTCTGGGGCGCTGGATTATTTCAACACCGTCGAAGCGCAAATTTGACTTTTTCTTTGCGGCAACCTGAAGCTCGTTGATCTGGCACTGCAGAGCCTCGAGGGCGTCGGCGTCGCTCTCGGACAAAGGCGGTTGGTGCGAATCATCCATCAACTCGTAATCTTGTTCGTCCGGGGTGGACAACTCCAGCAGCATATGGTCTGCGCCTGGTTGTTCCGCGCGCTTCGCATCGAGGTAAAAGTTCACCTTCTCCCGTAAAGTTCCTTGCCCGAGGTGGTACGGAATCGGATTACCATCGTACATGACTAGCATCCCATTCTCGCGCTTGATCTTTCGGGCATTGATGTCTTCCGTGGCTTCCGGGCACCTCCGGGTTTCGCAACCGTCTGCTCCGCAATAGTAGCATCCTTTTCGCGGAGTCGGAGGTCTCGGAGGTAGATTGCGCCTAGGTCCTCCCCCGTTCGGTGGCGGAGTACGCGTAGCCGCACGTTCCGGAGGAGACGGGTTTGACGCCGGTTTGGGCAACATAGCCGCTAGGGTACTGACCAGCTGTTTCGAGATCAGGTTCGCGAATGCACTTGCGTCTTCTTGCTTGATCCGGGGAGCCACACTCGGTGCACGCGTCGCTGTGGGTGCTTGTAGTCCTCCTGTTCCTCCGGTACTCCCTATCGGGCCGGTCGTCTCCCAGATGTCGTCGAAGTCGTCGTTGCGGTGTTGCAGTACGTAGGTCGCCGCCTTGTGGAACTGTTCGAACGTGTAGGGCGTGTTTGCCGTACGGTTTGGGATGTCGTTTTCCAGACGTGCCTTGACGGCTTCCCTGTGCGAAGTCCCGAGGGCCCGAGCGAGTGCCTTGTTCGCCTCGATATTGTTGATCCGGTTCTTGCCCAGGAGGTACTTTACTACCGGCCGGAGTTCGACGTAGAATCTCGAGTATTCGTTAAGGTCCTTGACGGCGCCGGCTGCGACCCGTTTGTCGACCAAAGACTGCAGATCTTCAACAGTCCATTCGGGGGTCGTCGATACTCCCGGATAGAGCTCGAAGACCGCCTTCTTGAAATCCACGTAAGTCTTGGTCGGCTCCGAGAATTCTTCTAAAGAGCTCCACGACGCTTCGATTGCCCAGGAGAGATACCTGACTGCAAAACCCTTCCTGTCGGTTTGCGCTGTCGCGTCGTCCGGGACCGAATGCTTGCGGAAGAGGGCCTCCAAGTCGGCGAAGTATCGACTCAAAGACCGGGGGTCCGCTTCGTCGAATACCGGACACGTCCGATCTCCTCGTACAGGCATCGCCTGCGGTCCAGCGTTCGCGCCTTGGCTCATGATTGGATGGGGGTTGATGAATGGTTGAGGTAGAAGCTGGTTCGATGAATGTGTGACGACCGGGGGCGCAATCACCACCGGTGGCAAGGTATGAGTAGTTCGTGGGGTCGAATGTATCGGAGCTCTTGATGCCGAGTCAGGACACTCGATAAAGTCTTCTTGGTCTTGTATTGATGTGAGTTCCGAGCCAAACATGTCGTCTGCTCCGAAGTCGGTAGGTATGTGTTCTGTAATTGCGGGAACGTCCGAGAAATGGTCTCGCACGTCGTCGAACTCTTCGATTGAATTTCCGGATAGGTCCTCGTCGAATTGTTGATCGTCGTCGGTAACCCAGGTAAAGGTGTGAAAGTCGAAACGTAAGGTGTCGCTTGTACTAGGTGTATCGCCGGACTCTGGCGTCGACCACGGCGAAACGGTTGGGGTAGGTTCCGACGAACCTTCCGACGTCGGAGGAGTCAGCGCAAAGGTTGCGGTTCGAGGTGAGTACGGCACCGGTTGCGTCGGTGTCGGAAGTGTGTGATGATTCGGAGGATCAGGAGGATTCGAAGGTTGTCTCCTTTGCAAAACTCCCGAGAGTTCCGCGAGATGTCTGAGGTCTGACAGGAACTCTTGATCTTCCGCAAGCGGTAAATTTGCTGTCTGTCGGTTAATCGCGAAGGAATCCGACTGGGCCCCCTCGCGGTGGGCTCCAAAATGATGCACTGACGGACGGTCTGGACTCTGCTATGATACTGCGGGATGGAGGCTGAGGTGAAGTGACACCGTGGATGGGGCAAAGACCAACGAGTCCGTCACTGAGGGTGCGAGGAAGGTGGTCGGCTCTCGCGAATAGACCGAGGGACGTGTGGACGATCCGAGGGACGGTGGATGATAGAGACAACGACGTACGGACGTCGTGCAGGAAGGGGACGAGAACGCTGGAAACGAATGGGAAACAAAAGGAAAGGGGGACAACACACCCGTGAGGCTTTCGCTACCTCCGGGACGAGTGCGCTATCGGAAGAAGGCGCGATGATGGGAGAACGCGGGATCGGGGAGGTCGGAGACTTCGTAAGCGTCGAGAGTCCACGCGCGGACTGCCCGAGCGATCTCGTAAACGCTACGCTTGCGCGGTGAGGATGAGAGTGAGTGAGCAGATGGTCGCTGTCCAGTCGATGTCGGCCGGGGGAGGAATTCGCTATCCTTCCGTCGAGTCAGATCGTAAGCGTGGGGTCCCAAAAGCTGTATAATCATGGGGAGCGACGGGTATATATACAGGAACTGGACGGGACCCGCGTGGTCCGACCTTCTACTACTACTACTACGCGAAAACGTCCTCCTCCGCTCGAATCACGAGCCCCTCCCGGAGTCCCGCGGGCTCCGTAAGCCTCGACTTGTGCGCCACCGGTCTATGAGCTAGCTGGGCCTCGTGCGGAGGATCGACGTGTATAGGTCGCGGAGGCCGCGTCTTGAGCGCTTGAGTGTGACGCGTCGCGACACGGTCACGTGTACGCGTCGGGCGCCCGAGGACCAGTCGACGGAAACTAGGGGACAAGTCTTGATCTCGAACGGGGGTCCGTCCCCCTCGATCCACCTGTCGCCGGTAGTGGAGACTACGCGCGAGGGATGCACTCGGAAACTTCGGGGAGTGCGGAGTCAGCGGGACCACCGGGAAACTAAAGAGGGCTTCGGATGGTGGCTTCAGGGGCGTGCGTTCGGAACAGGGGGGGGCGCGGGTCGAGTGCCTTCTGAGGGTGCGGACTCCTCGGTGCGAAAAGTGGGGGCATTTCGGGGGTTTCGGAGCATGGAGAGGCACCGGGCCTATCAGCGTGGAGTGCGCGGTCATGATCGCCGTCCACGTAGAGGTTGAATATGTTGATCCGGTGCCCGCCCGTTGTGAGGGCGATCGCGGTGACGTCCGGCGAGGGACGGAGAGAGGGCGCCACGCATTCGATGAAATCGCTGTGTTAACGAGGAGGACGGAGCGGCACTGCCGTCCAGAGTCGAGATGGTTGTCGGGGTAGACGACTGTCCAGCGGGAGGAGGCTCGGGTCAGCCCCAGGCGGTCGATATAGGGTTCTTGGATGGCGAGGATATCATAGTCGCGTGGGTCGGCGGAGTGGAGGAGGTCGTATTGCGCGTTGATCGAGTGGTTGACGTTTTGCTGCCAGATTCGAAGCTTTGGGAGTGGTGGCATGTCGGGCGGCCCGAGGTGTCGGTGTTCAGGCATTATCTAAGTTAGTAGTGGAGGAGGCGGGCGAGCGGAGCGTGAAGTCGAGCGTGGCCTGCGTCATGCGGGCCTGTTCCCTGCGCCGCCGTTGAGAAGGTGCCGGCGGGGGCTTGTCCAGGGTGTCATGGATGACCTCCCACAGCGAGCCTCGGGGGGGCTCATCGAGCTGCGGTACCCAGGAGTTGGGGTCCGCGGTTGGGAAGAAGTGCAGGCGGTTTTCAGGATGGCGAGTATCCGCCCGCCGGAGACGATCGATGAAGACCGGACAGTCCCTGCTCCAGGTGGCGTGGCCGTATTCGTCGCATGCTGCGCATTTGTGCTGCTTCGGGTCCTGATACGTGCATTCACTGGTCTTGTGTTCGCGGCCGCAGGTGCCGCATTTATCCCGTTGTTGGGGGCAGTCGCAGGCCAGGTGTCTCGCATCGTATCGGTGGCATTTGGCGCAGCGCATGGGCTCGGCGAGGTTCTTGCGTGCCGACACGCGCTTGCCCGCCAGTGTCAGGCCCCGGCTTATAAGGGTGTTGGCAGCTGCTGGGCTATTAAAAGTCAGTAGTAAGTGCGCAAAGCGCTGCTCTCGGTGGCGTCGTATGACCGGCTTAATCCAACGCGCCTCCATTATTGAGTCCGCTGGCACGCCGACATCCGATTCCACCTCTCGCCAGACAGAGGCCTCGTGAGGGTCAAAGGCAACCGGAACAAACTCGACAACCACTTTATATGGTCGCATTCTGATCTTAGCGTCGATCCCCAGGACGGCCTCAAAAGACTTAGCATTGGTCCTCAGCCAATTCGCGTGCTCTGGCTGCCCGCATTCCAAAATGACCCCGCCATTAGGGAGGGTTCTGCCGGCCACGAACTTAATGCCGTCCGGCGCGTCATTTAAGAAACTGAGGGCAGTATGGGCCTTCTCGAGCAGGACCGCCGCAGGTGTTTCGACCGTTGAGCCGTCTGGGAACGGGAATCCGTCCACCAGTATCTGGCGCGCAAGCAGCCGTTCGCGATCGGCGACTTGAATTTGCGCTGCGCGTTCCGGGCCAGGGGGTTGCGCGCCCGCCGCTGCGGCATAGGAGAAGGGGGGGAGCCGAGGAGGAAACGCACCTGCGGTGGGGCCTGGCCCTCCGGCCGCGCCCGCCCCTTCCAAAGCCCGCTCTACCCCAATCCGTACTGCTTCCTCGATACTCGGCGCCGAGGTAGCCGTCTCCCGCAGTGATTTTCCCACTCTCTCGATACGCTGCTCGAGGTTCCCGGCGATCGTTTGTATCTGTGCCGTAATATCTGTCAGTAGCGAGTCAGTCAACTCCGTGCTCACCGCGTTTTCCACGGCCGCCTGTGCGTAGAGGTGCAGGGCAACCAGGCCGTCCGCCACAGCCGCGGATCCCGACTTCGACGCGACGAGAAGAATGCCCGCGACCAGCCCTTCCAGTGTCGGTTTGCCGGCCGGGACGAACTCATTGGCTCGCAGCGTGGGTAGGGCGTCGGCCAGTGTCTTGTACTTCTTTTGCGCGTCCGTAACGTGCCTGTCTTCCGCTGCGGGGGTCTTCCCCGCCCTTGTCGAGGTCGTCGCAGTGGGCGCCGGTCCCACGGCCTGCTTCTTAACAGCGCGCGTCGCTACTTCCGATGATCTTCTGCTGCCGCCGTTAATCGGCGGCGGTGGCGAGGTCATTGAGTCGGTATCTGTATTAAAGTTAGTATTAAAGTACGCCCGTATATCGTTGCGTGCCGCCAGGTCCTAGAGGTGGGTCCTGCACGACGTCGCCGGCTCCTATTGGCTGGCGACCGTGGGAAAAAAGGAGGTGGTGGTGGTAGCAGAGAGAGGAGCGTCCCCCGTCCTGGCTCATTAACAGCGCTCTCGGCTCTCTCCTGCTCTTCAAAGACGCCTTCGCGTGCAACGTCATTTTGACTAACGATGATGGGTGGGCTGTCGCCCAAATCCGTGCCCAACAGGACTCGCTCATCAACGCAGGCTTCAATGTATGTCCCCGTCCTGTTCTCTGATGCCTCTAGCATGGTTTTAGACATTAACGCGTTGGAACAAGTCATATTATCAGCCCCAACTCAAGATCTGTCTGCCACTGGGTCTGAGAGCGCTACGCCGAGGCTGTTGACCCGCCCGTGCCAATTCAATACTTGTCCTACTGGCTCTCCAGCTGAAGGCTTCAATGTCAGCAACAGTACGCATCCCCCTCTTCTGTTTCCCCGTCCATCTATGTCCATCTATGATAACGTACTTTGGATTCGTGTTGTGCAGACAGATTGAACTACGTCAACTCCTTCGCGTGAGGTGTCTGGTGAAAGTGCGAAAGAAAATCAGGCTGATTTTTCTTCAATTAGGATCGACGCCGTCCGCTATGGCATACAGACAATCGCCCCGAAAATATTCTGCTCCGTGCCAGACTTTGTCGTCAGTGGCCCCAACATTGGAAGTGAGTGCGGAAAGGCACTCTCAAAGTTAACCCACACTTACCCCGGAACATTTCCCAGACGTGTTGGGCCCAGGTACTGTCAAGTCTGGGACTGTGTGAGTCACCAGTAATTCTTGAAAAGTTTTCTCCATCACACCTCCCACAAATACTGACCAGCGCGATACACAGCGCCGCAGCGGCCGAAGCCACCAAGGAAGGTATCCCCGCCGTCGCGTTCGCCGCAGGCATCCACGCCCATGTCTCCTACACGACGCTCGCCTCTGCGCCCCGCTCCCCCGATACCCTTGCTGCGCTCCTCTACGCGGAACTGACCACCAACTTCACACGTACCCTCGTCGACCTCGCTGCACGCCCGATTCTGCCTGCAGGTGTCACGCTGAAGGTCAACTACTCCCCCACGACGTTCTCCGTGTCTGGGCGAGCCGTCGGAAACTGCGCACGCGCGAGCAACTTCAAGTGGGTGCTAACGCGCACGCAGGCGAGTGCGCGAGCGGTCGATGCCCCGACGTGCGGGAGCAGGCGCCTCCCAGTTGAGGGGACAGTCGCGCACGCGGGGTGCTATGCGACCGTGACGGTGGTCAATGCGACGACGAGGCTTGACGCGGATGCGGACGCACAGGAGCATGTCCTCAGCAGGCTTGCTCCGAGCGGCCTGCTTTCGTGCTTCCACGAATGATGAATGGTTGCTGTGATGATTTTTGGCCAAGGGTGGCTGGGTCGGCGCGTGGCTCCAAAATAAATGCTGTTTCGAGTGTACGGTACTGCGCCTCTACGAGATGTATTTCGAAACATTGATACCCCTTGCCCTAACGCTGTCTGACGGTGATGCGTGTCGTCTACATTTGAGGAGCTAGGAGGACGTTGTCATGACTTATGTCGACATGCATCGCGCAACGTGTTACGACTGGCTGTCGAGTAAGATCAGGGAGGAGGCTTACGAGACGAGCAAGGGCGTCGACGAGCACTTGTGCAGCGAGAGCGGAGCAGGGCTCGACAGTCAGGCTGGAGACAAGATGTATTTGAGCGAGTAAGTAACGAGCGAGAATACAGCAAGGCTTACCTGGAGACAAGAGGTCGAAACTGAGGTCTCCAGGTAGCGAAGTACAGGCCTTATATACATGTAACGGACAATGGGAACCGGGGACAATAGGTAACTATGGACACGGGAACCAGTGGAAGAACAATGGTATGTAGTACAATGACAACGGGAACGATGGGTGACAGGAGTTATTGTACTGCGAGAACAAGGGACAGGTTTGCTAAACAACGGAGGACAATAAGGACGACGCGGGAGGCAAACAGTCCAAAAAGGGAAAGAGAGACGCCGGGGTAGGCGCCGAGCGTGCCATTCATGACAATACCCCTCTTCTAAGGATCGTGTCCTCACGATCGAGTCTTCTTGTTGAGAGGGCCAGGAGCGTCGGGATGTGTCGAATGAAACTTTTGCAGCACTTTCGGCGCATTTGCTAGATCCGACACGTCTTCCCAGCTATCGTGTTCAGGGCCCCAGCCCTTCCAGTGAACAAGATACTGTAGTTTCTTCCACCGCCCATACCGACGCGACTCTAACACTTCCTCTACTTCGTACTCTTCCTCTCCTTCCACTTCGAGAGCTGCAGGTTCAGGGGGATGCCGACCGGGAAGCTGGCTTTCCTTGTGCGGGTGTAGGAGCGTCACGTGGAACACTGGGTGGAGTCCCATGTCTTTGGGGAGCTTGAGCTCGTAAGCCAAGTTTCCCACTTTGCGCTTGACAGGGTATGGGCCAGCATACCGGTCCACCAGTTTCCGAGAGACTCCAGGGACCCGGAAGTTCCTCGTGTCGAGCCACACCTTCTGACCCTCCTTGAACTCTGGAGCAGTGGAGACGTAGCGATCATAGTACTCCTTCATCCGCTCTGCTGCCAGGGTTAAGGCTGAGGTCGCATCCTCCCTTGCCTGCCGCAACTCCTCTCTTCGTTCGTCTGCCGTAGGCACCGTGGTGGATAGCATCGGAACGTGGAACTGAGGTTCATAGCCGTACATGAGGTAAAACGGCGGGTACCCTGTGGATGAATGTACGCGCGAGTTGAAGCAGTATTCTGCTGTTGGCAGCCACTTGACCCAATCGTCGCGGCGCCTTGAGCAGTACATCCACAGGTACGCCTCTATCTCCTGGTTCCATCGCTCCGACTGCCCATCCGTCTGTGGATGGTAGGCTGTGGACAATGCACTTTCTATATCGAGGCCTTTAAGGATTGCACGGAAGAGCTTGCTAGAGAACTGGGGCCCCCGATCAGAGATGATCTTTCGCGGGAGTCCATGTAGACGGAACCATTCTCTAATGAAGTTGTCTGCGGTCCCTTCCGTGTCGATCTCCTCAGTGCATGGAATAAGGTGAATCATCTTTCCATGCCGATCAGCAATAAGCTGGAGCGCGTTGTATCCATCCACCTCCGGTAGCCCAGTGATGAAGTCGCAGGTAACTACTTGGCCTGGGCCGTCCGGGATTTCGTTGGGTTGAAGGGGACCATGTGGCTTAGCATGTGAAGTCTTGCCACGGCGACAAGTGTCGCAGGTCTCAACGTAATCCTTAATGAACTTTGCCATGCCCGGCCACCAGTAGTTCCGTGTAACCAACTCCACCGTCTTTGCCTGGCCAGGGTGTCCAGCAGGCGGGAGGTCGTGGTGGATGCGCACTATCTCTGCTCGGAGCGCGTCATCTTTGGGGACATAAACTCGGCCGCGGTAGAGCAGCAGGCCTTGTTCTGTGTTCCAGTCCACCAAATCGTTCTGTAGACGTGCTGGCCCTAGCTTATCGAGCTTGCTGAGTGCCTCTGCGACCTCCTGCTCACGCTCTCCACATTCTCGAATGCGGCGGAGCAGTGCCTTTTCTGGTACCACTGACATGTGCCCTCTCTTGGCTGCCAGTACTCGGAAGCGATCGGGTTGCAACATGACTCGGTTCAGGTTGTCATCGGCGTTGTCCTTCTGGTGATCAGGCCTGCGCGACAGCGCGTCTGCCCTACCATTGGAGGTGCCTGGCTTGTGTGCAATGACAAAGTCGAACCGTGACAGATAGAGAGCCCATCGTGCCTGCCTGCGTGTGAGGTTTTGCGCGGCTTTCCAGTACTCGAGGTTCTTGTGGTCCGACTGGATCTCGAACACACTGGGAAGACCCTCGAGGTAGTGGCGCCAGGCCTGCAGGGCACGGATGATGGCGAGCATCTCCTTGTCATAGATCTCGTAGTTGCGTTCCACATCGCTCATTGACTCAGAGTGGAAAGCCACAGGGTGCCATTTGCCGTCCTCCCCTCCTGAGACAGAACCGCACCGGTAGCATACCCGGATGCATCGACTTCAATGCGGGTTTTGCGGTCTGGGTCATACATGCTCAGGACAGGGCTTTCAGTGAAACGACGTTTGAGCTCGTCGAATGCTGATTGCTCTTCGGCACCCCATTGCCAGGGAGCGCTACCCGTGAGACGGTCGAGGGGTTTGCATACTGCGCTGAAGTCCTTAATGAACCGCCTGTAGAAATTTGCGAAACCGCGGAACTTCCGTACATCTGAGGCGTTCTGAGGGACAGGCCATTCTGCGATACCCCTGACCTTCACTGGGTCCATCTCCACACAGTTCTCCGAGACGAGCACACCTAGGTACTCAACCTTAGGCTGTTCGAATTCGCACTTCTCTGGCTTGCAGAACAGGTCGTGCTCCGCCAGACGCTTCAGGACCTCACGCACCAGTGTGCGGTGTTCCTCGATGTCGTTGGTGAATATGAGGATGTCGTCGAGGTAGATAGTGATTTTGCCGAGTATGATGAGGTCCTTGAAGATGTCGTTCATGAGCGCAGAGAATGTACTAGGCGAGTTAGCCAGTCCGAAGTACATCACGTTCGGTTCGAACAGTCCACGATTGGTAACAAAGGCAGCCTTCCATTCATCACCGGTCTTAATCCGCACATTGTTGTACCCAACGGATGTCAAGCTTTGTAAAGTACTTGGCCCTCTTGAGTCGATCCATCAAGTCCGACACCAACGGTAGTGGGTATCGGTTCTTAATGGTGATGTCGTTCAATCGCGGTAGTCCTGTACAGGACGTAGGCTGCCATCCTTCTTTTTAACGAAGAAGAATGGTGACGACATCGGTGACTTCGACTCTTGAATATATATCCTTTGGCCAAGTTCTCGCTAAGGAACTTGTCAAGCTCAACCTGCTCGCTGGGCGACAGGGGGTACACCTTGGAATGGAACATCCTAGCATCTGGTACGAGTTCTATAGCGTGGTCGTAGGGTCCGTGCTCAGGTAGACGTTCGGACGCCTCTTTTGAGAACACACGCAGATACTCGTGGTACTGGGGAGGTACGATCTCTTCGACAGGACGGACTTCCTTCTTCTGGTACTCTTGTTCAGCGAGCTGTTGAGAGTATGTGTAGCTCGCCGACACAAAGATCTTAGGGGTACCTCGAAGTCGTCGTCCATCTTCTAGTGCATTGAGAAGAGACTCCTCAGTGCCATCCCATTCCGGCAGAAAACCTGGTGGTGGAGGCCTATCTTCCTCCTCCTCCTCGACCATTACGGCCGTGCATATCCTACCCATCGTCTTTGCCTTCCGCACCCGTCGAGAACCATTGCACGCCGTAAGCCGTACCTCCGTATCACGCGCTTTGGTTTCAACAGGTTTGGATGCCTTCCGATGAGCCGGACATGCCTCTGGACATCTCGATAGGCGCAGCGAGCCACGTTCCCAATCTACTTCAGGGTTGTGTTCGCGCAGCCAGTCCAGGCCAATGATCACATCCTCTTCTCCTATGTCTGTCACCACAAACACCACCTTCTCTCGGTGGTCTCCAATCGCCATATCCAACACGGCGACCTCCGTGATCGTCCCATCACGGTTCTCGGTACCATCTATGTTGTACAGGGGAATTGGCCTTGCCAACTTCCTCGTCGTAACCTGGTTCTTCTCTACGAACCGTCTATGTAAAAACTTAGTAGTAGCCCCGCTATCTACCATGGCTACTATGTCCTTGTGTCGCTGCTTGCCGATTAACCGTACTGGTATATGAAAGTGTTGGCCACTATGATTTACTTCATATACAAACGCAGAACTCAGTACAGAAAATCGACTATTACTACAAGAGCCGGCACACGCAGCGTCCAGTGCGGCTCTAATCAGAAACCCTCCTTCTTCTCAGCGGTCGTAAGGGCCGCGATCTTCTCCTCCATCGCCTTGACCTGGGCCTGAAGAGCCGCTACTTCCGTAGTTGCAGTGGACGAGGAAGCGGCTTGCTGACTCTTCAGCCGCGGGCAGTCATACTTACGATGTCCGGGCTGGCCACAGATATGACAGTTTCCAGGGAACGGCTTCTTCCCGGTAGCGGCCGCCTTCTCCCCCTTCTTCTTCCATCCAAACGACTTCGGCCGTTCTTCCTCTCTGGTGACGAGGGCCTGGTCGAGGGACAGCGCCACCTTCTGGATTTTGGTGAGGTCCGAGATGTCGTGGGCACTGGTGGCGAGGACGTCCCGGAGCCTGGGAGGCAGGCCCGAGCGGTAGCGTTCGCGTTTGTCCTCGTCGCCAAAGCCGGTTCGAGCCGCGGCTGCGTTAAACTGCGCGGTATACTCCTGGACGGTGCCGACCTTGCGGTATGCCTTGCAAAGCTTGACCAGTTCAGCGATGGCAGCCTCCTTGTCGTCGGCTGCGCAGAAGTGGTCCTTGAAGGCTGTGCTGAACACGGCGTAGTTTGCCCAAGGACTAGTTCCACCAGCGAGCGTCACGATGTGGGGGCCAGCCCAAGCTGCTGCTCCTTCCGTGAGCCTACTGAGGATGGTCATCCATACCACATCAGGTGGTGTGCCGACAGCCACCGCTGTGAGGGTGTTGAAGTAGATCTGGGCTGCAGACACAAAGCGGAGGCCATCCTGGGGGGATTTTCCATCATAGTCGCGTGGGGCGATTTGGGAAAGGAGCTTGGAGGTGTCGAACGGTGGAGCGGGGGCAGGGGTAGTCATGGCGGGTGTGGATGCTCGACTGGGTGCAGCTGAGGGTTGTGGAGTGTTGAGGCTGATGGTCTCTTGCTTGGGTTCCTTCTTTACTTCCGGCTTTTTCTCTGCCTTTGGGAGTTTAGAAGTTGAAGCAATGGGGGTTGCGGGAGTTGAGGTTCGTCGCTGTCCAAGACGCTCTGTGACGAGTTCAAGAGTCTTGTCAAGGATGGGGGACCCTGTCGATCGTGCAGGACTGGGGATTCGACTCTGGACACGACTCTGGGGTTGTGAGGTAGGGCGTGAGGCAGGGCGGGATGAGGGGTTCCTGGATGCGATGAGGGCGGCTTGGCGAGCTGGGGGTCGGCTTGGATCTCGAGGTGCAGGTGCTGGTGGGTTTGCGATCTTTGCGCGGATTAGGACTTCCTGTTCTTTGGTGGTGAGGAGTCTAGGGGCGATGCCTTCGCGAGTTTCAAGAGTATCGTCGAATGTGTGTGATCGGTGGGGGCACGGTTGCTCCTCGCAGTAGTACCAGGCTTGCTTATCTTCGTCCCAGTACTCGTCCTGTACTGCAGTGGGGTGAAATATGTGTCCCCAGGCTTTGCAAGCCACGTTGAATCTCGCTTCCTTATCCTAGGAATGAAACGGCAGGTGCACGATCCAACACTGTCTGCTCAGCCTCCTCGGCCTATTGCTGTGTCTTAGCCCAAGGGACACGGGCCCAAGGGTGTTCTGCCTTGGCTTTGTTTCGCCGCCTTTCTCTAGCCTCCCACGCCGTGAGGCGGACCACTTCTGTCAGTACCGGGGTCTCGTGTTAGGAGCTTTCCGCGTACTGTACCACTAAGAGTGGCAAGCCTCAGGTTGCGCCGAGACCACGTCCGATGGTGTGACTAGAGCACGCACTACGCTAGGCCAACACAGAGGATCTAAGTGCGTACCGTACGAGAGGGGAAGAGTGTGGGTGGAGTACACCGGTGCTCGTGTAGAAGTTTCGACCTAATGTTACGACTGGCTGTCGAGTAAGATCAGGGAGGAGGCTTACGAGACGAGCAAGGGCGTCGACGAGCACTTGTGCAGCGAGAGCGGAGCAGGGCTCGACAGTCAGGCTGGAGACAAGATGTATTGAGCGAGTAAGTAACGAGCGAGAATACAGCAAGGCTTACCTGGAGACAAGAGGTCGAAACTGAGGTCTCCAGGTAGCGAAGTACAGGCCTTATATACATGTAACGGACAATGGGAACCGGGGACAATAGGTAACTATGGACACGGGAACCAGTGGAAGAACAATGGTATGTAGTACAATGACAACGGGAACGATGGGTGACAGGAGTTATTGTACTGCGAGAACAAGGGACAGGTTTGCTAAACAACGGAGGACAATAAGGACGACGCGGGAGGCAAACAGTCCAAAAAGGGAAAGAGAGACGCCGGGGTAGGCGCCGAGCGTGCCGTTCATGACACAACGCGCACATTCCAACCACCTACGACGATTCCGAGCATTATGGCCGTAGCTCCCATCACGCCCAACTTCCCAGCCCCATTCGTCGATGTTGACGATGCGCTAGCAGTTAGGGCGATAGTAGTACCGCCCGGCGATGGGGATGGGGAAGCGGTTGGGGTCAGGGTGGTGGTAAAGAGAGTCGACTCGATCACTGCGCCGGCTGTATTCTTTTTGAGGAGCGTGCAAGCTGCGACGCCGCTGCCGAGCACACAGTCCTGGCTGACCATCAGCACGTCGGTCCCAAGGGTCGCGATCTCGAAAAAGTGCGCGTCGGTTGAGCCCTCCACGAGGGTTCCTGTGGAATCATTAATGACCCTTTTTTCAGAACCGCCCAGACCAGCCTGAGGTGCGAGCTGGCGACTCAGCGCCGGGGGAATCTGAACGTACCTGCCGCGCTCCACGTACTGTCTGGAGAGGTAGCAGTCGGATTAACGGTTATAGGTTCGGCGAAGCCGATAGAGTACGTGGTATGCCCAGTCGAGTCGGTGCCGAGGACCACTCCAGTTACTAACTCGCTGGCTACCAAGCCTGCACGGTGCACGGCAGACGACACTTCTTCACCAGAGGGTGCTGCATCTATTGGGTTATTAGGTTAGTACCTCTCTTTTGCAATGTCTGAAATGAAAGTACTCACACGAGGTCCATAACGCGGACAGGATGACGAGCAGCAACGGTACAGGCTTGAAAAGCATACTGCCAAGTGGGTTGATTCAGCCACACAATGGCCAACAAATGACCATATCCGAGCTTACCTTACGATTCGGGGGAGTGTAAGAGAGGCAGACCACTAGAACCATCGAGATGGCGGTGCCTTGCTTTATCCAGAGCATCCAGAGCATGAATATTTGAATCACGGCGCGGCCCCGAGACGTGTCGAAGACTCTCATGTTACAAACGCCGCCGATATCACTCGAGTGCTTGCCCCGTACGCGGTGGAACGCTCGCCGGCAACTTCGTACAGACGATCTGCACCCTATCCTGAGGCCTGACGCTTGGTCGCTGGTGCTGGGTGCTACCTTGAACGCCGTTGATGGCTCTAAAGGTTCTGCAAGGAAAGGGAGAAATCTGTCAAGGAGTTCGGAGGCACTTTGGGGGGAGTGGAAAAGGGGGGACCGTAAGAAGGCATGCGGACTACCGCGTCCTGTCACGGGGGGTACTGATGTCGGTTTTAGATTTTCCCCGGTGAAGTTTAAAAATTTGAGCATCCCCAAAGAAATACACGAATTTGCCAGCTGGAAGGAATTACCCGGGCTGTTCGTTTAGCTAAAGAACATTTTGGGCCCGATTAAAAACCCACGGTGGTTACTTGTCCCGATATTAGCTTCGAATGCCCGAGATAAGGGGTTTTCGTGCAGGAGTCAGTGGACCAGTGTGGTGGGGGGCGCTGCCGGGACGTCTCGGGTTTTTCCCCGGCAAGGACTCGTTTTTTACATAAAACTGTAGTTCGGGGGACTGCTCCGGGTCGGGGCCCCCGGCATCGTCTTCCCTGACGTCTGGTCAAGGCCCAGGCTTGTGCGCTCATGTTCTGC
>PJEW03000040.1:0-20621 GCA_002900995.3 Ganoderma boninense | reverse complement strand
CAGCGAGACCGACGATGTTGATCTGAGTGTGGGTGAGGTTTTAAACGAGCGCCCAATTGGGGGCCCGTAAGCTAGCAAGTGGAAATGGGAAGGTGAGCTTCTTTTGACTCTACTACGGCCGTGTTGAATTAAAGTCTCTGAACCAGCCCGACGGAGTTATTCAAGTACCAGAATTGGGTGATGACGGCGGCAATAAGTATCTCAAAGCGCCGCAGCAGCGGTAACCCTGGCACTGCTACGAGGCTGTAAAGCATACGTGTCACCGCACTATGCAAGGCCCCGCGCACACCACGCATGCACGAAGTCCTCATATATGCGCACCGCTCTGGGTCGGGTCGTACTTGACAGTAATGGGGCGTGCATGATTGGAGGCCTGAAGCCAAGACATATCGCCCGCAGCCGATAGAGCGTCAACATCCGCAAGCTGACTTCGAACGTACCTGAGAACACCTAGGCCCCAAGTCAACACCAGTGCAAGCACCTATGGGGTTAAATGCAACGCACGTAGTTGGTCCCAGACGCGAGCGCGACGAGAATGCAGGTGAGGAAGCTTGTGATCCGCACGAGGCTGAAGAGCGGCGGATGGCCCGCGTGCGTGTGCATAGCGAGGGTGGAGGGACTCCTGGCGCCAGGTCTGTCGATTTCGTGTTTGCGTGTGTCTTGAACTATGGTCGCGGCGACATTCAGCGGGCTGGAACGCGTGGCGGGCGGGCGTGGCGGGCACGGGAGATGGTGGGGAACGTTCAAGAGCCGGTGCTCGCCTCCATCGACGCTCCTCTTCCCCGCGTCGCACGAAGCGCCCGCTCAGATTAGATACCGGAGTCTCCGGCCCGGCGGTGTGGGCTCCTTATCAGTGCACGCCTGAGACGGTTCCTGGTGAACTTCCTCGGTTATAAGGAGCTGGGGACTGCGGCCGACAACCGACACGGCGCACTCTGCTGCGGAGTATTCGATGCTTGAATTGCTTCCCAAGGGGAAGAGTGTCAGTGAGACTCTAGAGCGTATGCGACATGCGTGCAGTCGCATTCGGTGGACAACAGCGCCGCAGAAGTTCCAGGTTCTAACGTTGCATAGGATTGTATAGACGTACGTATATGATCCGGGAGCGGGGGGCTAGGGCTACACGGGAGAGATACAGAACAGGACAGGACAGGGGATGGAGCGACCACAAAGCGACAGGACTGTGTCCGGAGACACGACGAGGGATCCGGCGAGAGCGATCGAGAGCAAAGAAGCGTGTAAGGTAAGAAAGTCAGAGGATGGCAGCCGGTCAACGATTTACGGGACGGGAAAACAGACCACGGTCCGGTAAAGAGAGACGGGGGTGGGGCGGGGCGGACGGTGTGGACGGGACGTCTGGCGTACACGTCTCCCGAGGATAGGATAGTGTGAGCGGGGGGGGGGGGCGGGGGCGAGGGTTTATGCCAATGGATGGGGTGGGCAGCTGCTCAAGCCTCAGATCGCGAAGGCGATGCCTACGACGACGGAGCCGACCAGGACGGTGGTGCTTCCCAACGCACCGATGTGGCCAGCAGCGTTCGCCTGGGAGACGAGGGAGCTGGCAGAGGAGGACTACGTACACGGTGTAAGTACTCCCTATATTTGATAGATGGATGTGCGAGAAGCGACATACCGGAGAGGATGATTCCACGGCAGAGTCTCCCTGGACAGGCGAGCTTTCGGCAGCGACCGGAACGTCCGAGTCGGTGGACACAGACGTGGATGCGTCCACCCCAGAGGCTGCAGCGCTGGGATCGGCGGCGCCGTCCTCGGACATGTCGGGGAGAGCGTCCAACATGAAGCGCGTGAGGGGCAGGATCGCGCTCACTAAGTTACCCATCGCACATGATCAGCTGCGAGTCTGAGAAGAATGGCACCGCAAAAACACACCTTGGGCGACGAAAGCGACGAAGAGGATCGCGAGGAGGAAAACGGCACGGAAGGCGAACATTGTGCTTTGTGCGGATAGATGGGTCGAGGGGCTGTGAGTTGCGTATAGGGGAGGAGGAAGTACCGGAGGGAGGGAGAGAGGCGAATAATACGAATAGCTTAGGGTGGTGGTCCTCGAACGAACGGACGCGGGCCTAAGTAGACCGCGAAATTGAATAGAGTTTGGAGGAAGCACTGGCAGTGGAGCGGGAAGGAAGACCTGTGCGGGCGACGGGCGCAGTGGGCACACTGGTTGCAGTAGCAACGAGTGCCCGCGTACTCCCTTATAGCGACTACCGCGTGCGTTCGCTGCCCGTCTGGAATGGCAAGGCCCTTGTGGCAGTCAATGCCGTGCGGACGGCGGCCGGGGTCGGCAGGGCGCGAGTACTAAGGCTAGACCAAAACGGGCAGGCGTACAAGCACATTGAGAAACGGTCAAAGACGCGCAGAGACATCACCATCCGCACAAACGTGCCCTGGAGGCCTTGTACTTGGTGGGACGAAAAACGGCCTGGAGAAGGGGAGACCATGAAGGAGATTGCCTTTCTCGTCGACAATGTACGCGCGCTTGAATCGTTCCCACGGCTTCTGCCGCCCAAGGCGATCGTTGTTCCAAATCCGGCCTCGAGCTTGTTCTTTCAGCCCTCCACCACTTCCTTCCTCATGTTCGCCGCGGGTTACCTTGCCCAGCGAGTTCTGAGAGCTCGAATGGACCACTTCTGTCACTGTAGGCCGTGATTGGCGAGGACCGGCCAACGATGTGCCTTCAAAGTGCCGAGTACCGTCGCCGGTACGCCATTCAGTACGCCACACGACGGGCAAGGTGGGTGTTTCTTGTGTTTGGAAACAGGATGCAATCTGGTACGGAAACTTCAAGTT
This sequence comes from Ganoderma boninense, assembly GCA_002900995.3. NCBI lineage: Eukaryota > Fungi > Basidiomycota > Agaricomycetes > Polyporales > Polyporaceae > Ganoderma > Ganoderma boninense. The sequence goes on along the minus strand of PJEW03000040.1, from coordinate 17,813 downwards.
CCTTGGTCACTTTCGGGGTGTTTCGGGGTCCAGGAAACGACAAGTTTCCTGGGTGTTTCTCAGGTGTGTTTGGACATCGGAAACAGGTGAGGCGTTTCCATAGAAGGGAAATTTCGAGGAAATTGGTTGGAAACAGACATAAAACACTGTGTTTCCGGACAATGCAACCTGTTTCCGGCCCGTTTCCTGGCAATTTCCCCTTTGTGGAAACACCTCGGGCTGTTTCTGGTCTCCAGAAACGCTGTAAAAACACAAAGGAAACATCACGTTTCCCCAACCACGAATCAACCTGGAAACTCCTGAAAAACTTGAAAATTCCGTCCTCGTTTCCTGACGGTTTCCCTGATCCCGAAACACCTGCTGTGCCCGTCGTGCCAGTGCTTCAGCTCGCGGAGGATACCAAGGGCTTACCTGTCACAGTATGTTATGTTCCATCTGGAAATCGTTGAGGACATTCATCCTATACCTGTGTTGCGGCGGAACTCTGTACACAAGGTCACCATGTCAGCGACGAGGTCCCAAGGAAGCCGGATTCCGCAGCGCGCGGGATGTAGCGGCAACCAGCGATGCGCCATGTCGCCGAACGGTCGAGATCCATATTTAACACATTCCCGTTGGGTTCTTAGCTCCAAGCGTTGAAAGCCGTTGCGCATTTGGCACGTTTCGCGTCAGTGCCGGAAACCCCGAGAACTCACTTCGCCTCTCCTCTTCATGAACCCCTGCGCACGAGTTCCACGTCTATGTCTCAGCGAATAAACTGCGAGCATATACGGCACAGAATCCTGGAGCCCCTGAATACCCGCGGCACCATGGCTTGGCTAACCTGAATACAAGGCCTGCCAAATCCGTCTAGGCGCCAATCGAGATCCCGATCCTACTGAACTCTACCTTAGAGAAAGAGGAGTGGGATCCCCATTCGAGCGTTCTGGTTCTCGGTGGAAGTGTCTCGTTACTGGATAAATGTGTAGTATTTTTTGGTGCAAACAAACCTCTCTTAAAAACACTTGAAACACCTTCGTCAGGAGAATTACCAGCGAACATCCCGCACGGCGCGCAGATACCCGTAAGTGGGATATACTCGGAACTGCGGTCCTCGTTTTCACGAACCGAGGTCGCATTCACCGGGGCGCAACGCACACCATTTAGGCTGGAGGGCGATGGCCTTCACTCCGCGGTCAACGAGGCGATACCTCAATTCGTTGAGGCGCGCAAGGGCGTTTCGGCCGCTGGTAACGTTCGGTCCTGCGCAGTGTTGGGGTCAAGGCGAGTTCCACAACAATGAACTTGCAGTGAGCACATACCCAGGCGTGAGGTTCCATCAGGCAGGGTTTCTCCAGTCCAGAACACTTCGGCGGCGGCGGCCAGTCGCGGCCAGACGATCGAGTCTAAGTTCTCTGAGGAAGACTGCTCGCTCCAAAGGGGCATTTGGCCTGTATATGTGTGCGTCATCCAATCGACATCTCAACTGCTATGCACTCAAGTCATCACTAACCTCCAAGGACGAGGTGATATTGGTCTTGGGTGAGGTTTGCGTAAGGATCGAAGGAGTAGGCCTGCCGGGGACTTGTTAAAAGAGCGGGAAATGGAGGAGAGGATAACAAGACGCACTCGCTGCCAGGTCTTGAAAGGATCACACCAGCTGTTCCTGTTGACAACGCGTGTAAGTTTACAACAACGGAAACGTTATGGAGGAGGACACACCCGAGGATATCGTTGCCTAGCCATTCGCCCGCGCCGCAATCCTGCCAAACCACGTAAGCGGAAAAATACAGGCCATCCGACAGTATACACATACTAGGTAGAAATAGTTGGACGGCTGGTGGATGAAACGGAGATTCCTCTCCGCCACGGACACCGCATCCTCTGACGTTTGCCACACTCTGTAGGCGTGGTGATTATCAGCACGTTTATGGACAGAGGAGCTCAGGCTCACACCACGACGGTATCGTTCACGACAGGGACGTTGTGGGTGAGCACCATGTCTGACAACGGATCGGTCGCATGAGTATTCACGTATACATTGCAGGTTCGTCTCGTAGCAAATGGAAGCCTGAGGCTCACCGCTCTTGATGAACGGCATCTTCCCATGCGAAACTATGACCCCCTGCACGGCCCGGACGAAGTCATTCAGGGCCTCCGCAATCGTGATGTTCCTCCTTGCCAAATCGTCCTGCGTCTGTTCGTCCTCCTCCCAGCACGGGAGGTTGACCTCGTCGCCCCCGGAGCTCATCATGCTGCTCGGCATCGTGGACGCGACGGAGTCGAAGAGCGTCTCTGCGAACGACACGGTCGCGGGGGACGCGATGCGCAGCTGGCCGGCGGGGGGCTCGGAGGCGTATTTCGACCATGGGGACTTGGAGGGACAGGCGACGTGCTCGGGGTGCGCGGCGCCGATCGCGGTCGTGTGGCCGGGAGAGTCGAGTTCCTGTCACCAAGGTCAACAATTTTCGGAGGACGTAAGTGGAGTTGACCAACCATGACGACGTCGACGCCGCGCTATGCGGTATGGAGATCAGCCGGACTCTTCGAGAAATCGAGAGGGACTGTATGACTGACTTCGTTCGCGTATTGAACCACTGTCTGGATGTCCTTCTGGGAATATATCTCGTCCAGGGAGTACGCTCCTTTTTCCGCAAGCTCAGGAAACGCTCCGACGTCTAGGGGGAAGCTCTGGCTATCGATGACGTGCCAGTACAGGACGTTCAGCTATATAGACATTCGACGTCAGCGTGTACATTCCGTACCAGTCTGGCATGACGAACCTTCACCCACGACATCGCATCTATAGTGCGGAGAATGTCGGCGACGGGATAGCTATACCGGGAAGATTCCTGAGCATCGAACGTGGATAGCTCGCGGGCTGGAAGCTCACAAGTTCCGGGAGGTGTCGAAGGAGAATCCTCGATAAGGCTAATTTGGGGACATACATCAGCTGCCACTGCTGGCGGTCCGGTATCTGAAGGAGTCATAGTCATGGGACGCACGAAGGCAGGCTCGTCGACTATCCGCATCCCCCCCTCGAGCAGGTACTTTGTTCCGTTGTGGTCGTACCACAGCTGCTCGAAAGTCGCCAGTCCCCTGAGCAACCCAAGGGTCGACTGGGCTACTAATGTGGCGGATGGCGCGTCATGGGGTATCGATAGGGAGTACCCCTCGCTTTGTGAAGTGACCGGCTGGTTTGTTTCGTCCACGATGCTTCGGACTGGCGAACCTGGTTGGAGGGATAAAACCAACGATGTGAGGGTATGAGCTAGCTCTACCGCCTTGGTGTCCGCTGCGCTCCTTCCCACGACGAGTCGCTGGAAGCGGTCCGTGGCAGTCCTGGAGATGGTGCGAGAGATGGCCGAGACCAGATCGCTTGGTGGGTCGATGATACTGAGATGGATGCTGAAATCCGGCGACAACTTGACAGGTACAGTCCCCGTGGAAATCGACCGCGGAATGGGCCACAAGGCAGAAACGATGCCATGAAAGAAGGCAGCTTGAACGATGAGGAGCGTGGAAATGAGACGAATGATGAGGGCCATTGTGTGAGCTCGACGGCGAAGCGGTGCACCAGCAATCCCGCGCTGGCACGCGAGAGCCATGGGATATCGATATCGGAGAGGACCGTCCACAACATATTTAAGCCAGTCGTCATATCTAGTTGAGAAGCATCGAGGTCATGAGTTTGATAACGGAGCATCTCCTATTCAATGAACATGATGCGGCTGGAGGAGAAGAGAAGGAGTCAATGTGGGATGGCGGCACGCGGAGCTCCGCTATTGGCTTCCTCATGAATATGCTATCCATCATGTTCAGACAGAGTATTCAACCAAACACATACTATTGCTCCCTGTATGCTGTTGTGTGTTGTTGTATGCGCACCAGGTTATATGGTTCAAATCGCTCCATCAACCTAGGAAGGTGCAATACAGCGCGAACCCAATCGGGCGGATGAGGCGGACAGTTCGGTTAGTACGCCCCACCCTACCGCAAGAGACGAAGCTTCGGCGCACTCACCTCCTCCACACGCGATCTGCATGACTAGACATCCCTCGCCCCAACACCTTGGAACGCGTCTGCGCCCCCACGGGAGCTGTCTGCAGCTGCGTTCGGAAACCGTGTCACTCACGGGGAAATATCCTGCATTCTAGCACGCCATGCGCCTACGTGGCTACGACAAGCAAGGACTGCTCCCAGAGGAGCAGCGAGGTGGAGATGGCGGTAGCATCGAAGGAAGCAGAACGCCCGAGCCACCGTGGTGGAGGGAGCCGAAATGGTAAAGTCGGGCCGCACGCGCGGGTTCGAATCCCACTCTCATCAAACGATTATTGTTTTTGGTTGCAATTATTTCTCTGCCCTTTGAGCCACTCCGAACATTCATTGGCATCAATCGGCACGGTGATCCATAGGTTTAAAGTATGAGGACCATGACTATCTAGAGCTGGGCTTGGCATCAACACCCTGAATGGAAGGTGAAGGGCATCATTGACTGTGCGATTGGCTTCGTTATTGCCGAATTTTCCCTCTGTGGTCCCAGCCGTCAGGCTGTCAAACCACCTCCGCATCTGTCCTGTGGTTTGCAGTTGCGGTTCAATGATATTACCGGGGGCTTCTTCATGCACAAGGCAGGCGTTGACTCCATCGTTGCTCCGATTCGTTACATTTCGTCCCTGTCATAATACACAGATGGTATACACGCTGAACCTGAACCTGACGCCTGCAGCAGCAAAGGGGCCCTCCGCACGCGTCGTCCATTCCGCTTTCCGAGATCCAAAGCGCCGATATACACAACCCCGACAGGGCCCTCTTCTCCCATTGTCTAGACGTACGAGATGGTGACCGAGCTGGACGTGGTCGAGACGGAGGTGAGGACCTGGTTGTTCTGCTCGATGTCGATGATCGACGTCGCGCTCGACGGCCCGTAGCTGGAGCCGCCGTTCGTGCCCGCGCTCGCGCCGCTGAACGTGACCTTGCCGAAGTTGGCGAACGGCACGAGCCCGCTGCCCTCCTCGAAGTCCTCGACGATCCACTCCGCGTCGTACTCGCACAGCGCGGGCTGGCCCGAGAACGTGTGCGACACGGTCTTGCCCGTCGACTCGTTCGTGATCGTCGCCTTGCCGCCCGTCTTGGACGTCGCGGTCACCGTCACGGAGACGGTGTCGCCCGAGGAGAAGCTGATGCCCGTAAAGTCGTACGCGTAGTCGGGGTACCACTCGTACCACGCTGCAGGGCGGCACCGATGAGAAAGAGAAGGGGGGGGGGGAATGTGGTCAGCGGACGAATGAGAAGCAGGCTCACGGGGATTGGAGGGGATAAGGAAGCGCGCTCACCATCGTAGCTGACGGTGCTGCCGTCGATTTCAAAGTCGAGCCCGGTCTGGAGGATGGCGTTGCCGCAGGTGTCGCCGTCGATGCCGACCCAGGCAGAGGCGTAGTGCGCGCCGGAACCGCCGGAGGGCTCCTTGGGGGTGGGCACGACGAAGGTGCCGGTGACGGACTTCCAGGTGGCCTAAGGAGGAATAGACCGCGGTAGATCAGCGGACCCGCCTGTGTGAAATGCCGGCATAGACAGGGAGCCATGACAACATACCGTGGTCTCAGAGATGACGGCACCAGCCCAGTTGCTGCTGTACTCGACGTGCGAGACGTTCGAGATGTGGCCAGTCGCCTGCTTGGGGAGCGACTGGCGCGGAAGCCCACCCGAGCGGCGAGCGATGCGCTCGGCGAAGCGCTCCTTGCGGGTGGGGATGGCGAAGGCCGCGGTGGCGAGGAGCACCTGGCAGAAGAGCGTAGCAGCGAGCATGACGATGGGCGAAGGAGGCGAGCGGAAGGCGACTCGAACGGGCTGTCAGAACTGGGTGTGTACCGAGCTGGAGGATCGTCGTCTGTGTTCCGAGGCTTTTATACGCCTGAGATGAGCTAACTTTGATTCCGTCATAAAATGCGTGCTCAACGAATAGTTGGCAAAGCGGATGGTGGTGTGCTGTGGCAAGATGCGTAAACTCCATTGTCGGGCCCTTTCGGAGAGAGGAGACGCATGGACTCTACGCTTCTTGATCACCCAGCAGACAGCGAGATGTGCCTCGTCAGGGTCTTTCGAAGGCAATACGGATGTTGCGTGATGGGTTGACAGTGTGAAAAGCCGCGCCGATGACCAAATTCTAACTTGCGGACGGGTGGGAGGACGATGGGGATTGTCCGTCGGCGTTCTGGCGATAAAAATAGCCCAGAGGACCCACATGGTAAGCTTTGATAAGTCCTCTCCAGTGTACAGAAGAACAAGCACGATCAGACGGACCCACACAACCACAATCTAGAAAGTGGGAACCATCGACTCGTGAGGGAAACATACTGTGGCCGTGACATAGGGTATCATATGGTACCCCGCAGTTTCGCATGGCATGAGTGTGACAGGCCGCTCAGCGAGGGCTCATGTGATCGATGCTTCGGTACCGCTGTTCGTTATGAGCGTTGTTTGCTGCACTGGAGACATAGCGATAGCGATAAGACAACCTAGACATATTCAATGGAAGCAGCCGGCCTGGAGGTCTACAGTGTAATGGCGTTGAGTAGACAATAATAGCGGAGATACGAAGCTCAAACCAGGGCGCCGGTGATAGGCTCAATGCCCAATGTAGGCTCGGTAGCCAGTCACCGAAACACGATGCGTTTGAATGGACAAATGCAAGGTGAGTGTTGGAACTTCAACTTGGAAGCCCAATGGAAAAAGAGAGCACTGAAACCGGAAAACTAAGCGCCCTCACTCGGACCGGGACGGGATGTTGCCATCCTCAGGCCTCGGAATCGATGTCCATGGCGAATAGTGAGATTGTGTAAGCATTAGAAGGTGGAGGAGCATGAGTTGTGGCCCGGCTAGTAGTAAGTAGTACGGAGTTACGCCCTGTTACTTACGTCCCATGTCCACACCCAGAGCCCGCCACCGATTGGCTGATATCAACTATGGATTATTCGCAGCTAAAGCAGGCGAAAGCCGACAGGACGGGTTTGACAGCGCGCTTCCGTCGGTTCCTACATGGCGGCATGTCAAAGTCCGCCGCCGGTGCCGCTGCTATCATTGTGGAGAGCCGCAGAGGTCACTCGAGAGCACAGGCCCATGACCTTATCATCGCGACGGGTGTAAAATCAAAGTGCGCATGGCCAGCCTGTACCGCGTAAAAATGCCAGGTACATGTGGCGGGCCTGCATCCATGCCTCGAAGACTCTCGAAGACAGCAAGATCCTGTCACTGTCAGAGACGTTCGCGGAACCTCGGTGCATCTTAGGACTCCAAGAACTTCCACCGCCCATCGACCGCCATCGGCGCTCAAAGGTCTTCTAGACGTGAGAGGATAGTCGAGGGCGCATGCGCAGGCGATGCGGTGGTGTGCCCGTAACAGGGAGCCTCGGAGGAGCCATCGTGATTCGGGTCCGAGCCCATTGGGCTGCAACCATCCTCAATTGGAGACGAGGAGTGTCTTGGCAATCCTGTAATGCCCACACCTTCCTCGCGGTGACCTCACCTGGAACGCAGCCCATCATGTTCGCGAGCATCGTGCGAGAGGACCTGGATCGGCCTGTCAGGGAAGACCCTGGCTCAGGATCTGTGCCCCACCACCACGCGGTCCTCAGCCGAGAACCGGCACGCAGAGATAGACCCAGAGCCAGTGTCGTTTGTATTTGCAGAGACGGAGCGGGGAGCACCGAGCAGCGGGTGAGGCGTCATGTCTAAGGGCCTGGCAGAGGACGTATTATCGTACGATGAAGAATATGTGGTCGGGGAAGGGGGTTCTGGAGGACTGCGAGGGACGACCTGCTCTACCAATAGCCCGTTCAATCCCCACTGGCACTCACCATGGCGTATTTCATCCGCAGGACCCTCTCGTTCTTGGCACTGCTGTCCCTTTTCCCCTCTAGCACCGCACTCCAAGATCGATATCGAGGGCATTCATATCCTCCGTAAGGAGGCCCAAGGCTAGTGAGCCATTCTTGTAGCCTGATGTGAGGGAACACGTGGGGGTCTGTGGTAGCGGGAGAGGTTGTCAGCTACGTTGGCGAAGTCGGAGGCGTCAGTAGAAGAATCGAAGGCAAAGGTAGTACGTGATGACGGAGCAAAGGGGAGAAAGGGCGCACCTTACGACGCATCGCTTCAGCACGGGCCTCCTCCGTGGGGTATTGTGCGGAGTGGTGAGAGTCTGGCGCTGAGGAACGAGAGGAACAGCATTTGGCTGGGGATGGATGGTGAGACCATGATAGTTTCTAGCGAGGCCATTCGTTTGAGAGACGTCGTATCTGGCACGATTCGTGTCCTGTCGACACTGCAGTTCACTCGGAGCGATGGGTTGAAAGCCGCACTTCATTCAGCACCGCAGAGAGTTGCATATAAGGACGCACATGGGGGTCAGTACGCCAGGGTCGATACAGTCACAGGTAGCCACAGGACTTGGTCGTGGTCTCGGACAACGCTGCCAGCGCTGGCGGTCGACGATTTCGAGCGAGGTCGCAGCATCGAGCGCTGTCACGGCGGAATCACCGGGCCGATAGCCACTCGAGAGCCAGTTACCGGGAACCTGGCAAGAATACGTACTGACGTCGGACCTGTTGGTATGTAGTACACAGATAATAAATAATGTACGTGAGAGTCGTGGCCAAGCCTCAGGCCTCAGCGTTCATAAACGCAACCTCTCTTGAGCCCAAGTCATGCCAGCACACACTGTGGACCCACAACCGAGATGAACATCGTACTCCCAACAGTGGGCTGGAAAGCCACAGCGATGGTGCTCAGCCGACGTAAGAAACGGTCACTGAGCGAGCCCCGGTGGACGCCTTCGTGATCACCTTCTTGTCGTGCACCAAGTCGATGAGCGTCGCACCCGCCGGGCCGACCGTCTTGCCCTTCAGCGTGGTAGCAGTGGCGTCGGTGAACTCGACCTTGCCGAAGTTCGCAAAGGGGACGAGCGAGCCGTTCACCGAGAAGTCCTCGACGATCCACTCTGCGTCCTCCTCGCAGAGCGCCTTCTGCCCGGTGAACGTGGTCGAGACGGTCTTGCCCGTCGACTTGTTCGTGATCGTCGCCTTGCCGGACGTCTTCGACGTCGCGGTGACCGCCACTGTGACGTGGTCCCCAGCTTTGAATGTGATCCCGGAGAAGTCGTGCGAGGGCGCGGGGAACCACTCGTACCACGCTGGACCGGGGGCAGTGTGGTAAGTAAAGTGTACTCAGAGCCGATCCCGAGTCAAGTTTAAGGCTTAGAGGATGCTCACCGGAGTAGCTGACGCTGGTTCCGTTGACCGTGAAGTCGACGCCGGTCTGGAGGATCGCTTGGCCGCACGACGCGCCGTCGATCCCGACCCAGGCAGCGGAAGAGTGCCTACCGGTCCCGCCGGAGGGCTCCTTGGGATGGGGGACGACGAAGGTGCCCGTCACCGTTTTGTAGGTCGCCTAATATCGGGGGATGAAAGAAAGCAGATCAGCCAGGTGTTTCTGTTTCTAGTATCACGACGTACATTCTTGGCCGACAGGACCGCACCGGCCCAGTTCCCGCTGTAGGATACTTTTGCAGTGGCGGCGTTGGCAACGGAGTCAACCTCCGCGACCTCGGACACAAACGGGGAATCGACGAGCTGGTTTGGGTGAGACTGGCGGCTGGAACCGGCAGCCTCGCGACGCGCGACGCGAGCAGCAAGTCGGGTCTTGGAGCTCGGGATGGCGAGGGCCGCTGTCGCAAGAAGGATTTGACAGAGGAGAGCGGCAGCGAACATGTTGGTTCGTATAGGTAGTGCGTAGGAGTCGATTCGGGTGGGTTGTCGAAATTGGGTGTCTGGAGGATCGTCGGCGTCGACTTGTCGAAGCCTTTATGTGCAGTGTGAGTATCAAATTTCAGGACTACGGTAGGATGCGGTGCCTGACACGACTCACTACCATGCGGTTCTGTGGCTCTAGGACATGCATCGCTCGCATTGTGGCGAGACGCTGCACCGAGAATCCACGACCTTCCATCACTGCGGGGACAGCAAACGCGTTACTTCACGAGGCCCTCAGGAGTGCCATTTGAGTTTTGACGATGCACCCATGGAGTAGGACGCAGTGCCCGTGGTCGCAATGCGATCTGGTAGTGAGCGGATCCGACGGTTGCACGGTGGACCATGGGCACCGTCGCACGACCTGAACGTGAAAGAGAAGTGAAGAGTTAAAAGATTCTTGGACCGTGGATGAAGAAGTTGACTTAAGATTACAACCGTCCTGCGTAACGGAATGTCTTGCTGCGAAAGTATTCTGGCCAGACTCGCAGCGGCGCTGGTAATGAGATTTGGCCGGGCGACCACATCGCAGGTGGCACACTAAACGAATAATGCGATCAGATCGTGTGCCCTGCTGCAAGTATGCTCAAACATGTGGAACCCACCAATTGGGAATATGTCGGACAGGTCTCTAGCTTCGGACACCGCCATGCGTGGTGTACTGTACATGATGTACACGAAGGCTAAGTGTGATACTGCAGTTTGATGGGCACCACGAACGTCATGTTGAAGCTGTACAGCGCGCGGAGCGGGCTGGAGCGGGGGCTGGTAGTGGCTAAAATTGTGCGATGGCCTTGATGTGATGATGTATGCGCGCTGTACACGCAGTGGCGGTTTACTGTTGGCATAAGAGAGTGAGTTATCGGCTCATAAAGAACACAATAGGCACTAGATGTGAGTATGCCCTTACATAGTGCGATTAAAAACACGGACCAGAACCTCAGAAAGTCAAGGATGGCGACTTCAGGCAACACCTTCTGGCAAAGCGCGCATCTTGGTGGAGGGGAGTGGCGGTGTCTGTTACACAAATATTTGGGCATCAGAGGCGCCGAAGGGCACAGGCCAGCTTGAAAGCTCTTGAAAGCCTACAGAACCAGATATCGGAGCCTGCGTCTTCGGTAACGCCAGCAAATAACAGTTAACCCTAACTCTATAGCTGAATATGAAGAGAATTTCGAATGATACAATGTGGACAGGTGATGTCGCAACAAGCGTCCAGGGAGTACACAAATAAATAAACGAGAAGTCTGTCCGAATCGTCCCAGTGTGATCAAACGCAGCTGCAGCATCTCCTACATCATGCTAACCATGAAAAGCAGCTATACTGAAGAGACTAGGGACAGCGCTCAGCCGACATAAGAGACCATGACAGAGCGAGCGCCGGTGGACGCCTTCGTGATGACTTTGTTGTTGTGCATCAAGTCCATGAGTGTTGCGTTCGCCGGGCCCACCGTCTTGCCCTTGAGAGTGGTCGCGGTGGCGTCGGTGAACTCGACCTTGCCGAAGTCCGCGAAGGGGACGAGCGAGCCGTCCACCGAGAAGTCCTCGATAATCCACTCCGCGTCCTCCTCGCAGAGCGCGGGCTGCCCGGAGAACATGTGCGAGACGGTCTTCCCCGTCGACTTGTTCGTGATCGTCGCCTTGCCGGACGTCTTCGACGTCGCGGTGACGGACAAGGTGACGTGATCGCCAGCTTTGAATGTGATCCCAGAGAAGTCTTGAGAGCTTGCGGGGAACCACTCGTACCACGCTGGAAGGTGTGATAAGTAAACAGATGGGGGAGGGGGACGAACTCGGCAGTGCCGATCATGGGTAAAGCCGTATGCTCACCAGAGTAGCTGACGTCGGTGCCGCTGACCGTGAAGTCGACGCCAGTCTGGAGGATCGTCTTGCTACACGACGAGCCGTCAATCCCGACCCAGGCGGTCGAGGAGTGCTTGCCGGTCCCACCGGAGGGCTCTTTGGGATGGGGGACGACGAAGGTGCCCGTCACCGTCTTGTAGGTAGCCTACGTATTGTCGGGGGATGAAAGCGAGCAGGTCAGTCGGCTCTGAGCCTGTGCTCCAGTCTCTAGTACAATAGCGTACATTTTTGGCTGATAGAACCGCGCCGGCCCAGTTCTCACTGTAGGACACTGTTGCAGCGGTGGCGTTGGCAATGGAGTCAACCTCCGCGACCTCAGTCACAGCCGGGGACTCGATGAGCTGGTTTGGCTGAGACTGGCGGGTGGATCCGACAGCCTCGCGACGGGCGACGCGAGCAGCAAGACCACCCTTGGAAGTCGGGATGGCGAGGGCCGCAGTGGCGAGGAGGATCTGGCAGAGGAGAGTGGCGGAGAACATGATGTTGCGAGTCGATTGGAGAGGCTTGTCGGAATTGGGTGTCTGGAGGATGGTCGGCTGCGACTCGAAGCTTTTATGTTCCCTCTAGGTAGGACTGGATTTCGACACTGAAACAGGACGAGTGGATGAATGGTGCACATACCAGCATGCGGTGTTGCGGTTTGCGGACAGACACCGCTTACAATGGAGCAGTATGCCAGTACCCATCATAGAGAATGCACAAACATGGTCTCTCAGCACTGCGAGGACAGCAAAAGCTTGCCTTAGTGAAACTTCCGAAAGCACCCTGAGATGTGCAATGGTAATAGAGCGCGATGCCGACCGCCAATCCGTGACCTGCGACGACTCAAGGGAACCGCATGGTGCACGGCGGACACTGCCAGACCTCCTAGAAGTTCAACCACGTGAATGATTGTAACACAGCGGAAGGCGCCGTCGTTTGTGAAGGCATAGGGGCGAAGTGGTTCCAGACCACAACGATGCAGCTGTCCCAGCGAGTGAGAAATCTTCGTGGTGAAGCATGGGTGGAAGAGCTCATCCACAGACACACCAAACTTATTCGCAAGCAGTTCGTGTTCTGAGGTGGCAAGAGAACTCGATGCACATGCCCCCAGCGTCGTAGCGAAGATCCCGCCAGATACTACGTAGCACGGCCGATGATCAGCTGTGAGGCGGTATAGGGACAGGATAGGCTCACAGCATCAAAATCCATGCCTCCTTTCATCTCTGATACAAGCTACGATGTCCCAGGTCAATCGCTGGAGTACGGGCAAGACAGAACCTCCAGATTTTCAGAGGGATCGGCCCTACCTGCGATTGCTTGCCCGACCCGCCCTCAAGCTCTCTTGCCTCTCTGATCGTGACCTAATGGACCTTTGTGGATAGGAGACCTGTCACCAGAACATTATCCAACTTGCGATCCTCTACGGTGGCCATACCGTCATGTCGTGACCGCTAGGCTAGACCTATAGCCTGAGCTCTGTAGCTGTCGACGTCAGAACTATGTTAGACGAGTGCCTTCTGGTTTGCAGTAGAATATTTCACTTACAAGGCTTGTGAGTTCCTGTCACTGGCAGGATGATGTCGATATGTTGCTGTACACTGCTACGTATCAGGCTGTGAGGATGGCGGTTGAAACATTCAATGAGGCACTTCCGCCTGCGATCGACTCCTGTCGTGGCAGTGTTCGGCGAAGTCCGCATTGAGTAAGTACTGTGGGCGCCTTCAGCATGCATTCAACCCGGTTCGACTTGGCTTTGACGCAAAGATAATTCTTGTCGCTCTCGCCCATGCCGAGTCAAACTTGTGGAACACAGACAGTGATGCTTAAGTTGACCATTCTGGCAGCCCGGCTAGTGGAACATAAAGAACTGCGAAAGTAGAAGGGAACGAGCGATGTTCGAGAAGACCATGATAAGTATGTATCAAGGTACAAATAAATACACGAGAGGAATGGTATGTTTGGAACCCCCGTGAGAACAAACGCGACCGCTGCATCTCCTACATCATACAGGCTCATTTGAACCACAAATGACAGAGATGCCGAAGAGCGTAGTTGCGGCGCTCAGCCGACATAAGAGACCGTGACAGAGCGAGCCCCGGTGGACGCCTTGGTGAGGACCGTCTTGTTATGCACGAGATCGACGAGCGTCGCGCCCGCCGGCCCGACCGTCTTGCCCCCCAGCGTCGTCGCAGTGGCGTCCGTGAACTCGACCTTGCCAAAGTCTGCGAACGGCACGAGCTTGCCGCCCGACGAGAAGTCCTCGACGATCCACTCGGCGTCCTCCTCGCAGAGCGCGGGTTGTCCGGAGAACGTGTGCGAGACGGTCTTGCCCGTCGACTTGTTCGTGACCGTGGCTTTGCCGGACGTCTTCGACGTCGCGGTCACGCTGACGGTGACGGTGTCGCCCGCCTTGAAGGTGATGCCGCTGAAGGGGGTCCAGGGCGCGGGGAACCATTCGTACCACGCTATGGTGAGAAGCAGTGGGGTGAGCGAGAGACAGAGAGGTATGGGAGGATGGGATGAGAGAGCGGTAAGTGCTTACCATAGTAGTTGGTGCTGCTGCCGTTGACGGAGATGTCGAGGCCGGTCTGGAGGATCGCCTTGCCACAGGACGCACCGTCGATGCCGACCCACACGGCCGCGGAGTGCCTTCCGGTCGCGCCTGAGGGCTCCTTGGGATGCGGGACGACGAAAGTGCCCGTGACGGTCTTGTATGTGGCCTGCCGGAGTAAAGAGGAGAAGATCAGCTGGATGTTCGGGAGCATGGCCGACAGGGACGCGAAAAACTTACGTTCTTGGAAGACAATACCGCGCCGGCCCAGTTGCCGCTGTAAGATACTTTGGCAGTCGTGCCGTTGGTGGCGGCGTCGATCGCAGGGACCTCTGCGAAGGGGGACTCGACAAACTGGTTCGGGTGCGACTGTGGAGTGAGGCCACCATCGCGACGTGCTACGCGAGCAGCAAGACGCTCCTTCGAGCTCGGGATAGCGAGGGCCGCAGTGGCGAGGAGGATCTGGCAGAAGAGAGTGGCGGAGAACATGCTGCAAGTCGATCAGAAAGGGTTGTCGAAATCTGGGGTGTAGAGGACGGTCGCAGCTTCGACTCCAATCTTTTATGCTCCCCTGGGTAAAATTCAATTTCAACACTATAACAGCATGAGTGGGATGAACGGCGCACTTACCATCATGTGGTGTTGCAGCTTGCGGACACGCATAGCTCTCACTGGTACCCCGCACAGAATGCGCCAACATGGTGGTCCCTCATCACTGCGGGGACAGCAAAAACTTGCGTTCATGAGGCTTCGGAGAGTAACCTGTAATGGTCAGTCATCAAACGCGGTGCCCACGGTCAAACCGGGACCCGGGATGACTCGAGGGAACCGCATGAGGCACCATGGACACTGCCAGGGCTCCTTAAAGTGAAACGTGTAAATGCATAAGGACGCAATAGCTCCAGACCACAACGATGTAGTTATCCGGACGAATGAGAAGCCTTCGTCGTGAAATAGTGATGGAAGAGGTTAAAGTGTTTCTGTATTTGTGTTGGTCACGGAATGGGCAGTGTGGCCACGCTCCGGGTGCTATATACTGGAGATCTGCATCATGATCAGGGGCCCCGCGAGCATACTCCATAGATGAAAACACACCAATTCGTAATTTCGTAAGGCAGGCGTCTGGCCGACACACACGTGTAGTACCGTGTACGCAGGTGTTGAACGATGCTGCTTTTTGATTTAAACCGCGTTCAACCGTGCAGCGATGAGCGTAGGTTATGTCAAAAATAGACGACACGCAGATTCCACACGACCACGATCAGCTTGTAGTGGCTAGAATTGCGGCTCATCAGGTAAGTACCTGTGTCCCGTACCGTTGCTGTGAGCAGCTATGACTCCTCGTTGCACGTAGCAGATGTTACAGCACGTCGGAGGCTGAAGGCGCTTGAAGGAAGACGCGTCCTCGCCCGTTGACGCATCTGTGAAACCTCATTGCAAGCAACCAGTGTTCTGCGGTGGCAAGAGCACTAAATGTGCCTCCCAGCGTCGTAGCGAAGATCCTGCGAGACGTAACAGCGGAGAAATGTCCATCATGGTGATCAGCTGAGAGACGGTATTGGGGCAGAACTAACTCACAGTGTCAAACCGCATGCCTCCTCAGCCAACTTAAGAATGAGAATGAACCAGCTTGCAATGACTCAGTAATGGGTGGTGTGCGGGCAAGACAGCCTGCGAAACTAGGAGACGGCTGCGGCCTCCAGTCGTGGCGGTGTTCGGCGAAGTCCGATTTTATACTGTAGGCGCCTCCGCCGTGCATCCCAGGTGTCAGTGCATTGTTGTCACTGAGGACAGCAAGGCCAGTTGAAGGCAAGTCACACAAACTCGATTCCTGTTCAACACTATACGTTTTACTGGCGCATAATTAGTAAATCACTGATAATAAATACACAGTTGCCGTCTACGGGTATTTCCAATCGCTCAAATGCCAATCACAGACTACCGAAGAGGTCATCGGGAAAGACTATTCAACTGACGTAAGTCACAGTGACCTCACTGCTCCCGGTAGAACCCTTCGCAATAACCTTGCCATTGTCCATCAAATCGATGAGCGTCGCGCCAGAAGGTCCCACCTTCTTGCCAGCGAGGGTGTGGGCGGCGGCGTCGGTGAACTCGACCTTACCGAAGTTCGCGAAGGGCACGAGAGACCCGTTGACGGAGAAGTCCTCGACAATCCACTCCGCGTCCTCCTCGCATAGCTCGGGCTGCTTCGAGAACGTGTGCGAGACGCTCTTTCCCGTCGACTTGTTCGTCACTGTCGCTTTGCCGGACGTCTTCGAGGTGGTGGTCACAGTGACCTCGACGTGGTCGCCCGCCTTGAAGCTGATGCCGCTAAAGTCGGTCGCGGGCGCGGGGAACCACTCGTACCATGCTGCGGGACGCATGGTCAGTCCGATGCGCTGGTAACCGGAACGACGTGGACGGCCTTACCATCGTAGCTAACGCTGCTTCCGTCGACGTCGAAGTCGACGCCGGTCTGGAGAATCGCCTTCCCACAGGATGCGCCGTCGATGCCGACCCAGGCGGACGCAGAATGCTTGCCCTTCGCGCTGGAGGGCTCCTTCGGGTGGGGGACGACGAAGGTACCCGTGACGGTCTTCCATGTAGCCTACAGGAAGGCAGGTCAGTGGACAGCACAACTGAGGCTTGGATGGGACAGGAATTGACGGACCTTCTTCTCAGAGATCACTGCACCCGCCCAGTTGCCGCTGTACGACACCTTGGCATTGGTGGCGTCGACGCCGTCGGTCTCGTTGACCTGGGGGATGGCAGCGGAGTCGACGAGCTGGTTGGGCTGAGACTGGTGGGCGACAGTACCGTCACGGCGCGCGACGCGGGCGGCAAGCCGCTCTCTGCCGGAGGGGATGGCAAAGGCCGCGGTAGCGAGGAGGACCTGGCAGAGGAGAGCAGTGGCAAACATGGCTGTATGCAAAGGCGGGAGAGAAGGGTCGCGTGAACTGAGTGGGCTGTAAGATCCGAGGACTGGGAGGACAGCAGTTGCTTCTCGGAGATTTTATACGCCGTCGATGAGTCTAATTCCAATATTTGGAGGAGATGCAGACGCGGTGAGTTTGCCATCTGGCACTAGGTGGTAGTGCGCGTCGAGGAGATGTTGTTCGCATGGCTTCCATTGTCGCGATGGCAGGACGCGGGAGATATGCACGAACGCGGCACGCTCATCACCACGGGGACAGCAAAACCATGATTCAAGCGGCCTTGAAATGTACCACGGAGGCTTGAATGACGATCGGCGCTCTCCACCACGACGTGCTTCGGGCTTTCCTGCCAGCGAAAGTAGTTTGAATAAACAAGGAGGTCAAAAAAACTCGCACTCCACTGGCGGGCACGTAAGGACACTCATTTCCGGACAAACGGATGGTCGAGGCCGCCTCGGAGAGCTCGAGCGTCAGGCTGTCGCAAAACAGGGTCCTGGGCGGACTTGCGACGGTTGTCGCTGTGGCACTGTTACGAAATAAAATGTGGAGTCACGTCGGATGGGTGGTACTGAAGGCCAGACAGCATCAGATGCGGTCCTCGAGCATCAGCAAAAGTGAAAAAAAATTGTCCCCCCGCCGGGCCGTGGCATTTACGTTGCCTTTCCCACCAATTGCATGAGCCGCGCGAGCGCCGCGCGG
>PJEW03000039.1:0-28394 GCA_002900995.3 Ganoderma boninense | reverse complement strand
GCTCGTTGGCCGTGGCTCTGTGGTTATTCCCTGGGGCTGACGAAGGCGTGGTTCTTGTGGTCGTTACTACCAGGTACGATATCGAGGCGCATGCTGTTGTGCCTGACTGGATATCGTTTTCTGAGACGCGAGAGTGTCCCGCATTCGTGGATCGATGCCCATCTCCGACTCCATCATAACCGACTTTTCTATCAACCTCCGCGTCGGGACTGTGATAGATCCCACCACATGCGAGTGGCTCCCCCTGCTACCCGTCCTTCGGGCGGCTAGTGTCCCCGTCTTCGTCTATTGGCGTAACCGATCGGTGGTAGAAAATTGCGGAGCTGCGTTACCATTTATGAAATTGTTCGCCCCGCGTTCACCAGAAGAAGGTCAACGTGGCTCGGCAGCATCCTCCGGAGGGCAAACCACGCACCATGTTTCTCTGTCGCCGTGGGAGCATTCGTCCTCTCCCTGATTATGCTGCATTTGACAACGACACGCCTCCTTTCGGCCCTTATCAGCTGCCACACGAGTCGCACGAGATGTTTTTGACGCGACGGGAGCACTATTCTTCAGATCAGGCACGGCAGGAGTCCATTTCCCAGTGCCAATGGCGCCAGCAACGTCAAGCCCAAGCGGATGCTGGCTTGCCCCCGTTGCGACGGTCGCGCGTTTATCTGTGGGTCCGTGCCCAGCTGGTCTACCCTGACTTGCCTCCGCGATGGTTCCACTGCGAATATCGGTTCCCTATCCCGCCCGCTGCCTACCGAAGTCTCTGGATGATCCACCCTCCGAGTCATAGAAAATACAATTCGTACTTCGATGAATGGGATCTGTGGTTTCCGCCAGGGTGGGGAGAACGGGCAAGGAGATGTTGCCGACCTCGAGGCTGGCGCGCTTGCGAAACAAGGACCTCTGGCTCCCCTTACCTCGAGCACGATGCACAGATCGGAACAAAATGTTGCGGCGACGGTGGGCGAAGAACAAGTGCTTCTGGTCCCTATTCCAGAAGACCGCGAGATATGGACCATGATGTTGCCCGAAAATCTCCGTCGTTGGTACGGGCTCTGGGTCGCCGACACGCGCACGTACCCTGACGTCGATTACGAAAAATTCTGCAAGCGCCAGTCATTACTCTTCGCCCAATTACCGGAGCATTTCCCCGACGACGAGGCTGTTCGCAAGGCCATCGCTGGGTGGACATGGGCATTGGTGGAGCGACACTTTCAGTCCCCCGCGCTTTTACACACATGGGACCTCCACAAGGACCACCCAGAATACCTATTGCGCGACGGAACTGCGAACTCACAGACACTAATTCTCATGGACCAGCATCGCGCGCCGGTGCGGCAGATCGAACGCGACGACATTGGCTGCTGGGTTCAGATCACATACGTTAAAGATCCTCCCTCTCAGAAATGGTCCATTTTTACCTCTGCGATGGGCGCCCTGTGGCTCCTGCGATCGATTGAAGACGTACAGACGTCCTCGGAGGCCATTGTGAGGTTATGTCGGTCAGGGATTCCTGCTCGGACAGGCACATCCCTCGACGCCCCGCCGTCACCTGCGGCGAGCATCACAGCCCCACCCTACCGACCATTGCATCTCCCTTATCGACAGAAGGGAGAACGGCCCACGCTTCAGGACTATGACGGGTACTGCCAACGCGTTCTGGAGCTTTCTCATCGAGCGCATGTTCGGGCTGCGTAGCTTAAAGGTGGCATTGTGTGGCGTATCATGATGGAGGTCACGGGCGGATTCGCTGGCCTGGACGGGACGACAATGTTCCAAGACCAAGTTTCTCAAGGTCCGAGTGGCGAGGCCGACCATCACGAACCAGTCACAATGCCGCGAGAAGGGAAATCGTTTTACGACGACGACCTGTCACTCGCGGAGCTGGACATCATCTCCGGCATAGTGAGGGTTTATACAGGTGAGCGAAACAAGGTTGTTTCAGGAAAATTCTAATGGCCCGGTTCTTTACAGGCATTGGGGCTCAGACCGAGGATGTCTCCTGGTGGCCAAAGCACCATGCATGGGTGAACGGATCTTCCTATTCTGGCATTTGGACCGAGATGGACGAATATTGGTTCAATAAACGCCTGGAGCGGATTTATGCCGGTGAAGCACAACCTCTGAACTCGAACGAATGGAGGGGGGCTCTCAGAAAGAACAAGTTCACAGGACGGTTGGCGAAGGCTGTCGAGGAGCAGTCCTGGCGGTTTACGTTCCGGAACTTCGTTCAGGCAACCGATGTCGGACGTTTGAACGAAATGTATCACGATGTATGATGAGAGCCTGCTTATTCAGTGGGCGATACCCGTGCTAGATGATCAGTGATAGGATGTTTGGAGACAATAAGTATTTGAATTAATTACAGATAAATGGGAGACATGAGCTCTTCGACTGGAATCAGACGTGGCCGTCGTCCTGTGGAGTGTAAGAACGCCACTTTGAAATCGTTATGAATGGAAACCATTTCGTCAAGAAAGAAGTTGAAATGAACCTCCGACATCTCCCCGAACGATGGGTAAGAATTTTCCGAACCACACGTTGATTTGTTCGCACACGGACGAGTTGAAGATCCACGCGTTCTGATCGTCAAGGAGTTCAGGGAACCCCGCGGGATTGCAGTGTTCTTGGCAGTAGTTGTCGTCCGCACCGTGTTTCTTGGTGGCATGGAAGACGTCCACTGGGAAAGCCATTCCGAGGAGATGTTCATCCTCAACGTTGACTATATGGCTAAGCAGCTTGCAGTTATTGTCAAAAAAAAGGAAGGAGGGTAGGGAGCGTGGAAAGTGTCTAGGAAATGTGGCATTGAGGAGGAGCTGAAGCTGTATCAGTTCAACACCCTCAGGCCGCGATTCGCGAGAGAACACTGACCCGCGAATTAGGAAGGGACTCGGCTTCAAAGAATGTGGCCCTTGATACTATCACGCCACAGGGTCGCACCAGGAGTTGCTCGTTGTGTGTCCAGCGGCGCTGTTACGACTGGCTGTCGAGTAAGATCAGGGAGGAGGCTTACGAGACGAGCAAGGGCGTCGACGAGCACTTGTGCAGCGAGAGCGGAGCAGGGCTCGACAGTCAGGCTGGAGACAAGATGTATTGAGCGAGTAACTAACGAGCGAGAATACAGTGAGGCTTACCTGGAGACAAGAGGTCGAAACTGAGGTCTCCAGGTAGCAAAGTACAGGCCTTATATACATGTAACGGACAATGGGAACCGTGGACAATAGGTAACTATGGACACGGGAACCAGTGGGAGAACAATGGTATGTAGTACAATGACGACGGGAACAATGGGTAACAGGAGTTATTGTACTGCGAGAACAAGGGACAGGTTTGCTAAACAACGGAGGACAATAAGGACGACGCGGGAGGCAAACAGTCCGAAAAGGGAAAGAGAGACGCTGGGGTAGGCGCCGAGCGTGCCGTTCATGACAATACCCCCCTCCTAAGGATCGTGTCCTCACGATCGAGTCTTCTTGTTGAGAGGGCCAGGAGCGTCGGGATGTGTCGAATGAAACTTTTGCAGCACTTTTGGCGCATTTGCTAGATCCGACACGTCTTCCCAGCTATCGTGTTCAGGGCCCCAGCCCTTCCAGTGAACAAGATACTGCAGTTTCTTCCACCGCCCATACCGACGCGACTCTAACACTTCCTCTACTTCGTACTCTTCCTCTCCTTCCACTTCAAGAGCTGCGGGTTCAGGGGGATGCCGACCAGGAAGTTGGCTTTCTTTGTGTGGGTGTAGGAGTGTCACATGGAACACCGGGTGGAGCCCCATGTCTTTGGGGAGCTTGAGCTCGTAAGCCAAGTTGCCCACCTTGCGCTTGACAGGGTACGGGCCAGCGTACCGGTCCACCAGCTTCCGAGAGACTCCTGGGACACGGAAGTTCCTCGTGTCGAGCCACACCTTCTGACCCTCCTTGAACTCTGGAGCAGCGGAGACATAGCGATCGTAGTACTCCTTCATCCGCTCTGCTGCCAGGGTTAAGGCTGAGGTCGCATCCTCCCTTGCCTGCCGCAACTCCTCTCTTCGTTCATCCGCCGTAGGCACCGTGGTGGATAGCATCGGAACGTGGAACTGAGGTTCATAGCCGTACATGAGGTAAAACGGCGAGTACCCTGTGGATGAATGTACGCGCGAGTTAAAGCAGTATTCTGCTGTTGGTAGCCATTTGACCCAATCGTCGCGGCGCCTTGAGCAGTACATTCGTAGGTACGCCTCTATCTCCTGGTTCCATCGCTCCGACTGTCCATCCGTCTGCGGGTGGTAAGCTGTGGACAACGCGCTTTCTATGTCGAGGCCTTTAAGGATTGCACGGAAGAGCTTGCTAGAGAACTGGGGCCCCCGATCAGAGATGATCTTTCACGGGAGTCCATGTAGACGGAACCATTCTCTAATGAAGTTGTCTGCAGTCCCTTCCGTGTCGATCTCCTCAGTGCATGGAATAAGGTGAATCATCTTTCCATGCCGATCAGCAATAAGCTGGAGCGCGTTGTATCCGTCCACCTCCGGCAGTCCAGTGATGAAGTCACAGGTAACTACTTGGCCTGGGCCGTCCGGGATCTCGTTGGGTTGAAGGGGACCATGTGGCTTCGCATGTGAAGTCTTGCCACGGCGACAGGTGTCGCAGGTCTCAACGTAATCCTTAATGAACTTTGCCATGCCCGGCCACCAGTAGTTCCGTGTAACCAACTCCACCGTCTTTGCCTGGCCAGGGTGTCCAGCAGGTGGGAGGTCGTGGTGAATGCGCACTATCTCTGCTCGAAGCACGTCGTCTTTGGGGACATAAACTCGGCCGCGGTAGAGCAGCAGGCCTTGTTCTGTGTTCCAGTCCACCAAATCGTTCTGTAGACGTGCTGGCCCTAGCTTATCGAGCTTGCTGAGTGCCTCTGCGACCTCCTGCTCACGCTCTCCACATTCTCGAATGCGGCGGAGCAGTGCCTTCTCTGGTACCACTGACATGTGCCCTCTCTTGGCTGCCAGTACTCGGAAGCGATCGGGTTGCAACATGACTCGGTTCAGGTTGTCATCGGCGTCATCCTTCTGGTGATCAGGCCTGCGCGACAGCGCATCTGCCCTACCGTTGGAGGTGCCCGGCTTGTGTGCGATGACAAAGTCGAACCTCGACAGATAGAGAGCCCATCGTGCCTGCCTGCGCGTGAGGTTTTGTGCGGCCTTCCAGTACTCGAGGTTCTTGTGGTCCGACTGGATCTCGAACACACTGGGAAGACCCTCGAGGTAGTGGCGCCAGGCCTGCAGGGCACGGATGATGGCGAGCATCTCCTTGTCATAGATCTCGTAGTTGCGTTCCGCATCACTCATTGACTCAGAGTGGAAAGCCACGGGGTGCCATTTGCCGTCCTCCCCCTCCTGAGACAGAACCGCACCGGTAGCATACCCGGATGCATCGACTTCAATGCGGGTTTTGCGGTCTGGGTCATACATGCTCAGGACAGGGCTTTCAGTGAAACGACGCTTGAGCTCGTCGAATGCTGATTGCTCTTCGGCACCCCATTGCCAGGGAGCATTACCCGTGAGACGGTCAAGGGGTTTGCATACTGCGCTGAAGTCCTTAATGAACCGCCTGTAGAAATTCGCGAAACCGCGGAACTTCCGTACGTCTGAGGCGTTCTGAGGGACAGGCCATTCTGCGATACCCCTGACTTTCACTGGGTCCATCTCCACACAGTTCTCCGAGACGAGCACACCTAGGTACTCAACCTTAGGCTGTTCGAATTCGCACTTCTCTGGCTTGCAAAACAGGTCATGCTCCGCCAGACGCTTCAGGACCTCACGCACCAAAGTGCGGTGTTCCTCGATGTCGTCGGTGAATATGAGGATGTCGTCGAGGTAGATAGTGATTTTGCCGAGTATGATGAGGTCCTTGAAGATGTCGTTCATGAGCGCAGAGAATGTACTGGGCGAGTTAGCCAGTCCGAAGTACATCACGTTCGGTTCGAACAGTCCGCGATTGGTAACAAAGGCAGCCTTCCATTCATCACCGGTCTTAATCCGCACATTGTTGTACCCCCAACGGATGTCAAGCTTTGTAAAGTACTTGGCCCTCTTGAGTCGGTCCATCAAGTCCGACACCAACGGCAGTGGGTATCGGTTCTTAATGGTGATGTCGTTCAATCGCCGGTAGTCCTGTACAGGACGTAGGCTGCTGTCCTTCTTTTTAACGAAGAAGAACGGTGACGACATCGGTGACTTCGACTCTTGAATATAACCTTTGGCCAAGTTCTCACTAAGGAACTTGTCAAGCTCAACCTGCTCGCTGGGCGACAGGGGGTACACCTTGGAATGGAACATCCTAGCATCTGGTACGAGTTCTATAGCGTGGTCGTAGGGTCCGTGCTCGGGTAGACGTTCGGACGCCTCTTTCGAGAACACACGCAGATACTCGTGGTACTGGGGAGGTACAATCTCTTCGACAGGACGGACTTCCTTCTTCTGGTACTCTTGTTCGGCGAGCCGTTGAGAGTAGGTGTAGCTTGCCGACACGAAGATTTTAGGGGTACCTCGAAGTCGTCGTCCATCTTCCAGTGCGTTGAGAAGAGACTCCTCAGTGCCATCCCATTCCGGCAGAAAACCTGGTGGTGGAGGCCTATCTTCCTCCTCCTCCTCGACCATTACGGCCGTGCATATCCTTCCCATCATCTTTGCCTTCCGCACCCGCCGAGAACCATTGCGCGCCGTAAGCCGTACCTCCGTATCACGCGCTTTGGTCTCAACAGGTTTGGATGCCTTCCGATGAGCCGGACATGCCTCTGGACATCTCGATAGGCGTAGCGAGCCACGTTCCCAATCTACTTCAGGGTTGTGCTCGCGCAGCCAGTCCAGGCCAATGATCACATCCTCTTCTCCTATGTCTGTCACCACAAACACCACCTTCTCTCGGTGGTCTCCGATCGCCATATCCAACACGGCGACCTCCGTGATCGTCCCATCACGGTTCTCAGTACCATCTATGTTGTACAGAGGAATTGGCCTTGCCAACTTCCTCGTCGTAACCTGGTTCTTCTCTACGAACCGTCTATGTAAAAACTTAGTAGTAGCTCCACTATCTACCATTGCTACTATGTCCTTATGTCGCTGCTTGCCGATCAACCGTACCGGTATATGAAAGTGTTGGCCACTATGATTTACTTCATATACAAACGCGGAACTCAGTACAGAAAATCGACTATTACTACAAGAGCCAGCACGCGCAGCGTCCAGTGCGGCTCTAATCAGAAACCCTCCTTCTTCTCAGCGGTCGTAAGGGCCGCGATCTTCTCCTCCATCACCTTGACCTGGGCCTGAAGAGCCGCTACTTCCGTAGTTGCAGTGGACGAGGAAGCGGCTTGCTGACTCTTCAGCCGCGGGCAGTCATACTTACGATGTCCGGGCTGGCCACAGATATGACAGTTTCCAGGGAACGGCTTCTTCCCGGTAGCGGCCGCCTTCTCCCCCTTCTTTTTCCATCCAAACGACTTCGGCCATTCTTCCTCTCTGGTGACGAGGGCCTGGTCGAGCGACAGCGCCACCTTCTGGATTTTGGTGAGGTCCGAGATGTCGTGGGCACTGGTGGCGAGGACGTCCCGGAGCCTGGGAGGCAGGCCCGAGCGGTAGCGTTCGCGTTTGTCCTCGTCGCCAAAGCCGGTTCGAGCCGCGGCTGCGTTAAACTGCGCCGTATACTCCTGGACGGTGCCGACCTTGCGGTATGCCTTGCAAAGCTTGACCAGTTCAGCGATGGCAGCCTCCTTGTCGTCGGCTGCGCAGAAGTGGTCCTTGAAGGCTGTGCTGAACGCGGCGTAGTTTGCCCAAGGACTAGTTCCACCAGCGAGCGTCACAATGTGGGGGCCAGCCCAGGCTGCTGCTCCTTCCGTGAGCCTACTGAGGATGGTCATCCATACCACATCAGGTGGTGTGCTGACAGCCACCGCTGTGAGGGTGTTGAAGTAGATCTGGGCTGCAGACACAAAGCGGAGGCCATCCTGGGGGGATTTTCCATCATAGTCACGTGGGGCGATTTGGGAAAGGAGTTTGGAGGTGTCGAACGGTGGAGCAGGGGCAGGGGTAGTCATGGCGGGTGTGGACGCTCGACTGGGTGCAGCTGAGGGTTGTGGAGTGTTGAGGCTGATGGTCTCTTGCTTGGGTTCCTTCTTTACTTCCGGCTTTTTCTCTGCCTTTGGGAGTTTAGAAGTTGAAGCAATGGGGGTTGCGGGAGTTGAGGTTCGTCGCTGTCCAAGACGCTCTGTGACGAGTTCGAGAGTCTTGTCGAGGATGGGAGACCCTGTCGATCGTGCAGGACTGGGGATTCGACTTTGGACACGACTCTGGGGTTGTGAGGTAGGGCGTGAGGCAGGGCGGGATGAGGGGTTCCTGGATGCGATGAGGGCGGCTTGGCGAGCTGGGGGTCGGCTTGGATCTCGAGGTGCAGGTGCTGGTGGGTTTGCGATCTTCGCACGGATTAGGACTTCCTGTTCTTTGGTGGTGAGGAGTCTAGGGGCGATGCCTTCGCGAGTTTCAAGAGTATCGTTGAATGTGTGTGATCGGTGGGGGCACGGTTGCTCCTCGCAGTAGTACCAGGCTTGCTTATCTTCGTCCCAGTACTCGTCCTGTACTGCAGTGGGGTGAAATACGTGTCCCCAGGCTTGGCAAGCCACGTTGAATCTCGCTTCCTTATCCTAGGAATGAAACGGCAGGTGCACGATCCAACACTGTCTGCTCAGCCTCCTCGGCCTATTGCTGTGTCTTAGCCCAAGGGACACGGGCCCAAGGGTGTTCTGCCTTGGCTTTGTTTCGCCGCCTTTCTCTAGCCTCCCACGCCGTGAGGCGGACCACTTCTGTCAGTACCGGGGTCTCGTGTTAGGAGCTTTCCGCGTACTGTACCACTAAGAGTGGCAAGCCTCAGGTTGCGCCGAGACCACGTCCGATGGTGTGACTAGAGCGCGCACTACGCTAGGCCAACACAGAGGATCTAAGTGCGTACCGTACGAGAGGGAAAGAGTGTGGGTGGAGTACGCCGGTGCTCGTGTAGAAGTTTCGACCTAATGTTACGACTGGCTGTCGTGTAAGATCAGGGAGGAGGCTTACGAGACGAGCAAGGGCGTCGACGAGCACTTGTGCAGCGAGAGCGGAGCAGGGCTCGACAGTCAGGCTGGAGACAAGATGTATTGAGCGAGTAACTAACGAGCGAGAATACAGTGAGGCTTACCTGGAGACAAGAGGTCGAAACTGAGGTCTCCAGGTAGCGAAGTACAGGCCTTATATACATGTAACGGACAATGGGAACCGGGGACAATAGGTAACTATGGACACGGGAACCAGTGGGAGAACAATGGTATGTAGTACAATGACGACGGGAACAATGGGTAACAGGAGTTATTGTACTGCGAGAACAAGGGACAGGTTTGCTAAACAACGGAGGACAATAAGGACGACGCG
This sequence comes from Ganoderma boninense, assembly GCA_002900995.3. Lineage (NCBI taxonomy): Eukaryota > Fungi > Basidiomycota > Agaricomycetes > Polyporales > Polyporaceae > Ganoderma > Ganoderma boninense. The sequence continues at coordinate 18,970 of PJEW03000039.1, read as the reverse complement.
GGAGGCAAACAGTCCGAAAAGGGAAAGAGAGACGCTGGGGTAGGCGCCGAGCGTGCCGTTCATGACAGGCGCGTAAGCGTTGTTCTCGCCTTTGGTCCTCGCTTTTTGGATGTCTTGCCCGCGACATTAGACGTCTCTGGAGGATCATCAAGGTCGGGATCATCAAGCGTCGCAAAGGAGGTATCTTTCTCCGGGAGCGCTCTTATGCTCGATGCCACGCTTCGGGCCTCCAGACGCCGTTTAAGTTCGAAGAGTGCACGACCTCGCTGACGTCTCTCGTCCTCAATGCTCCGGTGTTTTGGGGCACTGCACGTCCGTTTGCCCTCCGTGCACGGTCTTTTGCAGCCCGCAATGGCGCACACTTTATCCAGGTGCCGATGGGTTTCGCAATGTCTATCGCGGGGGGAAAGCAGACGCTCCGTACAGTGGTAGACTTGGCACCGAGGATGGCCAATGCAAACGCCATCCATGACACATGCGGAGAGACGGCCTATTGGCAAGGATCATCGATTTTCACCCACAAAGTATCTGAGGACAATCCACTCACTCCATGTTTCGTCCTCCCCTGGTACATTCTCTGGTTTGATGATCTTTTCGCATACATCGCAGGCGTGGGCCCACTCCGGCTGTCCCACTCCAACCATCTCTTCGTTGCGTCTGTTCAGCACGGCTGTGAATCGATCTGATTGCTCTCCACGATGGGGTGTCTGTAATTGCGTCTCCCGACGGCTATGGTGGAGGAGGAGGGCGTGAAGATAGAATGCGTTCCACACGATCTCGGATGTCATCGATGGGCGGTCGTCTATCGTCGCGGGGAGTGACAGGTTATATATTTTTGCACATGCATCGCCGGATGCACTAGTGGATAGTGGAACATCAGAGTAGCACATCTATTCAGGAACAAATCAAGGCTCACTGCGAAAATGCCATCTGGTGCCTGAACAGCTGAACTAGCTCCTCTTCGACATACGAGTGCTTAGTGACCTCGAGGAATTCAGGAAGCCCTTTGTAATAATGCCGCACGGACGAGATGTCATCGGCGTTTTGCACGTAATAGTTCGGCCGGTAGGTTGTATTACAACCTAATCGTCCACTGTCAGCCTGAGACGAAACAGAAATGGTGCTCAAACATACCGCGACAATATAAACTTATGATTACTACGGGCAATATTCCTCTAGCCCGAGTGAATAAACTGCCGAGGAATTCTTTCCGATTTCCGCCTAATGCTTTGCCGCGCTGAGGGCACTCATCGTGGATGCAGTGTCGAATCGGAGGTGCCATGACCTCAGCTCCTGGAGCACATCAATACTGGTTTGGCTGAAACACGTTAGACAGCATACCAAGGTCAAAATGCTTGGCTGTTCCCCGTAGTGCGTCATCAAGCCCAGGTGGTTTTCCGACTGCGTTGAAGGCCTCGTACTCCTCGAGGAGCAGATCCCCGGTGACCGCCTATAGTTCCTGGACGTCCTCGTTCGACAGTCGGAGGATTAACGTGAGGAGATCGCGAAATGGGTCATCGAGGGGAGCCACTCCTCGAGTCCGTCGGGGTGCAGTAGTAAGGACCCTCGGCATATACCTGAAGACCGTGTTGAAGAACCTCTCAAGTGTCTCGTAGCTGAGCTTGTTTAAGAGAGCTTCATGTTTGGCCAGCCGTGCAAAAATTGAGGGTAGTGGTAGCATAAGATGGAGGAGTTTAGGAAGAGGAATTAGAGATTCAAGCGAGGGACAAGACACATGGGATGGCTTAGGGAAGCATTGGACTTTAACGGACGAACAGTCGGCGCTTGGATCGTGGTTACGTGAATCTATTACATTAACGACCATGGTGAGTCATCGCGACTACTTTCTGTACGACACGACGTCTGGTATCCCGGCGATCTAATAGATGCGCACTAGATTAAATCGCAATTCGCCCGGAACGTCCCCCTCGCCTGGTCTAAGCCGACGGCAGCACACATCGATGCGGACGAGGTCACCGGCCGTCAGGGAATTCAGGGCAACTCCCTCCCGCAGACCCTTGGCACGAATACCCTCACGCGCGTCGTAGACACTAGCAAAAACCGTCGATGGTGATTGCGGAGCAAGAGTGGCCTCCAGAGTATCCATATTCCCGTCTACGAAGCCGCACATCAGCTGCCAATATACCGCCATCGAGTCAATTGCAAAAAGATACCCGGAGCATTAACCATCCGCCGAATAAGCCCAAGCGCCGCCTTGTCAGAGTCTCTGACCAGTTCGAGTGACATGTTGACTTCAGGCGATTTGTTCCTTTCGCACTGCCATTGAAGACGCCTGATCTCTCCAAACACCACCAGCGTAATTGCCTGCCCATTCACCCCGAGCCTGTTGTTCTTGGTCCACGCTGCATTTTGGGGAATTGCGGACAAGGGAAGGCAAGTAGGATCCTCGTACAAGTTCGAGGCAGAGGACAACCTCTCCAGCCGACTTTGTTCTGATCATCAGTATGCGAGTCAGATAGGGCGTGATTTTCTTCGTACCGAAGATCTCTATCTGCGAAGCATGTGCTGACCCTGAAGTCAGTGGAGAGGGTCCTGCTTGTGGCTCCGACAGTGTCCTCGAGATTGAGCAGGCGCTGTGCAGGGCTACACCCCATGGATGTGGGTTGCCCACTAGGCAAACCCACATCCATATCCTCGATCTTGATACTCATCGTATCCTCTGAGACGCAATCGCGCGTCAAAAGGTCTTTTGTCGTCTGTAATATGGACACGGCGCGTCATATGATATCGTAAAACAATGCGATATATAGACAGATCCTCACCTCTGCTAGTGAAAGAGCGTCCATAGGCACCATGTTGGTGATGGGAGGGAAACGAAAGCGGAAGAAATATTTCACTGCTCCCAAAACATCGCACGTCAAAGGCGTGGCGCATATATCTGAAACCATAGTGAGCGGGAGGCACAGGGCACAGGGCACGGAACAGGGTCTCCGACTTTGGAATATTTTAGTTCTAGATGGAAACGGTCCGGTGTTATCAATTGAGATGCACCAAGGATGGCTCAACAGTCACATTTCGGCATGACGACAAACGGGAAGGACAGGGTTGGGCCTATCTGTGGCCCATGCAGCGTGGCAGGTGGTACGATAAGTATCATTCAGATCAGACGGTGCATCAGTAATCGCTATGAGCCGCCATGGGTGGCTTTGCGATCCGGCGCGGACCCCACTTTAAGGCAGCCAGAGATGTTGAGTGGATACGCGTAGCATTAGCGTTGAAGTCTTTGGGCAGTCCTATGAAGTTGCTGGTCCGATCCAGCTTAAGTTCGCGAAGTACAGCAATATTGGGTACGATCCTCAATAACTCCCCAACAAGCTCATCATGGGGATGGAAGCGCCACCTAGAAATGCGTTGTTATAGCTGCACCTGACCCGTGCCCTCGCAGCGCGCCTCCATGACGGGTGGATCACCCCAAACGTCGTCAGTATGGTTTCCCGGTTGCGCGAGGAAGACCTCCTGCCCCGCGGCCGGCTTTGTATTCCTGCGCGCACGTTGGCTCACCGTCGGCAAGCGCGTCGAGGCCCCGGTCGGTATGATAGACGGTGAACAGCTGTCGCCTCGCCCCCACCGTCCTTCGGGGGAATCACAACTGCGGGCGTGAAGGGGCCGGTGTGCGAGGACGCGAGAGAGTGCGCAGGAAAGAGGGCCGAGAGGAGGGGACACGAGGGTTGAGGGAATAGACTTCGAGGGCGACATGTGCTGGCCAGTAGCGAATAATTTGGGCGCGAACGGGCAGCCGTCGCGGCTGGGATGAGCAAGGTGCTAGTGTTCTTGAACTCACCTGTTTTAAGGTCGGTGGTCCACCGGGAATCTTGTAAAGTGATCCTTTTAGCACAGTGAAGGACGAGCGAAAAACGTGAAGCAGACGTCCGAGTCAGCGAGCAACCATCGCTCTCGCCCAGCCTGAGTGTAGCGCGCATAGACATTGAATGCGAATATTTACCGCGTACGACGCAGGTAAAGCGCAACGACTGTACCGACGTGTGCGCGAGGTGCGCTCTGAGCCCAAACGTCGAGGGCGGCTACATCGCGCTGTACTTGGTGTTCGAGGGGACGCTGAAGGTGGGGAACACGCGCGAGGTACTGAGCTGTGAGGAATGGCTCCTCGTTTACTTGTTCCCTTGGGCACGATGTTGAACAGCCATCGCAGACCTGCCAGTGGCATCTGTACTTCCCGTCCAGGGGCAAGCAAACTGGCTGCTCTCGGTTAGACATTACTTTGCGTCCTGCGGCTTATTCACTTATTCATAAGGAGACTTGTCATAAGTCGCTTACAATTCCGCGGGAAGTTATTCGAAAGTAGCATACAATGCAATGCGGACACATTCTCATAGCTCCGGTCGAACTGCGCGCACAACTCGTGGGCATTGAAGGTACGCCAGCTACGCCGTCACGGTATACGTGGCGCTTCAGCCACCCATGTACGGTACATCGTACGTGCTAAGGCGTGTCAGCTTGTGTCATCCAGCATGGACGAAACCGTGGTTAAAAAGTCAGCGCGAACGAACTCTGAAGTGCAGTCGGCCTGCCCTTGAATGGACTTCGTGGCATTGAACGTGTGAGGGGCCAAGCGCGTGAACGATTTCACGCCGTGACGCGGCGGCAGGCCTTACATATTCACTACAAGTCCAATGGGCCTGTCATGACTATGCTAGACTGTGCTGATGCCGACCCAACAGTGAACGCTCGCCTTCAAAGGATCAGATGCGCTGACATGCATATGACAGGTGCAGATGCAGACCAGGTCATCCCCTGCGCGTCGCACATGGTGGAGTACTGGTTAAAATTGGAACACAGCAGATGTGGCCGTCGGGGAGGCGAGAGAGGACGCGTGACGGGGGTGGCATCGCGATCGTGGTCAACGTCGCGATTGAAGCAGGGAACGGGGAGGCTTGGCATGTAGAAGATACAGGTTCGCGCTAATACATCTTACATTCTAGCACTCATGGAGAGTCGCGCACGCCTTCGAAGTTAATGTAGGGGGAGTGCAGCCAGAGCGAAGACTTGGACTGCCCTCATCGAAGATAACGCTATGGCCGGGAACCCGGGCAGAGGCACTCGCTGACTGAATCGCTACCAATTCAGAACGTAGATTTGACTGCAAGGCATCAGGCAGTTGTCGAGACCCGTCCACCCTGTCTCGGAAGATGACAGGGTCGGAGCTGCGAGACTGGAGTCGATGTGTCGGATTGCCGCCAGTAACGAAGTGCGTGTAGTCTATACAAAACTGATGCTAGAGGCTTACCTTACTCACGCGGTCGGTGGAATGCGACAGGAGCAGCCAGGAGACATGGCGGGCGAACAGGGAGGAGGAGACAGCGACAGGAGCAGAGGGGAGGTCGGAGACAGCGAGGGTGAAGCTAGGGTAAGTGGGCGCAATAGTCTCCGACAAGGTGCGCCCACTTACCTGGGGCACGGATAATGCGGGCGAGATGCCAATGGGGAAGATGCGGTCGTGGTAGAGGGGAAAGACAGGCGACTTCGGGTGTGGGGCTAGCGCTCTGGGCGGTGCGGCTGGCCCGGCAACGGGGGCAGGGTGGAGACACAGCCAGAACGCGATCACAACGGTAACGCCCTTCGTCTGTGTCGTTCGAACGCAGCCCGGAAGTCGACGGGCGCATATATGGGTATCATGATTCGTCGTCTTGCGTCCCGCCTGGCAGGGAAAAGCTGGCCCACTGACGTGGTGCGCGGTCGGCCAAGATCGTGGCCAGCGGGTGCAAGGGACTCGGAGGCGGGGAGAGAGACGGAGACGAGTGGAACAACGAAGCACGTACCTGGCAGCGCACACGAGTGCCGCATCCGAGTCCGCCCCAACGCGTCGCCCCACGGCCGTCGGCCCCCAACGTCGCCTCGACGGGCACGATTCCGGGTCTGAGGTGGTGGAAGGCGGCGAGGACGGACACAGGAGAAGGGCGCGGTAGCACAGTAGACGCGCCGTGTACGTCGAGGATGCAATGCAAGAGAGAGAGACGCAGCGCCGGAAGCGAGCCGCGTCAATTCTCCATCGTAGAGCCCGTGCACGCCCCCAATCGCCGCGAACTCCATATGGATGTCTTCCGACATCCGCGCGAGCTGCGAGAAGTCGAACGGCACCTGCCCCCCCTTGTATCCGATGGCGGGGTTCGCCGACGTCGTCGGCGATGCGGACGGCTGGTGTCCGACGCCGCCCATGATCAGGAAGCCCTCTTGCGGGTTCCAGCCTGGCGAGTATGAGTGAGCTGCGGCGGTCGGTCGGCACTGGTCCCGGAGCGCATCGAGGTTCGCGATCGTGGTAGCGAGAGAGAAGGTCTGCACCGTGGTTCGCTGTGCCATCGGCCGACGAGGGGTACTGGGGGTATTCACCCTCGCGGTCGGGGCTAACGAGATCATTCGGCTACAGAGTCGCATGAGCAGGCGCGCGCGGAGCTGGTCGTGGAGGAGGCTGGACAGGTTGCTTGCAGCGTGGTTCGCGCACTCGAACGACAGGCCGGCGATAAGCAGGTAAGGAATACCCTGCTCCGCTTGTGTGAGAGCACTCGAGAGCGCGACACGGCCGAGGCGGGGACTAGACGTGGCTTGTACAGCTGAGAGGATGAACGACGTGCCAGCGCAGTAGGCGACCTGCATGAGCGCTGTTGGTGCTAAGGTGGGACGCAAGGGATGTCAGATTCATGTCAGATTCATGTCATATTTGGCATGTCATACACCGCTCGTGAGAGCCCCAACATGATTGGTCAGTCGTGGTGATGCCGAATTCTGATCGAGATAAGAAATCTACGAAACTTGAATGCTAAAGTGGTAACTTACTTCCTTCCATCTCGTGTGCTACCTAGTTGCCACTGTTTGAATAGGCTGAAATGTAGCTATAGTTGCTAAATACTACTTTCAACATTCAACCCTTTACGCCACCGTCTCTACTTGCATCCAAGAACTTTATCCTGAGGGCATTCTCGACTTTGCGGTGGTTACCGTCCGGCATGCATTCGGTGGCGCTACGTATCAGTTACGACTACCACCGCAGACGAAGGTATCCTTGTTCCATCCGTACTGGTAGTTCAGCACAATTTGCTGGCTGTTGAGCAACATGAGAATGCGTGATGCGCGCGTTACAAGTCTACGCACTTGTGCAGGTTCTGACCTTCGAGGACTCCATGGGGTGGCTGCGCGAAGGTATGAGAACAGTGCATGTTCGAAATAAATAATAGAAGGTACCGCACCTTGTGAATAAAAAATGGAAGACGCTCCCAGTACCAGATACCTCGTCCCTTTGGCGGCGGGGTGACTTTGAAACGGTTGCCCTGACGTTTGGCGACGTCGCAACCGAAATATCCGCTGAAGACCTTATTTAGTTCATGGATTGTGTTAGACCTCGCATAACGTTACAAAAGAATCATGAACCAATCACTCACCTTTATGAAGGCGTCGAATTTGACTTGACGGGCACCTACATTACCCTTGATAGCAGGGGCAAGAGCCTTTGAAGGTTGCGTTACAGGTTAATAGGAACGGACGAGCAATCCATTAGAGTACAATATCTCGCCTGATACACCTTGCGAGGTAGGACTACGGCCATTTGTTTGCTTGATATGTCGCTTGTGTACGTGGAGAGAGAAGGCGGAGACGACACAGCGATGAGGTCGAAGGGAGTCGCTCGACTTTAGAGTTCGATGCCCGCTTCGGGGCAGGCGCCGTCGCTCGACCTGTGTTTCTGGTGGTAAGCCGGTCACCAGTGGAACACTCGGCCCCGCTGCGCTCTCTCATATCGCATCCCACGGTACCCGGTTTCTCACTCTGCTTTCACCACGCGTTCCGCCCTCCTCCTCTTTCCCATTGGCCTCGGTGGCCCGAATCTCGCCGTCGCAGCTCCCGACAAGTTGTCCTCCCTTTGCTGCCGCCGCCGCCGAACCGTCCACCCGTCCCGCAGCGCAGGCTCCAAGCCTGCTGGCCATGCCGAGGAGCTCTGACTTGATGGAAGCAGGATACAGGACTGGGAGGGCTTGGTGCACGATGCACGTCTCAGGTAAGTCGATCCTGTCCCTCCACCTTGCTGGCGTTTGTCGTCTCGTCCCTCAGAATATGCGAGCGGCACCCTCGCCCATAACGATTCCCTGGTCTCCAATCCTTCTTTTCCTGGCGTCGGGTACGTGCTACTCCGGGGACAGCATCCCAGCGCCCGCCAGCTCAGTGGGATCGTCGTCAATCTCCTCCGGTCTCATCGCCTCCTCCGAACTCGACCACGTCCTGTCTCTGCTGCAGGTTTTGCACCAACTCGCATCTCCCCACACGTTGATTTCCCGCGTCGTGAGCGCCCCCACCGCCCCGCCCCAGGCCCGGTGCGGAACGCGAGATCGAGATGGAGGACTTCCAGGGTGGCGTGCGCGAGGAGGAAGGCGGCAGCGGCGTGGAGGCCTGCTTGATGGGTGCGCCAGAGGTTCGTGAGTGTGAGGGAGCGAAGGGCCTGCCAGCGGCCGCAGAGGAGGAAGTCGTCCGCGCCGGGGCTGAAGAACCCGGGCGCGTGCATGCATCCCCAGCTCGTCGTCCGTGCTCTCCGTGTCCGTGTGTGTCGCGCCGATCCCGGGCGGCACGACGATGTCCCCCGCGGGCGCGCGCTCGTCCAGGATCTCAAGCCACCGCACGTTGCGCGCGAGCGCGCGGTGCACCGCGAGATGGTGCCACAGCGCGAGCTAGCTCGCCTTCGCGCAGACGACGCGGTACGTCGTGTGCCGCGGGACGACGACGGCGTGCAGCCTGCGGCAAATGAGCGCGAGCGCGCGCAGGTCCGCCGCGCTCTCGACGTGGAACGCGATTGCGTCGAGCACCTCCGTCGGCTGCCGCGCGAGCGCGCGCCGCGACGCGCAGGGCGCGAGCCCGAAGAACGGCTCGACGACCGTGAGAAGGTGCAGGGCGAGCATGTGCGCGGCCGGCGCGAGCTTCGGGTGGCGGGGCCCGAGGCAGGAGGGGAGCAGCGAGAGGAAGGAGTGGAGCGGCGCGCGTTGAGGGCGCTGAAGGGGCCCGTGCGCGGGTATGAGGATTGTTTTGTGTCGAGCTGCGGCCTGTGGGCGTGTTGACGTCCCCTGCACAGCCTGCGGGTGCCCGCAAACTCGGTTGCGGAGCTGGGTGCGCTGGGCCGAGGGCGGGAGGTTCGCGTTTGGGGCGGCATCGGGAGGTGGTGGTCTGTCGCCAAGTCGTGATGAAGGCGATAACCCATGGATGGGTTCGCGCCTGAGACCGCGTTGATGGTGTCATCTCAAACATCACTGCCATGGGAGAATCGGTGTGATGGCGACACTGCCGCATCATGACAGTGAGTGATTTGGTAGGCACAATCCAGCTGTTGAGTTCGGAATGCTAGAGTAGTGGTTCGGTACGGTAGACTTACGGTCCGACGGTCACTTAGGCTTCCTCGCCACTTGGCCACGATAAGGCCGAGTGCCTAGCAGATGCATACCAGAGCGATAACCCCAAGAATCCGACACAGTGTGCGGGCACTTGCTATCCGCCTGCGCGATGATGGAGAATCATAGTGAAGCAAATGCAACAAAGAGCGGTAGTCACAAATCCTATCCGCAGACTTGAGCATGACCTTCGCCCGTGCCTGGAGTCTGCGACCATCACCACGATCTGTCCGCACGCCGTCACTCCTGGGCACGACCTCTCCTCGCATTTCGAATCCACAGCTGCAACCGGAACCTGCGAGTAAACCGCGCTTGTGCTCGACTTCAGCCTGCTGCAACCATGTCGCATGACGGGAGCGGCAACTGAGAGTGCATCAACTACATAACCATCCCGTTCTCTTGCCCGCCCCTGCGCGACCAGCTAATCGACTGGGACGAAGCCCCGGATTGTCGTGTTGCGGCTAGTCGCGAATGATATCAGCAGAGGGAGGACAGGTGTCCCATATGGGCCTGTCTCTGTTGGGACGAGCAGGGGAGTGGTGATGTTGGCGACGGACACTGTGACAAATATTTTTGCGTTTACGGCTTTCGCGCTTGTGAAATCTCCAGGATGTATCTGGGGCGCTCGCGAGTGAGTTTCACGGGGCGAGGCCAAGCGGCACACATCTGCGCAACTCGCAGCAGGGATGAGGGGAGCGGCGGTCGCATTCGCGACTGGGAGGCGGAACAGGCGACATATCCGCACCTGTGGTGAGCGACATTACAAGCGAAAGCCGAGGATGCGGTAGGAGCTTCCTGAACCGAGTTGCGTACACGATCATGGCACCAAACATTTTGGGAGGGACATGGCCGTAGAGTACAAAGCGAAGCGGGGCACGTATTTGCCTGGTTCAACGTTACGGTCAGCAATTCCGCCAAAGGGAAATTCCGTAGGCGCACTGTTTGCTAACACTATTTGCATGAAGTACCACGAATGAAATTCAGACGGTATAGTCATCCACGTTTGTATATAATTAGAGTAAGCGCTCAATCGAGATATGGATCCTACGAAACTCCAACATCAATTACCAAAATAAACGAGGCGGAACATTCGAACATTTGTATGATCTATGTGCCTATTCGAAAGTATACGCAAACATTCAAGAAAAGCTTTTGGTCTATTCGTAGGACCGGTGTCGCTAACAAAGTCGATAGTGCGTTATGTCAACCACGGTTGCCTTTGCATGTGAATGTATCCTTGTCCCAACCGTACTGGACATTGAGAGTTTTCTGCAGCCTGTTTAAAATGTGAGTATTGGCAATTCAATGTGCCATATGGACGCACTGGTACAGGTTATTTCCTTCCAGCACACCATTGGCAGGCTGAGGAGGTGTATCAGAAGAGTTCGACATTAGATGTAACGTAGAAGGAACAGTACCTTGTGAATGAAGAAAGGAACTTGATTCCAGTACCAAACTCCGCGTCCCTCAGGCGGGGGTGTCACCTTGTAGCGGTTGCCCTGACGTTTGGCAACGTCGCACTCGAAATAACCAGTGAAGACCTCCATGAGGTGATCGCCAATGTGAGCCGTCGAATAGCACTGTAAGACAAACATGAAGCAATCACTGACCTTTATATACGCAGCAAAATTGACTGCACGGGCCACTCCCACATGCCCCTTGATCGCAGGAGCAAGAGTCTTATAGACGTTGCGAGGTAATATAACGACCATTGTGTTGAGTGAGTTGCACTTTGGGTTGCAGGAGGAGATAACGCAGGATACTGTGATGTGCTGGTGTAGAGAGGGGTAAAAAAGAGCTGTAGAAGCTGAGGGCGGAATGCCGTTGAACGAGAATAGAGTTCGATGCGCTGCGAGGATGAGACGCCGTCGTTCGACATGCGCTTCGTCCTCGCCGGCTGCCACTTCAGAACTCAGACCTCCTTGCATCGCCTATGAGTTCTCGCTCTCTCTCCACTCTGTCTATCCTTTTCCCGAGGCTCGCACACCATCGATTTCGCTCCCAGCCGAACGCCTTTCCTCGCCGAACCAAGGCGACTGGAACTGCCGAACTTGTGGGTGCGGAGTGGCCGTGGCTGGAAGGAGGGGGGATACGGGACTAGGGGAGCTCGGCGATCGTGGTACGTGCGCACCGGTAAGTGTGTCAGATTGCTCCGGCTCTCCGCATTTATCCCCTAGTTGCTCGCAAAAAGCGATTCCTGCGATCTTCCCTTGACGTACTGGCTCGTCGACCGCGACCATCGCCCCGCTACTCTCCGTGCGTTGAGTGTCCGCCCCGCCCATCACCAATATCTGTCCGCACACCGTCACTCCCGCGTATGACCTCTCCTCGCATGTCGACTCTCTGCCTAGCGGAACCCTCAACTTCACGATCGGGATCCCTCGGCCGAGTCTCCGCCGTAATCTCGATCGCGTCTTAGCGCAGTGGGTGTGCTACATCACCAATGCCAATGCCAATGCCTGGAGACCGGGACTTCCCCCAGAATAACCCATCCTACCTCTTGAACCCGAACGCTCAACCGCGACCCCCTCATCCCCACCGGGATTCGCTCTCTTTCTCTTTCCTCTTCTCTAACTCCCGCCCCAGCCCCACGAGCACGCCGTGCTCGAGCGTCGTCTCCCAGAGCGCCACCTTTGCCCGCTCGATCTCCGCAGTGTCATGAACGGCACGCTCGGCGCCTACCCCGGCGTCTCTCTTTCCCTTTTTGGACTGTTTGCCTCCCGCGTCGTCCTTATTGTCCTCCGTTGTTTAGCAAACCTGTCCCTTGTTCTCGCAGTACAATAACTCCTGTTACCCATCGTTCCCGTTGTCATTGTACTACATACCATTGTTCTTCCACTGGTTCCCGTGTCCATAGTTACCTATTGTCCCCGGTTCCCATTGTCCGTTACATGTATATAAGGCCTGTACTTCGCTACCTGGAGACCTCAGTTTCGACCTCTTGTCTCCAGGTAAGCCTTGCTGTATTCTCGCTCGTTACTTACTCGCTCAATACATCTTGTCTCCAGCCTGACTGTCGAGCCCTGCTCCGCTCTCGCTGCACAAGTGCTCGTCGACGCCCTTGCTCGTCTCGTAAGCCTCCTCCCTGATCTTACACGATAGCCAGTCATAACATTAGGTCGAAACTTCTACACGAGCACCGGCGTACTCCACCCACACTCTTTCCCTCTCGTACGGTACGCACTTAGATCCTCTGTGTTGGCCTAGCGTAGTGCGCGCTCTAGTCACACCATCGGACGTGGTCTCGGCGCAACCTGAGGCTTGCCACTCTTAGTGGTACAGTACGCGGAAAGCTCCTAACACGAGACCCCGGTACTGACAGAAGTGGTCCGCCTCACGGCGTGGGAGGCTAGAGAAAGGCGGCGAAACAAAGCCAAGGCAGAACACCCTTGGGCCCGTGTCCCTTGGGCTAAGACACAGCAATAGGCCGAGGAGGCTGAGCAGACAGTGTTGGATCGTGCACCTGCCGTTTCATTCCTAGGATAAGGAAGCGAGATTCAACGTGGCTTGCCAAGCCTGGGGACACGTATTTCACCCCACTGCAGTACAGGACGAGTACTGGGACGAAGATAAGCAAGCCTGGTACTACTGCGAGGAGCAACCGTGCCCCCACCGATCACACACATTCAACGATACTCTTGAAACTCGCGAAGGCATCGCCCCTAGACTCCTCACCACCAAAGAACAGGAAGTCCTAATCCGTGCGAAGATCGCAAACCCACCAGCACCTGCACCTCGAGATCCAAGCCGACCCCCAGCTCGCCAAGCCGCCCTCATCGCATCCAGGAACCCCTCATCCCGCCCTGCCTCACGCCCTACCTCACAACCCCAGAGTCGTGTCCAAAGTCGAATCCCCAGTCCTGCACGATCGACAGGGTCTCCCATCCTCGACAAGACTCTCGAACTCGTCACAGAGCGTCTTGGACAGCGACGAACCTCAACTCCCGCAACCCCCATTGCTTCAACTTCTAAACTCCCAAAGGCAGAGAAAAAGCCGGAAGTAAAGAAGGAACCCAAGCAAGAGACCATCAGCCTCAACACTCCACAACCCTCAGCTGCACCCAGTCGAGCGTCCACACCCGCATGACTACCCCTGCCCCTGCTCCACCGTTCGACACCTCCAAACTCCTTTCCCAAATCGCCCCACGTGACTATGATGGAAAATCCCCCCAGGATGGCCTCCGCTTTGTGTCTGCAGCCCAGATCTACTTCAACACCCTCACAGCGGTGGCTGTCAGCACACCACCTGATGTGGTATGGATGACCATCCTCAGTAGGCTCACGGAAGGAGCAGCAGCCTGGGCTGGCCCCCACATTGTGACGCTCGCTGGTGGAACTAGTCCTTGGGCAAACTACGCCGCGTTCAGCACAGCCTTCAAGGACCACTTCTGCGCAGCCGACGACAAGGAGGCTGCCATCGCTGAACTGGTCAAGCTTTGCAAGGCATACCGCAAGGTCGGCACCGTCCAGGAGTATACGGCGCAGTTTAACGCAGCCGCGGCTCGAACCGGCTTTGGCGACGAGGACAAACGCGAACGCTACCGCTCGGGCCTGCCTCCCAGGCTCCGGGACGTCCTCGCCACCAGTGCCCACGACATCTCGGACCTCACCAAAATCCAGAAGGTGGCGCTGTCGCTCGACCAGGCCCTCGTCACCAGAGAGGAAGAATGGCCGAAGTCGTTTGGATGGAAAAAGAAGGGGGAGAAGGCGGCCGCTACCGGGAAGAAGCCGTTCCCTGGAAACTGTCATATCTGTGGCCAGCCCGGACATCGTAAGTATGACTGCCCGCGGCTGAAGAGTCAGCAAGCCGCTTCCTCGTCCACTGCAACTACGGAAGTAGCGGCTCTTCAGGCCCAGGTCAAGGTGATGGAGGAGAAGATCGCGGCCCTTACGACCGCTGAGAAGAAGGAGGGTTTTCTGATTAGAGCCGCACTGGACGCTGCGCGTGCTGGCTCTTGTAGTAATAGTCGATTTTCTGTACTGAGTTCTGTGTTTGTATATGAAGTAAATCATAGTGGCCAACACTTTCATATACCAGTACGGTTAATCGGCAAGCAGCGACACAAGGACATAGTAGCGATGGTAGATAGCGGAGCTACTACTAAGTTTTTACATAGACGGTTCGTAGAGAAGAACCAGGTTACGACGAGGAAGTTGGCAAGGCCAATTCCCCTGTACAACATAGATGGTACCGAGAACCGTGATGGAACGATCACGGAGGTCGCCGTGTTGGATATGGCGATTGGAGACCACCGAGAGAAGGTGGTGTTTGTGGTGACAGACATAGGAGAAGAGGATGTGATCATTGGCCTGGACTGGCTGCGCGAACACAACCCTGAAGTAGATTGGGAACGTGGCTCGCTGCGCCTATCGAGATGTCCAGAGGCATGTCCGGCTCATCGGAAGGCATCCAACCTGTTGAAACCAAAGCGCGTGATACGGAGGTACGGCTTACGGCGCGCAATGGTTCTCGACGGGTGCGGAAGGCAAAGACGATGGGTAGGGATATGCACGGCCGTAATGGTCGAGGAGGAGGAGGAAGATAGGCCTCCACCACCAGGTTTTCTGCCGGAATGGGATGGCACTGAGGAGTCTCTTCTCAATGCACTAGAAGATGGACGACGACTTCGAGGTACCCCTAAGATCTTTGTGTCGGCGAGCTACACGTACTCTCAACAGCTCGCTGAACAAGAGTACCAGAAGAAGGAAGTCCGTCCTGTCGAAGAGATCGTACCTCCCCAGTACCACGAGTATCTGCATGTGTTCTCGAAAGAGGCGTCCGAACGTCTACCTGAGCACGGACCCTACGACCACGCTATAGAACTCGTACCAGATGCTAGGATGTTCCATTCCAAGGTGTACCCCCTGTCGCCCAGCGAGCAGGTTGAGCTTGACAAGTTCCTTAGCGAGAACTTGGCCAAAGGATATATTCAAGAGTCGAAGTCACCGATGTCGTCACCATTCTTCTTCGTTAAAAAGAAGGATGGCAGCCTACGTCCTGTACAGGACTACCGGCGATTGAACGACATCACCATTAAGAACCGATACCCACTACCGTTGGTGTCGGACTTGATGGATCGACTCAAGAGGGCCAAGTACTTTACAAAGCTTGACATCCGTTGGGGGTACAACAATGTGCGGATTAAGACCGGTGATGAATGGAAGGCTGCCTTTGTTACCAATCGTGGACTGTTCGAACCGAACGTGATGTACTTCGGACTGGCTAACTCGCCTAGTACATTCTCTGCGCTCATGAACGACATCTTCAAGGACCTCATCATACTCGGCAAAATCACTATCTACCTCGACGACATCCTCATATTCACCAACGACATCGAGGAACACCGCACACTGGTGCGTGAGGTCCTGAAACGTCTGGCGGAGCACGACCTGTTCTGCAAGCCAGAGAAGTGCGAATTCGAACAGCCTAAGGTTGAGTACCTAGGTGTGCTCGTCTCGGAGAGAACTGTGTGGAGATGGACCCAGTGAAGGTCAGGGGTATCGCAGAATGGCCTGTCCCTCAGAACGCCTCAGATGTACGGAAGTTCCGCAGTTTCGCAAATTTCTACAGGCGGTTCATTAAGGACTTCAGCGCAGTATGCAACCCCTCGACCGTCTCACGGGTAGCGCTCCTGGCAATGGGGTGCCGAAGAGCAATCAGCATTCGACGAGCTCAAACGTCGTTTCACTGAAAGCCCTGTCCTGAGCATGTATGACCCAGACTGCAAAACCCGCATTGAAGTCGATGCATCCGGGTATGCTACTGGTGCGGTTCTGTCTCAGGGAGGGGGAGGACGGCAAATGGCACCCTGTGGCTTTCCACTCTGAGTCAATGAGCGATGCGGAACGCAACTACGAGATCTATGACAAGGAGATGCTCGCCATCATCCGTGCCCTGCAGGCCTGGCGCCACTACCTCGAGGGTCTTCCCAGTGTGTTCGGGATCCAGTCGGACCACAAGAACCTCGAGTACTGGAAGGCCGCACAAAAACCTCACGCGCAGGCAGGCACGATGGGCTCTCTATCTGTCATGGTTCGACTTTGTCATTGCACACAAGCCAGGCACCTCCAATGGTAGGGCAGACGCGCTGTCGCGCAGGCCTGATCACCAGAAGGACGATGCCGATGACAACCTGAACCGAGTCATGTTGCAACCCGATCGCTTCCGGGTACTGGCAGCCAAGAGAGGGCACATGTCAGTGGTACCAGAAAAGGCACTGCTCCGTCGCATCCGAGAATGTGGAGAGCGTGAGCAGGAGGTCGCAGAGGCACTCAGCAAGCTCGATAAGCTAGGGCCAGCACGTCTACAGAACGATTTGGTGGACTGGAACACAGAACAAGGGCCTGCTGCTCTACCGCGGCCGAGTTTATGTCCCCAAAGACGACGTGCTTCGAGCAGAGATAGTGCGCATTCACCACGACCTCCCACCTGCTGGACACCCTGGCCAGGCAAAGACGGTGGAGTTGGTTACACGGAACTACTGGTGGCGGGCATGGCAAAGTTCATTAAGGATTACGTTGAGACCTGCGACACCTGTCGCCGTGGCAAGACTTCACATGCGAAGCCACATGGTCCCCTTCAACCCAACGAGATCCCGGACGGCCCAGGCCAAGTAGTTACCTGTGACTTCATCACTGGACTGCCGGAGGTGGACGGATACAATGCGCTCCAGCTTATTGCTGACGGCATGGAAAGATGATTCACCTTATTCCATGCACCGAGGAGATCGACACGGAAGGGACTGCAGACAACTTCATTAGAGAATGGTTCCGTCTACATGGACTCCGCGAAAGATCATCTCTGATCGGGGGGCCCCAGTTCTCTAGCAAGCTCTTCCGTGCAATCCTTAAAGGCCTCGATATAGAAAGCGCATTGTCCACAGCTTACCACCCGCAGACGGATGGGCAGTCGGAGCGATGGAACCAGGAGATAGAGGCGTACCTGCGGATGTACTGCTCAAGGCGCCGCGACGATTGGGTCAAGTGGCTGCCAACAGCAGAATACTGCTTTAACTCGCGTGTACATTCATCCACAGGGTACTCGCCGTTTTACCTCATGTACGGCTACGAACCTCAGTTCCACGTTCCGATGCTATCCACCACGGTGCCTACAGCGGATGAACGAAGAGAGGAGTTGCCGACAGGCGAGGGGAGGATGCGACCTCAGCCTTAACCCTGGCAGCAGAGCGGATGAAGGAGTACTATGATCGCTACGTCTCCACTGCTCCAGAGTTCAAGGAGGGTCAGAAGGTGTGGGCTTGACACTAGGACTTCCGGGTCCCTGGAGTCTCTCGGAAACTGGTGGACCGGTATGCTGGCCCATACCCTGTCAAGCGCAAAGTGGGAAACTTGGCTTACGAGCTCAAGCTCCCCAAAGACATGGGACTCCACCCAGTGTTCCACGTGACGCTCCTACACCCGCACAAGGAAAAGCCAGCTTCCCGGTCGGCATCCCCCTAAACCTGCAGCTCTCGAAGTGGAAGGAGAGGAAGAGTACGAAGTAGAGGAAGTGTTAGAGTCGCGTCGGTATGGGCGGTGGAAGAAACTACAGTATCTTGTTCACTGGAAGGGCTGGGGCCCTGAACACGATAGCTGGGAAGACGTGTCGGATCTAGCAAATGCGCCAAAAAGTGCTGCAAAAGTTTCATTCGACACATCCCGACGCTCCTGGCCCTCTCAACAAGAAGACTCGATCGTGAGGACACCGATCCTTAGAAGGGGGTATTGTCATGAACGGCACGCTCGGCGCCTACCCCGGCGTCTCTCTTTCCCTTTTCGGACTGTTTGCCTCCCGCGTCGTCCTTATTGTCCTCCGTTGTTTAGCAAACCTGTCCCTTGTTCTCGCAGTACAAATAACTCCTGTTACCCATCGTTCCCGTTGTCATTGTACTACATACCATTGTTCTTCCACTGGTTCCCGTGTCCATAGTTACCTATGTCCCCGGTTCCCATTGGTCCGTTACATGTATATAAGGCCTGTTACTTTGCTACCTGGAGACCTCAGTTTCGACCTCTTGTCTCCAGGTAAGCCTTGCTGTATTCTCGCTTCATTACTTACTCGCTCAATACAATCTTGTCTCCAGCCTGACTGTCGAGCCCTGCTCCGCTCTCGCTGCACAAGTGCTCGTCGACGCCCTTGCTCGTCTCGTAAGCCTCCTCCCTGATCTTACACGACAGCCAGTCGTAACACGCAGCCAGCCTCTGCCGCATCGCCGCACCCTCTCCAGGAGATCGCGGATGGAAGGTGACATCTCTGGATGGACCCATAGGCCTGATCGACAGATGACTGACTCCTCTCGTCTACAGGCCACCGACGAACTCGCCGCTACGTATGCCGCCCTCATCCTTGCCGATGATGGTGTTGAAATCACTGTGCGTTCCCCTTCAGCATATCCTTCCAACCAACTTGTGTCCCTGACCCACATCGCGATCATGCATATACTCCGAGAAAATCCTTGCGCTGACGAACGGGGCTTCTGTCGAGCTCGGAGCCCATGGCATCTCCTGGCCTTCTCCTCCTTGCAATGGCGAACGACGTCCCATATGTTGGTCATGAAACCCTTCCCGCATCG
>PJEW03000038.1:0-29013 GCA_002900995.3 Ganoderma boninense | reverse complement strand
TATCCACCTCTCTTGCTCCCAGGACAGGCCGGCATAGTTGATCAAGGCCCAGCGTGTCCACGTCAAGGAAATTTCGACAGCTAAGAATGCTGCCCTGATGTAGTGTCCGCCACGCACTACGCGGTGTTCAGCATTGTACCTAGCCATGGCCATGACTAGCATAAACATGTGGTTAGTGAACCTTTGTGTGCAAAACTGGCAGCGCAACTACCTGGTGTACATACCATTTCGAACAGTATCATATGTTATCATTGAGGATGGAATATTGGACTCATGGGGGAAGTAGCCGTGGTACAGAACGTAAAATGCCTCCCGAGAAAGAATAGAGTCTCCGATGCACAGAAGAGCAAGAGTCGAGACACTCTCTGGCAGGCGGGGTAGACGTTGGATGGAATGCAACCTGTGAGAAAAATCTCCGCACGACAGTATAGGCCAGTCGCCACTGAGACTGTCCCGCAGATTATGATTTACGGTGAGCATCTTTCGGAGCCCGCGGTAGAGGTGTTGCCGCCAGAGGAGTGCAGTCAGCGTTTCCGAACACCTGTCGACATCGGCGCCCCACAGCCGGATCCAGGCGCGGCGAACGTCGGAGAAACAAGGGGAGATCTGTTCGCAGGGGAGGTCAGAGAGGATCACTTGTAGCAGTTTGAGGTGCTCGGTAGACAGTGTCGTAGTGTATGCCATGGTGGCAATGTGGCGGTCGAGGAGCCCGTTGTCTCGGGCGACCTCGGTCTGTTCGAGGCCATGCCAGGTCGAAAAACGCGCCATCTTCCATCTAGAGCAGTGCAAGTGCAAGTTGAAGACCTGATCTTTCAGACGTGCGAGGGCGGACCCTCGGTGGCTAAAAGGGATCGCCAACCACACTCGTCGGAGGACTCTTGCCCACTGTCGCGAGAGCGCCTCCGCAAGCTGACCCACCGCATTCCAAGCCAGGCTCGACAGCACAAACATGCCGTACGCCTGCGGCGATCTGTAACAGCAATCCAATTTGAAGACAGGGAGGATTGTGACGGCAAAAACGAAGATGAAGAGGGCGCCGATGAGAGCGGTGACGACTGCGGCCACCGTCACGTGGATCGTCCACAAGAGAATGAGGAGGCCAGCGAGGAAGAGGAATGATGCGATCTGTAGGAGCAGTGAGGGAACGAGGACGATCACGCCAACATGCCACTTGATCAGGCTGTTGAGACGGTATTGGCGGAGGCGAGCGGTCTCACGAGAGGTGCCTGACAGTCCCTGGGACTCCTCGAAAAGCCATTGCTTGACGATGAGCGCGATGGATGCAGAGGCGAGGCTACAGACGAGGCTGGTGAACCACAGGGTATTGATCCAGACGGCCGAAGGTGGGGTGGGGAAGGGTGGTTGAAGTTGGTCCGATGAACGGGCAGGCTGGGTAGAGTTGATAAAGGAGGGGTTGACAGAGAAGCTGTTCAGTTGAGCTGATATTTGCTGTAGGGTAGCGACCATGGAATCGGTAGGGGCGGGTTGGAGGAGCTGATAGGACTGAACATTGAATGCGGTCAACACTGCGGAGAACAGACCCGCCTTGCAGCCCACAGTGAAATTTGTGAGTTTTTGATGCATTTCATGCACGGGTACGCACATATACCAAGAGTGAATCCATGGCCTTTTGCCATTGTTCCACCAGCTCGTTGTGGTACGTCCTTACTGCTCCTGACGCGTCGTCCCAGGCCTTCGCTCGTTGTTCGTCTGTAAACTCGTTCTTCAGTTCCTCGTTTATGACCTGGGATTACAAATGATCAGAGAATAGACAATCATAGCGCTTTCAATGCATTCATACATCAGGGTCTGGGAACGTCCAGTCCGCCCATTCGGGTGGCAGCCAAGTAATACCGTCGGCTCGGGTGGTGATTTTCGATTTCGATGCCATATTGCATGGGTACCGCGGTTTCAGCCGACATAGACCAGCTATTCTTGAGCCCAACGACCTTCTTCTCCACGAATAGTATGCTGAATCTTGCCGACGATTTTCTGTGAAAGCGGAGAAGATGTAGAACGACAGATGGACCACTGGCAGTGGGTGAGAACGGGGGAAGGGACCAGTGCTGGCAGGCCCTGTGAATATTTGAGTGTTGTGGCCAATTTGAAATTCCCGGTACGTTTAGTCTTCCACGTTCAGGCTGCACGGCGTCGTGAAGGTGATGCATGATCATGATGATGGCTCTAGCTGTAGCTTCGACATACACAGACTCTCGAAGATAGTCTCAACAGGATTCGGATCCACCGGCCCCTGACCGGGCCGGAGACTCGCCTGGTCTCGGGCGCCAACAGCCACCTGGATCCCCAGGCGACTGGAAGTTGAACGCTGGACTGTTTCCCTTGTCATCCCCTCTGTCCCTTAGAGCTCTGGGCATCCCAATGTCGGTCCTACTGTCCTCTATTTGCGCCTTCTGTGTACACAGAGCTTGTCTTCAAATCAGTAAATGAAGGCATTGTGGGGTGAACGCCACCATGACTGACCGCAACGACCGGACCCGCTGCCCGACAGGCTCGGACTCCACCCTCATAAATGGTGCGTTTCCTCAGCACGATGCTGGTATTTCTTTTTCTCGCCTTACACCGCATCTACGAATATCCGTCTTCAAGCCCAGCGTGTGGGGAATGGAACTGCAGCGGGCACTGGTGCACTCGACACAGCCCCATGCATGCGAGCTGTCTCGTCACCGCCGTTCAATGCGGCGCCTGACTGAGCCTGTGCACTTCCATGCTTCTTCGACTTGCAAGACCACACAAGACGTACAATGAACGCCGTCCTGCTGGCAGACGAGTACAAGTGTTTCGCTCTCCCGAGCCAACTCCCTCTTAATCCTCATGCTGCGATCGTTAGGCGTGCTATCTCTCACTCCGTTCTGTGTCCGTTGGACCCTCGCCGTGCCTACTGTTCTCGGAGCGTCATCGCAGAGATTGGGTTCTCATACTGGTGAGGTCGCACAACCTTTGTCGCAGCGAGATGCCATCGGGGTAGGTCTTAGTGTGGATCACAGGACGGACCGGTGAGCTCTTCTCTAGCTGTTTTCCACTGCTCTATTTGGTGAATCTATGAAAACCTCCAGCGCATATTCCATTTTTACAACAGTCGGGCAGTCTTCAATATCTTTCTCCATCGGTGAGCAATTTTCTCTGTCCTCCTTTGCTCGTTTTTCTTCGCTTACTCAGGCATCTCATCCAGCCACCGATCTGGGCGATTTCGTGGCCATCTCCACTGACTGCCAAACCCTGTCGTGCAAGCATTACCACAGCGCCTTGTACAACGCTAGTGCATCATTTACGCCCTACACCAACATCACAATACCGCTCCTCTATAATGGCGAGACCGCACCTGGTCGCATTGGCCAAGACGCGGTCGTCATCGGTGGCCTGAACGTCCCCGACCAGACTCTCGCAGCTATTAGCAGTTTCAACGTGACTGGCCTTTTCAACGGGACTGCCGGCATCTTAGGATTGGGTTTTCCTGTGGAGAGGTCGGCCATTTCTGCGCGTTAGGAGGCTGCGTCCCGGGACTGACATTCGCCCGACGTCGACGTCCTACAGCATCACCGCCAATTTGGGAGGCGTATTAGCTCCAAGCAGTGACGGCACCGCCTCATCGAACATCTCAGCCTCGGATATTCTTACGGGATTGTATGCGAACGGCCCGATTATCACGACCTTGTCCTCCTACGGGGATATCAGCGAGCCTCTCTTCTCGGTGAGTTTTCCGATCGACGACGTAAGCTGTACAAGGACTTTGATTGAACCTCACTTTAGTTAACGTTCAATCCCAATGTCTCTCAGGCTGGGAGTGCCGAGCCTGGCGGTCAGCTCACGATCGGCACCTTACCGGCGGGGGTAGATAACTCAAGTCTGACTTGGGCCCCCGTCCGGCTCTACGACATCGGATTGAACGGAACCGTTCCCTTGTACGTCTGTATTCTCTTCCAGGCGCAGTTTCGTCTCGTTTGTTGATGCGTCGGAAAGACATTGGGAAGCAGAGATCGATGCCGTCTTTCTCGATGGCAACCTCTTGCCCGGATCCTCGCAGGTGCCCAAGGTGACCGCTATGGTGGATTCGGTGAGTTTCCGCACTCGTCCACTCTCCTCCCTTAGTCCGCCACGTCTTTCAGCCGACAAAAGGCAACTCACTCTCCACGTCTGCGACCCTGCTACCACTAGACCGCGACCGCGACCGGCGGGCCCAAAGACGCCGTGGACGCGATCCTCGCCGCGATCTCGTCGACCACGCCCGCCTGCTCCGGCCCGCACACACTCTCCTTCCAGATCGGCGACAGGCTCTTCTCCATCGCGCCCCAGGACCTCGTCACCCCAACAGGGCGGGGGTGCGCGGTGAACGTCGAAGCGGTCGACTCGCCCTCCCCGTGCTCGAGCTCGAACTCGACGCTGGCGCTGTACAGCTGGCGGCTCGGCGCGGCGTTCCTGCGGAGCAACCTCGTCGCGTTCCACTATGGGAACACGACACACCCGGGCGTCGAGCCGCCCAGGATGGGCTTCGTGCGGTCGAACGGCGCACGGTCTCGTTGGGGTGGGGTCAGGCCCGTTGCGCGTTGCGGATGGCTCACAATCGTCTCGGTCACGGTGGGCATCGCGATGATCTTGTAGTCCCAGTGGCGATCGAGATGTGTATATGCAAAGTGGGTGGTGTTGGGCGGAAAAAATAAGCGCGCAGTGGGGGACAAGATGAGAGGACTGAGGAGGATGTTGGTCAGGTGGGGGAGGATGGGACGAGCCTCAATACCACAGGCTGGGCCGGCGTTATCAGTCCATGAACTTTATCCTCTTTCCTCCCCGGCGTCCTCGCAGCCTGGAAGATGAACCTTGCACCTTTGTTCTCACCGATACTTACTTGGTTCAATCTTGCGCAATACGTATATAACTAGGAATCAATGTACTCCTAGCGCATGTTGGTGTTGGTCCCATGGCGTCGAGAACGTCTGAACCTACTTACGAGTCCGCCACCCTCAATACTCCGACTCTTTTATCAGGCACAGAATGGCGGGTTTTTAATGTCTCTTTGACGCTTAAATGATGTCCTCGTATAATACTCTGACATTGAGATCATACCTAGTGAACGTTCACGGGTGAACCTGTCACCATATCTGACAACAGTAAGTACCGTCTTCATCGTACATACCTCCGCTCCTTCCACGCCACTCAAGCCAACTAACGAGAGCAAACTCAAGTCACAAAAATAGAGACGACACCGAGGAAATGCATATAGAGACGACGAGAATAGACGACACCAAAGGAGTGCATATAGAGAGGGATGACGCAAATACACGACCGCTGGGAATGCATATTGGGGAGGGGGGGGGAGAAAAGTATTCATAAGGTGTACCTGGAAACATGAAGACGGACAGGTTGAGCGAACGCACAGGCCCCTCGAACGCACGCCGACAACTTACCGATACAAGGGCGAGCGGTCGCCCATTTCTGCATATCTCTCCGCATCGTTCATCGTGAGACCCTCGCGCTCGCACTGCGCGATCTTGCGTTTGTTCAGCGTATGCAGCGTGAAACATGGCAACCGCCGCCGCCGAAAGGCTATACCCAACACATGGCAATGGTGTGAGTGCTCGTTCGTCAAGCTGCAGCACCGGCAGAACAGGATCGGCACCGTGCACGTACAAGATGGAGACGCTCCCCAGGCACACGCCGTGGCCAAGGAGGAACCGCGGGCTGTCCTGCTGTCTGTAAATGAAAGACGCGAGGATCCTGAAATGGGGGGATCGCGTCGTCGTTAGCCATGTCTTTCGGAGCGCCAGTGTCAACACTGAGCGCTGAGCGCTGAGCCAACGGCACTCACCCCCCGAAGTTCCCGAACCCGATGACGATGCCCAGCACGACCGCGCGCTTCAGCTCCCCCGCAAAGTTGCCTCCCGTCCACGCGAGCAGCGTCGCGACGCTCGGCAGGAGCCCGGCCGCGACGAGGACGCTCCCGGCGTACTGGACGACGGGCGTCTTCGTCCCGAGGAGCATGGCGTACCCGACGATCGCCACGGGCAGTCCGACCAGGATGAACGGGCCGCGGAGGCGCTTCTTGTCCGAGAGGTACGTGACGATGAGCGTGAACACGCAGCCCGTCGCGTTCGGCGGGATGGAGAGGACCTGCGCGCTGGTGGAGGAGTAGCCGAGCCCGTTGACGATCGTCGGCAGGAAGGTGGTGAAGGAGACGACCGGGACCGCGGATCTGAGAAGAGGAGGTCCACGCCGTCGATTATGGGGAAGCGCAGGCATGGCAGCTTGGGGGACTCACGCGAAGTACATGGTGACGAAAAGGTACGTCTTGGGGTCCCGCAGCGCTTGGAGGATGAATTCCGCCTTGAAGTGCTTGGAGCCGTGGGCGCTGTCGTGCTTGAGGGTATCGAGGAGCCAGGCGCGCTCTGCCTCGGTGAGGAATGTCGCGTGCTCTGGATACTGCAAGCGGATGTATGTCAAAGATGCATGAGAAGACAGACGTCTGAACCACTTACATCGTACAAGAACAAGTAGCATATAGTCGCGATGAAAACAGTCACTAATAACGATTCGTCAATAGCGGGCCAACGCTTTCGCAGGACTTGTACCACGTACGTAGGCCTTCAACCACAAGCTGGTTCACGGTAAATCAGAAGAAGTACACCGATGGGAGGCAGCGGGTACTCACGATCCAACGCCACCCCGCCAATCCGCCGATTCTGGTCCAAACTCAGTTTCCGACTTAACACTCTCCAGCGACGTAAGACGTACCCGTCCATCAGCTCGATCGCGTAAGCGAACAGGCCGCCGAAGGCTCCAGCGAGCGGCACTCCGGAGTACATGACACCGATTCTCTTGGCCTGGGCAGACTTCGGGTACCATGCGCAGATATAGTAGGTCAACCCGGGGAGTATACCGGCCTGTTCGTGATAAAAATGAGTGGGAGATAGCCAGAACCAAGAGACCATAGCTTGCCTGGACTCCTCCCATAAATCCGCGCGCCCTTCATAACGGAAACGGAAAGAGTCATGGTAAGGACGGTGACTAACGGGACTGAGCGTTTGACGAACTCACGTCATCAATCCTCCGAGGTTGTGGACGAACGCCATCGCGACAACGATCGCTCCCCATATGAACGTGATCATAGGGACTACGACAGTCGGCGAGTGTCAGCGCACTATAGAAGAGCACTCAGAGAAATGCCCGTACGCCACCGTGAGGGGCCCAACCATTTCAACACGATGTTCCTGACAAAGCCACGGATGAGACCACGAGCAGACGATGAGAAAGGATGGTTAAGAGCTGGGCTCTCACGAAGGCGCCTGCAGCAAGCTGTGTGGGATCTGTGCAATACGGGGTCAAATTGGAGCAGCCATCATTCGTTGAGGGTCAGACTAACCAGGGTGATTGCAACGCAGAGGTTGAACTGAACGCCCGTGAGGTGCAGGTCAGTGGCCATACCGGCCACCTTCGCATTGCCTGCAACGGGCATGGGCATGTCACAAGGGGGACGGTGCAAGTGAGGACGATGCGATGTCCGACGCACTTATGTTCCCCCGATCACTAGAAAATAATGCGGTCAGATATTACACGGAGGAGCACAGCAGGCTCATCTTAGGCACTCACAGGTAGTTCAAAAGATACATCACGCATGCCGCCGGGATAAGGCGGATGTCCAGCTTGCGAAGCACGATCCCGGGATCCACGGCGAGTGGAGGCGCAACGTACTCCACTGTTACAGCATCGCCGGCGAGTTTCTCCTGGTCGGTTGGTTTGGATGTCATGGTGGAGGTGGGACTGTCGAGAAAGAGCGGAGGCCTATTTCGTTCGCACCCAAGTTAGAGGCGTATTTATGTTCAGTCCCTTCCGCCCCAATTCTATATTCTGTGTGCTGTGGGCGATAGACGGCGACAGAGAAAATTCCACTCAAACACCAAATAGAAAGGAGTTCAGCTCAGTTCCTACGCCTCAACGAAGCTGGACGCCTCTAGCTGTGGTGCGCCGCATTCCGGTTCAATGTTGCGCCCCGAGTTCTGATCGACACTGACTGGCCCTCGCCGTCGTACTCGACCTACGGACAAAGAATTATCCACAAGTGCGTAGTTGAACATACGAATAGCCGGAGAATGAGAGGAGCACCTGACAGATCACCCAAGGCACGACGGGGCGGAGGGTGGACGCCACCACATTCGCGAACTCAGTGGACGCTGAGAACGCGACAAAAGCGAGGCCCGAATGCATTGAATTATTTTGAAGTGCGCTCGGGACTCGGACGGCTTGCTGCATCAGCTTTGATGAGGAGGCGAAGGTGACCGGTCATGGTTATTTGCGCTCCGACCATGGTGAGGCCGGGAGTGGTTTGAGTGGCCTCGCCGCCTTCGAGATTGCGCACGCTTCGGGATAAAAATAAGATACTGAGCAGTAAGTTCGGGCTTCTCGCATGTGTTTCTCGAACTTCCTGTCGAAACGGCCAGGTTGGACGAGCTGCAGTTCCGACATGTTCCGACACTTGCCATCGGACCTAAGCTAGCCCTGTATCTGAGCAAGATGGATTCACGCACCCATCCGAGCTGTACTATGAAGACCAAAGTAGAGACTGCGGTACATAATTTTATGAGCAAAGAATCACCCATTCATGCCAAGGGCATGCCGAGGGATGACTTCCTCGGCGAGAGGTTCTTCAACGACGGTGATATTGTGCCCCAACAAGTCAGCGCTGGTTGTTCAGTGCGCATATTACGGGGGAGTGGTCTTTGCCACATTTCGTGACTGTCTGTCCCATGAGCTCGGCAGATGGGCGAAGAATGGTCACACTCACTTCATTGCGGATATAGGGAGGCTGGAAATCAGGCCGGGGACGAAAGGACTACCTCGAATCTGGAAGCGTGGTATTTTGGTCCTGACAGAAATTTAGCAAATACTAGCGAGTGGTATGAATGGTCAATAGGTCATCGCATAACTCACAGTGACCTCGTGTCCCATCGGTGTACATCAGGACTGCCGGGGAGCAGGTGCAAGCCACGTTGGGAGCCCATTCGGTTACGATGGCAGTCCACCAAATTGACGGATGAGGCCTCCATAAGTCGGGAGGAACTTGACCCACAAACTTGAAGTTCACTGCGGATATCCGCTAAGATAGGGGCCATATAGATAAAGGCGAAACATCGGAGAGAGATTAGCTTTGGGGGAGGGAAACCAGCAGTTTATACCGACCCAGCACTGGGCCACAACTGTGCAAGCAAATGGCAAGAGCCAACCTTCGAGGAGCAGCCGGCAGATCGATGACGCGACGCTCCGGGCCGGCCCGTAGTGGGCGTTTGTCGGCGCTTCGCTCCAACTTCGAGGACCCTCCGCCAAACCTTGAGCGAGTTCCACTGCGATATCTTTAACCTCGATGTTCTCTAGCTACTTTTTCAAGACTTTACAATCCTCAACCAGAAATAACTAAATCTGTAAGACAAATCCCGGCTTTTTTGTCCTATAAATGGCAAAGCAACTTCTCTAGCACAACTTCACAACCAACTACGCAAAATCCCTCAACCTACTAGTACCAGTAAGCTCCGATCACAACACTGCGCGTGCGAGACTACATTCAATGCTACCTACAGAATTGATGTGTTTTCGGTGGCCTTCATTTAGGAGACGTAGACATAGTACGTGTGTTGTGTTCGTCCCCGCTTGTTGTCTGATCACACTGCATGTTGTCAGCGGGCTTCGTTGCTCGGACAAACAGACGCCTTTTCCACACTCAATGTGTTCGTCCCCCTATGTGGTTCTCAAGAATATCAAGGAAGCTCAAGCGATGTCCCTGAGCGCATCCTCCAGGCCTGAAACTGGTCGTCGAGGCGGGACCGGAACTGCGTCGTGTGCTGCCCGGGGCTGTTCGTTGCCATTGGCAGGTGAGCCATGATCAACCTCATCGTGTATTCCGCCGGCTTTTGAATTGCACGACAACGCTGACAGTTACGCCGTGAGACAAAGCGCGGTGTACTCGAGAGAAAGTACGCACACAGTTGCAGAGCTTGCGGTCCGTGAGCGCATGAGCGCTGCCTACCAGGCGTACGGGCGATGCGCCCTTGGGCAGAGCTTTGGAGATGTCTGTGACCCTTCATAAATGCGAGCCTCACCGGGTCGAATCTACGTGACGGGACTCAGCATGGTGTCCTTTTCCTGCCGCATCCTCGCCCTTTCCCTTATCCTCTCCTTTCCCTCTTCCGGCTTAACCGCCGTATTGGACGGTCGTTCGCCTGCTCCTGGTGGAGGACTAGTCCTTCCTTTGGTCCGCCGAAAGTCCTCCGGTGGACAGGTTGGATTCAACGACATCTCAGACAGGTGGATCCCATCCCGTCCTATACTGACCGACTATATGCGCTGACAATGTGGTTTCATGTACAGCCTGTACACCGTGCCCGTGACCATAGGGAAGTCCACAGTCAACCTCAGTATCTGTGAGGCTCCTCACGCTGTTTGCCCACGATAAACGACTCACATTTTCCAATTATACCCAGCAACCAACACTGCAGACTTGTACGCATTCAGTACCGCATGCGACAACGCTGTCTGCC
This sequence comes from Ganoderma boninense, assembly GCA_002900995.3. Lineage (NCBI taxonomy): Eukaryota > Fungi > Basidiomycota > Agaricomycetes > Polyporales > Polyporaceae > Ganoderma > Ganoderma boninense. The sequence goes on along the minus strand of PJEW03000038.1, from coordinate 18,475 downwards.
ACGCATACAACGGCCCCCTATACGACAAGAGCGTGTCGTTCATCCCCGGGAACAGCTCCGAAATAGGGCTTGGAGTTGACTTCGCACACGTCTTCGACCCTTCGCTGGGCCAAGTCGGCCGCGACACCGTCTCCATTGGGGGCCTCACGATAAAGAACCAGACTATCGGCGCTGTGGACGACGCCGCCAGCGACGCAAATTGGAATGGAACGGCCGGTATGCTGGGATTGGGGTTCCCGATGACATTCAAGTGCGAAGCTTGCTATGTTGCTATTGTCTGGATGATCGGGGTGGAGCTGACATGTCCTTTCTCGGCTACAGCTTCGTCCAGGGCGCTGCGATGGTTGAAATCGTATGTGGCGAAGGAGTACCTCGTGACGAGTGCCTTGCTGACGTTGTCCCCACCGCCAGCTGCACTTCGCTGTGGACAATATCACGACAGACGACGTCTTGAAGCAGCTAGCGAACCTTGGCGCTCTGGTGCCCAGGCTATTCCTGAACGGAGTTATTGATCAACCCATGTTCTCCGTACGTGGACATATGCCGAAGTGGTGAGACGGGCAGCTCATTCTTCCCACAGATCAGTCTTCAAGGCAACCGTAATGGCATAGCAGGCACGGGACAGCTCACCATCGGCAGACTCCCAGATGGCGTCGACAACTCTAGCATTACGTGGGTGCCTGTGCGGCTCTACGATCCCGAGAACGGCGGTATCGATCCCCCAGTGTTTGCCCCGAATGACATCTATCCCTTGTAAGCTTGTTTGTCCGCGATTATTCGGAGCTTACAAAGTGACGTTTGCTTGTTCGTCAGGAACTGGGAGGTCGAAATCGGCGGCGTGTTCCTTGACGGCCAACAACTGCCCGACTCCAAGCAGTCTCCGGAGCCGGGAATCAAGAAACCAACGCTCTCCGCGGCCATTGATACCGTGAGCACGCTCGCGCCCCCCGTCACATATCTTCGTCCACCTCACTGTGCCATTTTAATGCAGAACGCAGTCGCAGTGGGCGGGCCGCAGGACGTCGTGAAGAACATCCTGAGCACCGTCTCGCCCGCGTTCAAGTCGGACTCGAACGCCGCGCCCACGCTCCCATGCGGCGCGCCGCACAACCTCACCTTCGAGATCGGGGGGAAGCCGTTCGCGATAGACGCGAGCGACTTCGTCGCGCAGAGCGCGGCGTCGACGTGCGTCGCGAACGTCGTCGACATCCCCGGGCCGGGCAACGAGTCGCTGTTCAGCTGGAGCCTCGGGCAGCCGTTCCTGCGGAGCAACCTCGTGGTGTTCTACTACGGGAACTTCAGCCACCCGTCGTTCGACCCGCCGCGCATGGGGTTCATGTCGTTGGTGGGGCCCGGTGCGTCGAAGTTGAACGCTGCAGGACGGTTGGGGTTCTATGCCAGTTTGGGGCAGTGGTGCTGGTTGTCGGGCATGCTTGCGGTGTTTGCCGTCATGTTGGCGTTGTGAGGATTCTTGGGCCAGCTTTTGGACTGTTCTGTTGGAATTTGCTGTCACGATCCAATGTATTCAGCTGAACACTACTTATGATTCATGAAGTTTACGATTGAACGAATCATTGTCTACCAAGCATGTCTCCGGGCATTGCCGGTGGCGGGATGCCAGCTAGCGCCGCGGCCCGGCCGGGACCAATAAACGTCCTCGCTGTCGGCCACCTGTGGGGGGGCTCCCAGGACCTGACGGAGTTTGAATCCTAGGACCTGACGGCCCGGACATGTCCGGCTGCCTAATGCAGTAACTGCCTGCGCCGCCGTGCTGCTCGAGGCCGAGTATCTGCTTTCCTTGGTCACCAACCACCCCCGAAAAAACTCTGAACACACTGGGAGGATGCTCCATAGTACGTATTAGTGTATTTACGGTGTTTTTACTCAGCGGATGTGAGAACAACTGAATAAATTAAAACACAAATCAAAACAACTTCATAGTTCTGAATAGTCTTCAAAGCAAGATAAAAATTCCAGTGAGTAGTCAGCTGTAGTATCTATTTATAAACAGAGGCCTCATAGAGGCACCGAAGAGCAGGAGGAACCAGGGAGAGGTGCGAGATGATGGATTAAGCGCCCGTAAAGTGACCTCGCAGCGACTGGTACCAGTTTACCTCACTACATATTTTGACCGTTGTAATAGCGATACTGCATTTACCAACACTGGACGCAGCATTTTGCAAAATTTGGTGCTCCTGCAATCACTCGCAGGCCGGTGAATAAAAAATCTATCTGGTGCACCTCCCCGGCGCGTTAGCGCCGGCCGCAAAAGTTAATTCCACGTCTTTCTCTGTGTCTGGATGCTCATTTTTGAGCAGATCAAGCATGGGAGAGGCTCTCGCGATACACACCACTCGAAAATCTCCCAACTCGCCCTCGCTCTCTCCATTTAATTTCCTTCTTTCGAATTAATTTTATTTAATTTATTTAATTTTCCTGCGGACCCTACCCACATAGGACCAGGCCCGCCACCTTGCTCCTCTCTCTCTTTTTCATAACACCGACTCTTCTTCGCTCTCATGGCCCCCTTGGATGCCTATGGCCGCTTGTTGGAAAGCGACCTCAACACGACTACGTTCTCACTCGGCGATGTACCTGTTGTTGCATCTAGGATTACGTGATCGGTTTCGCTCGTCCCCGCGCCACCATCGGATAACAGCTGGTATATATTCCACGTAGATACAGCTTGTACCGCACGCGTTTCCAACGAGAACCCGTCACCATCGCCCCTCTGCTTCTCGAGCCAAACGCGAGATCCCGCCCATGCGCCCGGAATCTTAACACAAACGCGTCTCCTCTGCCCGAAGGATAATTCGAGGCGCTGCCTGGTGAGGCCGAAGTCACCACTGCCGGATCGGTGCAGTCCCCCGCCGTCGTTGCTCCCGATGGACCCCCCAGACACGATGCCCTTCCCGCCGCGATCCTCCCTCTTCCCTCCGCCGAACGATATCCCCGAGCCCTGCGCTGCCACCCTCATCGCTCCGCGCCCGCTCTCGCCGACGCTCGTTTAAGCGCCCGCATCTCGTACGTCCCCGCATCCGTCGTCACTCGTCGTCCCCGTCCTCGCTTGCCGCACGTCCCCGCTGCTGTCCCCCCGCGCTCGAATCCCCGATTGAACCCCGTGCTCGAACCCCGATCGAACCTCGCTCGTTATGGCCGCCCGCCGAGGGCCTGCCCGTCGTTGTCGTCCTGCCGCTGCCGCCCGCCGAGGGTCTGCCGCCGCTCGATGTTCCGCTGCCGCTGCCCGCCGAGGGTATGCCGCTGCTCGCCGTCACTCCGTTTCGCCCGTCGAGGGTTCCCCGGACGCCCGTCCCGCTGCGCACGTGCTAGCCCGCCTGCTTGGAGCCCGACTCGAGGATCATTGCGGTGCCTGCCCGCCGGATGTTGGATGGTCCCGGTATGTTTTGGTTGATGTCGAGGTCTTTCTCTGTTGTTGTTGGTCGGCGCTCGTTTGAGGGGGTGTGTCCCCATTCATTCCTGCTCGTCGTACATTACATTTTGTTTTTGCCTTGCCCTTCCTCGCTGTCCTCGCTTCACCGCTCAAGGGGGTGTGTTGTTGCATCTAGGATTACGTGATCGGTTTCGCTCGTCCCCGCGCCACCATCGGATAACAGCTGGTATATATTCCACGTAGATACAGCTTGTACCGCACGCGTTTCCAACGAGAACCCGTCACCATCACCCCTCTGCTTCTCGAGCCAAACGCGAGATCCCGCCCATGCGCCCGGAATCTTAACAGTACCTGGTCTCTAGAGGCCTTCAAGAGCTCAAGCGACATCCGGCCCCGGTCTCGGGGACGGACATTAGTGCCGTGATGCCAATGCTTGGCAGCCGTTACACCCAGGTCGAGCCACGCGAGTGATGGAGAATGCGGTGTAAAGGTCTCCGATGTTGGTTCGGGCCAGGCAAGTACCTTACCCACACGGCAGACCAAGCCCTCCCAACTTTGCATGAGATTCACGGGCAAGCTGCCTAGATTTACTCATTTTACCTGAGTCCTATCCACTCGACCCTCGAATGTCTTGTCGCTCGACGCATGGAAATCGAAACGATACCTCACAGAGACAATGCCCATCTCTGCGTGCTGGCCTGATGAGCACCTGCCGATGGAGAACGCCAATGCACCTTCCGTTCGGATCATATGCATATGATGCAAAGTCCAGACATGCGCCCACGATACCTACTACCGAATTGCAAAGGCTCTGGGTCATCCCCATCACGCCCTCAGCGCGTCCCTGGTCGACGAAACACGATATAAGAGGAGACATTTTCCTCTCGCTTTCTGCTTCTTCGTGGCTACCCAGCCCCTCACGCTCTCTCAGCTTTTCTGGTCCTCACCCCAGTCACGATGATTGTGGGTCGTTTGCTCACCCTGCTTTCCACCGTTCTCGCGTCAGTCAAGTTCGCAAATGCGGACCTTGCCGAAGGTAGTAGTTTGGAGTCGCGCGGGGCAGATCCGTGTACCGTCATTGGGAACCAGACGTGGGTTTTGCCCGCAGATGTGCGCGCTTGCTACAAGTCGTATCCTATGAATGAGACTCTTATAGACTCGCAAGCCAGTCGGTCGGCGTGTCGTCCAAAACGAGCGAGGGATCAGCGGAGTTTGAAGGCAGGACGACACGCCATACCGACTGGGCAGACCGGGCGCCCTCTTGGTGGGTCGCACCGTGTGAATTTTAACTTCAAGAAATCGCGCGCACGGTATTCCAGACGGTCGAAGAGGATTCACCTAGCTGTACAGTCACCGCTCATAGGAGCACAAGACTTTGGAATATATTCATATAGTTACATGTAATTGAGACGGACAGGATGTGAGAATGGTTTTTAAACCCTTGGAGTCCCCTCTCGGACATCGGGGGCCCGGAGGATGAACTGCCAGTGAGACAACGACATCCTGTCAGCTAATAGTCTGTGCTAAAAAGACAAAATGAAAACCGCACATTTTATGGCCATGACGGCCAAGGCGTGTCCTGAGAATTACGATGGGTTGATGGCCCGGGGTCAGCGGGCGGCGGCGCTGGTAGGGCGGAAACCCCGGACAACGTGGATGATTGCGCTGCATGTCCATAGGTTGCTGCTTGGGCTGGTGGCATACCAGCGATGTTCGGGTAGCTGTACTGGGGATGGGAGTAGCCTACTGGTGGCGCTAGTTGGTATGAACTCAATGCAGGCGGATGAGTCCGACGACTCGGAGGCTGCTGCATTGCAGTGGGTACAGTGGCATACCCGGAATGAGTAGGGGATGCGTGGTATGCTAGAGACCGGTGGTACACCGGTTGGCGAGGCTCCGGATATGCAAACTCGGGTATATGCTGGCTTGGTAGTGGTCGCGCAATGGAAGTCGGTGTGTGATCATAGAGGTTGGCCACTTGATACCTCAGTGGTGTCTCCGGCATGGCTGGCGGACGTCCGTGATGCATGGCAGTTGATGTCGACGGCGGCCAATGCTGACTCGGAGACTGTACATGCGCACGGATGGGGGTCAGTGGCGTGGAGAGTGAGTTTGCGGGGAAGGGTGGCCGGGTTACGGGAGGACGGACAGATGTCGGTGATGGTGCGGACGGGGTGAGAAGGGGTATGCCGGGATACCATCCTTGAATAGGCTCGGGCGGAACAAGGTCATGTGCAAGAGCTCGCGCTCGTTTAGCATGCACCGTTGGAGTGTGCGGCGCTCTGTCGCCGGCAGTACCACTTGGAAAACTAGAGAGGGCGAGCGACTCATCTTCTGGATATGGTCGCTTCATAGTTGATTGCGTAGACGGACCAGTGTCGCGGTTTGGCATCAGAAGCATAGCCGCGACACTTGTCTTCCCGGTAGCCTTCTTGATGATTGGGACGTACTTGATGTGGAGCGCGCAGACGAAGCGAGTAAGGTCCGCCCCATACTTCAACCACCAAACCCAAGAGTCACTGAGGATCTGTGATACTTGAGGGGGGGTCAATGCTCCGACAGTGGTCAGGGTGGTGATGAGATGGTCGTCGAGGATGGCCGAGGCATCCAGTTGGGAGTCCTTGTGGTGCTCGTCGAAGGTACGCTGCCGCCAGTCACACAGTGCCACTTGTGCGACGTGGTCAGGGTGGCCCTTCGCGCGCATCCGTGGCTTTGGGGGGGAAGCTTTCGGTGTTGGACGGGTTCGGTCAAGCAAGGACGGCGAGCAGATGTCACAACAGGGCACATTATCTGGTCGTGCTGATCAAGTCATGATGAGCATGAGTTAGATTGCGAGTGGGGGATGAAATGAACGCACTGGCAAGTGTGCTGCGGAATGTATTAGCCCAGATTGCTCGGCGGCAGCTACGTGCCTGCACAAATGCCGTAAGGCCTTCGTCGTCGGTGTCTGGGTCGTGAAAGGGAGTCTCCCCACCCACGGGGAAGTCATCGATCTTATTCGAGGCCCCGCGAAGAAGACCGTGCTGGGCTGCGTATTCTTTGGGTAGCTTTCCCTTTGATGTCGTACTCTTCATTGCTGCTTTTTTGCCCTTGGATTTGCCTGGATTTGTAAGCATGCTTGGATTTTGAGTGCCATCAGCAGCGGGTGGACGAAGGTCAACGGAGTACGCCGACCGCTCAGCGATGAGAACAGCGAGGCCTTGGCGGTCGCGAGCGCGTGCAGCACGGCCTGCGCGCTGCACGAAATGGGTGAGTGTCTTTGGGAGCTTCCATTGCACTACGACATCTACGTCGCGCACGTTGCAGCCCTGTGGAGATGAATTGAAGTGGCACACTGCTTGAAAGATAGATGGACTGTGCTTACCATCCCTGCAGCATCTGTGCACACGAGAATGCGAATGCAGTCTGTGGCTTCGGAGGAAATAGGATCAGCGCCGGGAGTAGGGTTTGCACGAAACGCGGCCATGGCTTCACGGCGGTACGAGTGAGAGAGTGTTGCATTAAAGGGCCTGATAACGCCAGCAGCAAGGAGTTCAGGACACCGAGCAGCCAGAATCTCGTTGAGGTGGTCGATGATGAGGTTGCCAACATTGATGTCATCGACGTAAATGTACGTCTTCGGGATGTCTTCAGGGCCATTCACAATGTCGGGGATGACGAAGTCGAGGTCAGCGAAACTGTTTTGAGGGTGTTCACATGCACGGACGATGATGGATACATTGGCACGGTCGTTGCCAACGTTGACACAGTTGTGGTCCGACTTGGGAAAGTGGAGGACGCGCTCGAGATCGCGCTCGACCCGCCGGGTTAACGTGGCCGTAAGAGGTATTACAGAGACTCCGCGCGGAAGGAAGGCACGTATAACACCGAGCGTACCATATTTCTTCCGAAATCCTGCTCCCCAGTGCGAAACACAGTGCGCTTCGTCAACGACAACAGAGAGGACGCGGTTGGCGAAGGTGGGCCTCCGGAGAACGCGGTTGATGAAGCTTGGGGATTGAAGCATCTCAGGAGAGATGAGCAGTATTTGATAAAGCCCAGCGATGAGTTCCTGCGTGCACCGTCAATATGTAGCCGCTACGAAGACACATCGGACAAAAAGATTCCTTACGTTGATGAGTTTTTGGGTTAGCCTTCCAGTCGAGCTGTTAATCGCGAGAGCATTCAGGCCGAATTCAGTCTCGAAAGTGTTGGTCTAGGCGTACAAAGTCATGCCTCTCGGACAGAAAGAGGACGACAAAATCCACTGACCATTTCATCTTCGAGCGCAAGCAATGGACAGACCATAATGGTCGTCTTGCCCTTGCTCGAGTGCCACAAGTGCGGCCCTGCAGCGATTGCGGTCTTCCCAGATCCAGTAGGGGCTTGTATTATCAAGTCTCTACCTTCGATTTGGGCACGTACACCTTCGACCTGGAACATCCGTGGTTCTTCCTCCCACTTGAACCGCTCGCGCATTTGCGACGCAAGGCTCCTCGCCTCATCCTCCGTGAGCCTGGCCGGGATCTTCGGAGGGCGCTGAACGGTGTGCTGTTGAGCCCATCTGGTTTTTGACGTAGGAGAGGGTCGTTTCGGAGCCATGAGGAGGTCAAGGACACAGCAAGAGAGCAGAAAGGATAACAGTAAGGCGTGATCGAGGAGACGCTTGTTGTAGAACGGTTCCCTTAAGACATGTCTGGTGCCTACTCCTGTCCAACAACGATGAGCATTTCTCGCCCGAACAATCCAGAGCTAGACTTGGACTCACTCATTCCTTTCGACGACCTTCTACCTCCCTCAGACCCACCAGAACCTGAACCCGACTATGGTCCATTCTCCAGTCCCCTATCGCCTCTCCAACTCGGGCTCTCGGAGCCTCATGAAGATCCTTGCTGCGAAGCTTCCCCTTCATCCCCAGCTACACCTGCTGCCCACCTTCCATCCGATATGAGCTCTGTTTTTGCTTCCTCACCGCACACTACCCGTGCCAAGGCGAACAAGGCAGGATGGCGCACCAGGCGTGCAAATATCGAAGCAGCAGCGGCAACCTTGGCGCCAACGGAGGCTTCAACAGCAAAAGATGACCCCGACCTCCGAGCTTTGGTGTTTCAACAGGTTCTAGATTTTCTTGAAGCTGAAGGACTTACCTTCGGTGACTTGGTGCTGCATGTGTCGGATCCTTCCAATTGGATGGGATGGCAGCGCTGGGTAGGGCTCTTCTCGCGCCCGGGTCGAGTCGAAGCGATCCTTAACCACTGGGTATCATCTGGAAACAGTGCAACAGGCCGTTCAGCAGTCCACAACTGGGCAATCGAGTATGTCAATAGCCTTGTGTATAGAGAAGGAAATGCGGTTACCCGATCAAACATCCTCCAGACCCGGACGCGCACAATCGATGCATCCTTCACGCTAGGGTTTAGCCTCGAGAACCTGTACCAGCAACTTTCTGCGTTATGTCCCACAGCGTTCAGCATCTTGAGAGCGTTCAGTACCACACGACGGCAACAAGTGCACAGCGAGGCACCTGCACAGAAGCGGAAGAACAACGTAAGTCTCCATTTGGCATAGACGAGATTGCGTTACGTTACTTACAGACGTGTTGTCAGTTTATTACGATGCAAGCTCTCATTGCCCTCGGAGCTCGCAGTCAGAACAACAGCTACGGTCGGCAGGTACTTGGGCTCTACAGCTACTCATCAGGGGCGCAGAGGCAAACATTGAGCGTGTGGTCGCACCTTGGAATTACCTGCAGTTACCCGACTCTTGCTGGGAAGTGGCGACTCGGAAACTCCCCTCAAGACGAGCCTCCCGAGGACCCTAGCGACAAACAATCACCCCCCCACCCCGGCTCAGCGGCAGGACCGCTAGCCCCACCTCTACCACCCGACCCTCCATCTCTCGTCCAGGATGATCCCGAGGAGACTGAATCAGTCGAGAACGATGAGGATGACGAACGAGACCTCGAACTGCACGATCAAGACCCTCGCGAATCACCCATGGAAGCGGCAGGCTTGGTCGCTCCGAGCCCATCGACGGGCACTCCCCCAAGTTCCTCTCGAGGGTTCTTGAAGCGCGCCGTTGGTCTCTTGAGACTCCTCTCAAGATCCTGCATGAGCGCTGTTCAGGCCGAAGCCGAGACCGGACTCCTCGCAACCGTGTACGACAACATCAACATGATGTTCAAGGTTGCGGAGCAGATCCTGGGGCGAAAAGACACTCAGCAAAATGGAACCTGTGCCACTGCATTCAAGTTGCACAATGCCAAGCTCGCCGACATGAAAACCGCTGACCTTATGGACTCATTCACCAAGGCTCCTCCCCTGTCACTTGATGACGTCTTGCTCTCGCCCACAGAGAACGCCCTCTTGACAGAACGCCTCGCCCACTGCGTCCTCCGTATCATTGTCACCTACGGCGGAGACCGCTTCGCGTCCTTCCGAAAAGACGTTCAGCAATCGACCCCAACTTCAGACGACATCATTGACCTCCACAAGACGCACCTTATGCCCCTGCCAGCGATGAATATCGATGAGTCAAGTACAACCGGAAACGCCGACGTGTTAGAAGAGATATATCGCACGCTGAAAATGAACATGGACTCACCGGAATTCACCAAATACCTCAAGCTCGTCTCAGGGGACCAACTCTCAGTCGCGCGGATACGTTCGATAGTCGCCAACCGCGTCGGACATGATACGCTAGGACGTTCATTCCTCTGGGCCCTCTGTATGCCAGGATTATTCCACTACAAGATGGCGGCCACTCACGGTTTGCTCGAGCTCCACTTCGGCACAGCGAGTGCTCGCAACCCCGGCTCCCTCGCATTTCACAACACTCGCCTCGACCGCAAGCCCATAGTCCTCACCTCTCCTCCTCCCTTTCGAACTACCCGGGATCTCATATTTGTTTCGCTCTATGCTCGTGTTCTCCACTGCCTGCTTCAGGTCTCTGGCTGTGAAGACCTCGATCAGTATGCCGCCAAGACGTCCTTCGTCGAGCTCCAAGCTCACGCCAAAGCCATAGTGTCCAAGTATGCCAGCGCGCAAGTAGCCCAGAACGAAAGGCAGAAGAGGGATAACGAGCGCCGTGCGTGGGACGGCAAGCACCAACACGACGGAGCGCACAGAGAAGCCGAGCAAGAGGCGCCTCCTCCAGGCTTCCTTCCTTCCCAAGGCGACGCGGTCTTTGAGAACGCGGTCCTTTTCCTTCGCGATGCTCTCCTCCTCCGTGAATTCAATGACGCCGTCAAGGTTGGTGACTCTGGCCGTGTCGTCGCAATCCTCAAGGTCTGGACGCTACACTTTCGAGGCTGCGGTCGCACCAAGTACGCGCACGAGATGCTCCATCTCATGCACAACTTGACTCATGTTTGGTCCGATGCATTGCGGTATGTCTCTCCGACATGCTCTTCTCTGCAATTCTTTTGCTAACAAACAGTTCAGCAAGATTGTCTTACAGAACTGGCTTGTGAATCCGACAGGGAAACCGGACTCTTGGGTTGAGGTGGATTTAATGCAGGAGCATCTGAACTTCTGGACAAAGGTGCGTGCACACGCAGCTATACATCAGTTCCGCCCAAGCTGATTCACGCCAGACAATCTATCAGGCGCATGGGAGCAATGCCTCATGGGAGTGGCTTGCGATGATATCGCCATGCATCGACATCCTCCGACGACTCGCCACCCAGATCAACCACGACCTCGGAGCTCGCCAAGGGTCCAAGCACACAAGCCCCGACCTCGAGCGTGATATCGCCGAGCTCATGCGTTCGATCGCAGAGCACTCCGTGTATGTAGTAGAACCAGGTCGGACTATCGACGATGACAAGAACATCGTTCCTAACGCCACCTCGCTCGGATTGTCTCTGTTCAACACCCCCCTCCGCGATTTCAATGCACAGGTGACTCGACTACAAAGGCGCTGCACTGTGAAGCCTGTGGCGGGTCCTCCGTATGTCACGCCGTCGTCAGACGTACAACCCACAGTACGAGATATTCCACTCGCCCCTCTTGGCCCCCATGTGGCTATCGATGTCGATCCCACCTTACCTCCCAGCGCCGTTACCGCGGCCTCCGATTCTGTCACAGTCCCGCTGGATGTGTCTACCCCACTCGCCTCGGCAGTGTCTCCCCTTATCGTTCGGGAGACCACTGTCTCTCCCGCCGGCCCTTCCCAATCTGCAGATAATTTTCAGCGCGGGGGCCCTGGCAGTGGCGCCGTAGTTGAGGATCCGTTCCAGGTTTGCGAAGACGAGGAGGACTTGGACACTGACCCCGACGAGGAGGAATACTGGAGCCATTTTGCTTTGGAACAAGAAGAGCGGCGCCCGTTTAGTCTCGAAACTGCTGCTGATGTTGCTCTTGACATGGACGAGGTTGTAGCACTCTTTTAGAACAGTATCATATGTCATAAATCTATTGCAACCCTCTCTCGCAGTACATAGAAAGCGTGATTTTCCCCAAGTCCAAATTCACACGGTGCAACCCGCCAAGAGGGCGCCCGAGCTGCCCAGCCTGTTCGGTGATCCTCACAACGGAGTTGGAATTTCCCATCACCGAACAGGCTGGGACGAGCCTAAGACTCTTAGGGCCAACGTGAGTAGTCCTTGTGGTCTAGTTGAGGGGATCATCAATGATTGACTCAATGATTGACGTTCCCTCGCCTTGGCTCTCCGCAGATCATCGATGTCGTGAACAAGACGCTCGCGTTCCACACTTCGGTCAACTACCAGAAGCTCGCGCCCTGGCCGTTCACGCTCGACGTGCACGAGGACCTGCTGAAGGACTTCGCGCGCATCCAGCAGCAGCAGTACGCCAGTGACTACGACCTCCATCTCGACGTCTCGCTCACGCTCAAGCGTCTCAACGACGGTCACTGCGTGTATGCCAACTACTGCTATGATTGTGCGTCTCCCTCTCTCCAAGCTCGCAGGTACTGACAAAGATTCGACGCTATGAAGCGCTTTTTGTGAACTACCTTCCTACCCCTTTGGTCGTCCTCACGGACGAGCACGGCGTTCAGGCCATCCATATCGCCCCAGAGGCTTTTTCCGCAGTCTCAACCACCCAGTTCCAGGATGCGATCCAGTTCTGGCAGAATGCTCTCCCTGGCGACCTCAAAGGCCAGCTCGAATCGGTGGGTCACTCTCATCCATACAAAGCCCACAGATTGTTTTACCATTGCATTGCACTGTGCAGCTCTCTGGCGCAAAGGTTATCGCAATCAACGGGCGCGACCCGTGGGTGGCTGTCGACGAGAATGCGGCGGTCGCGGGCTCGTTCCAGGGCTTCGGTACTCGCCAGAACGGGTGAGTCTCACCAGTTCCCGGCACCGCACTGAGGGGTGGCGGTGACTGAGCCGCATTTGCAGATTCTTTGCGAGCTACTCGATCGGGTGGGCGTACAATTTTGGCCAGTTCGCCCAGCAGTCCCTCCCTCAATCGGACTCGGTAGACCTCACGATACAACGCGTCAACAGCTCTAAGGTCGAGACGATCACTGTATGCGCCCTTTTCGTCCGTGTTTGGAGCCGCAGAAAATCTGACATAGGTGTAGATGCCGTACTACTCGAGATTCGTCGGTAGCAAAGGCGTGCGGTTCAGCGACACTGCCTCCTTCCGCGCGAAGAACTGTGTCGCCAGGGCCGTCACGAACGGCATCGACGACTATGCGCCTTCGTCATTCTCGTCCGCCGCCACCAAGAGCTCTGCCGCCCGCGCGAATCCCGCAGACAAGTTCCGCCAGGCTCCCATGCCGTCCGCCGCCTCCACGCCAGGTGGGAAGCAGGAGCTGATGAACGTCATGCTCGACACGGCGCCACTGTCCGACGCGACGCTCCCGCCCGACCTCCAGCCGACGGGGCCGCTCTACGGGAGCTCCGGCGACGCACAGTTCTTCATGCTCGACGACGGGAAGACGGGGGTGCTCGCGCTCGGGAGCTTCTCGTGGGAATCGGTGTACAACGCGCAGAACATCCTCACCAGGGGCTTCCAGAGCCTCCGAGCCGCGAACGCGACACAGCTCATCGTCGACGTCTCGAACAACGGCGGCGGGTACATCTGCCTCGCACACGTACGTCGCTCTCTTCCTTTTCGTTCTTGACCTTCGGGGTGGCGCTCAGATGTTAACTTGTGGAACCTACGCAGTGGCTGCACCGCGCCATCGCAGGACCCAAGTCCACGACTGAACCTCAAGCGGGGCTCGACACCGAGGCGCGCGCAGGCCCGCTCGCGCAGCTCGTCGCCAAGGCCGCGGCGGACCCGAAGGCGGACCCGTACGGGTACCTCGGCCTCTTCTCGTCGGCCTCGTGGACGTTCGCGAACAACACCGCGATGCCCGACCGCTACGACTGGCTGCAGCCCCCGGTGGAGAAGCGGATCAACGGGCGCGCGGACGCGTTCTCGCAGCGGCTCGGGCAGGAGTGCCAGCCGTTCGCGGTGACGCCGCCCGACGCGCCGCTGTTCGACGCGAAGAAGGTCGCGATCGTGGGCAACGGGCGCTGCGCGAGCTCGTGCGCGATCTTCGCGGTGCGTGCTGTGCTCGCTTCATGTTATGTAGGTGCGAGGGTGCTCATGAGTGGATTGGGTGTGGGGATCGACGCGCGGGGCAGATCACGATGGCGAAGCTGGAGGGCGCGAAGACGGTCGTGGTCGGCGGGAAGCAGACCGTGCCCCAGCAGTACTGCGGCACTGTCGGCGGGCAGTCGACCGACTTCACGACGGTCGACACGCTCGTCAAGACGGCGCAGCTCAAGAATAACTCGCTCGCGCCGCCCGACTTCCTCACCAACTCTGTGCAGGGCATCACCTTCCGCCTCGCCTTCGGCGTCGACCAGAAGGACCAGCCCGAAGGTATGTGTCGGCTTCTGTTTATGTTGCCGATCGTTCGCGCTGACATGGGATTGCGTGGCGGCGGACAGAGTGGCAGAATCACCCGGCGGACGTCAACCTCCCCTTGACGGCTGACATGTGAGTTTCGCCATTCGAAAAATCGGTAGTGAGCATGTCAACAAAGGCTAACTGTTATGTTAGCGTCAATCGTCCCCAAGCAATTTGGAAGAAGGTTGCTGAGACAGTGTTCTGAACAAGGTCGCCTTCTGGTATACGGACTGTTGTTTGTTTGTTTACTTATTGATCGCTTTATCCCGTATCCCAAGAAGTATACTATCGATGCTTACCCTGACTTTCTATCAGCTCGACAGCGGGCGGCGCTTTGTGCAGACTTTCGCGTAGAAGGGACACAGTCATGGCCAAGCCGATTGTTGGTGCTCTCAACGACTTGCCGGCAGACCTCGACATGGCGTCGGCCAGCTCATGGACTACTGCTGTCTCCTGGTCCGACACGCGCGTTCCGTGAACGCGTTAATCTCGACCATTGCAATTCTCTGTTCCGTTTACATTTTCTGCACGACGCGTTCCTTATGCCGACTCAGCCCGGCTCGGGTACCCGGGGCTGAGCGACTAAGATAGAGATGTGATGGCATACTAGTAGGACTTTCAAGTTAACTCCGTAGACACCTGGTAGACACGTCTCCTCAATCCATGCCTTAGGCACGGAAAGGGATGAGAGAGAATGACGGTGAGGGAGTAGTCTCATACCAAGACCGTCCGCGTGCCACGTGGTGGGAGGGGGTGAGGGAGAACACAGAACCGTCTGGTAAGTAAGCACGGCGCCTCATTGCTGGTTCCTCGCACAGCCCTGCACACAGCCCAATGTCACTGGCACTGGGCAGGGAGCGCGTGTGTTCTCGACGGTCTCTCACTAGATCTCACTGCCAAGCCTTCGTCCAGCATCGTGGTCCTCTCCTCTCCAGCCATAACCAGAACACCGAGCTCAGCAAGTTCGCTCGATTCACCATAACTCGACTCCACTCCGATAGTGATAATAAATGGCATCCGCTGCTGGCCGACCTTTAAACAATCCCGCCTGGCTGCCGCCCGAATGGACGGGCTGGTCCCTTCCTGACCCGAAGGTACGACGGTATTCCCTCCTTGAACTGAAACAATTGTGCATGGTTTGATTAATCATGAGTCTAGGTCGTAGACGAGCAACTTAAGAATGAGTTCACCGATGATCAGAGGGCGGAAGCCTGGGACAAGGCGGCAAAAGCGGTCAAGGCATACCACGATGAAGTGGTAGAACAGTGGCAAAAAGCCATGGACTCAGTCTTGGTATACGTGTGTATTTTATACTATGAATCGTTTTGATAAATTCCATCTGACTGCTTGAAGGCCGGTCTCTTCTCCGCCGTGTTGACTGCGTTCAACGTCCAGTCCTATCAGCTTCTCCAACCCGCTCCTACCGACTCCATGATTGCTACCTTACAGCAAATATCGGCCCAGTTGAACAGCTTCTCTGTCAACCCTACCTTTATCAACTCTACACAGCCTGTTCGGTCCCCAGACCAACTTCAACCACCCTTCCGCGCCTCACCTTCGGCCGTTTGGATCAACACCTTGTGGTTCGCTAGTCTCGTCTGTAGCCTCGCCTCCGCATCCATCGCCTTGATCGTCAAGCAATGGCTGTACGAGGAATCCAAGGGGCTCTCCGGGACGTCTCGCGAGGCCGCGCGACTTCGCCAGTACCGTCTGGACAGCCTGATCAAGTGGCGTGTTGGAGCGATCGTCCTCCTTCCATCCGTGCTCTTACAAGTTGCGCTATTTCTCTTCTTCGCTGGACTCCTCATACTCCTCTGGACGATTCACGAAACGGTGGCCGCCGTGATAACTGCTCTCATCGGCGCTCTCTTCCTCTTTGTCTTTGTCACCACCATCCTCCCCATTTTCGCAACTGACTGCTGTTATCGATCTCCCCAGACATATGGCATATTTATAGTGGTAACGCTGGTTTTGAATGGGATCTGTCGGCTTTTACAGGCACTTTCGCGGCAGTGCGCGGCAGTCCTCAGATCACTATGGATGGCATTCCCTTTTCCTCAAGGCCCTACGCTCCAAAGACTGGAAAATACGGTGTACGCCATCTACCGCAAATTTCGTGACTGGAATGTCGGCCACATCTCGACCTGGAAAGGCGCTGAACAGAACGAGGTCGCTCGAAACAACGGTCTCCTCGACCGCCGCATCGCCACCATGGCGTACACCACCACTTCTGGTGTCGAGCATCTAGAGGCGCTCCGCATCCTCCTCTCCGATCTTCCCTGCGACCAGGCCTTCTCCTGTTTTTCCGACGTCCACCGCTCTTGGATTCACCTGTGGGGCCGGAACCACGCTGTCGTTCACTCAGGCAAGCTCGCGCACATCCTGCTCGGGAAGCCCTTCCACGACGCTCTTCGCAAGGTGCTCACCGTCGACCCGGACCAAAGGGATCGCACCTTTGGCGGCGGCTGGATGGCATTGTCGTCTGGACCTGACTCCCTCCTCTTGCGCTATGCCAACGTAGCGGAAAACTTCACCCGCTCACCAGAACTCTTGTCGACTCTGGCTCTGGTTTCGATCGGCGACTCCATTCTCGCCAGGAAGACCGCTCGCCTTCTGTATGACAGTTTATACCTCGGTTTGGTCATGAGTTCAAGGCTGCCCATCATACCGTACGATGTTCTCAGAGACAGTACGTCCCACCTGCTCATTCTGGACTGCGCTTACACCTTCCAACAGTCATAGCTGTGGCCAGGTACAACGTCGAACATTGGGTCGCACCTGGTAGTGCAGACGAGGTCCAGCACAAGTTCCGGACTGTTTGCATATCCTTCGGATGCACGAGATGGGTATTGACAAATAATCTCGGCTTGACCGGAGAACAGGAAGCGTGGATACGCAATGAAACGCGTAGTCTTCTTTTTTGTTTACTGTCAAACAAAATAGCAGTGGCGTCAGCGGAAACGTCCTGGGCTACATTTGCATGGATGGTTGTTGGGCCGTTCATTGTCCTGTGCAGAGAGGTGTCGAAGGGCCGTGAGATGGTTCCCGACATGCTGATGTTCGGGAAAACGCACTCACCTGGCATAGATTTTTGGCACTCGGTGGAGACAAACGAGCTCAAATCCATGGTCCGAGAGCAGAAGCACAAGGAGCTGCACGAGGTGAGCTTTCCGTTGACACTCAGAGAGACTGATTCTGCGCTCAGGCTACCATCCTTTCAGAAGCACTGTTTCCACTCCCAGCAGCCTCCAATCCTGGTGTTCTGATCCCCTATTCACCATTCCTGTCTGATTTGTCTCCGAATACATTTCTCCTGGGCAAGGTTGAGCTGCACAAGCCTTCAAGTCCAGTCCCGCAGATGTTGGTGTGCTGACTGACCAGCCTGAACCCCTGGGCAATGGTGTTAGATATGGCCATGGAATCAGAACAGGATGGTAAACCATAGTTGGCGTATGGCGGACATCATTGCTTGTAGGCCAGACTCTGCCGGGCCAGCAGGACGCAAGCATAGCGAGAAGGACGAGAATTTCGACATCGCGACTGCGGTGTAGGTAGGTCGCAAGCGTAAGTAGTGCAAGGCGTGAGGCTAAGTCCATCGACCAGCGCCTCATCCTGCATACGTATACATCTCCACTTCGAACTTCTGAGATCGCACATATATGTCGTCGCACCCATCCCACACCACACGTTGAGCATAAAAAGCAATCATATTCGAACAGAGGAAGGGAGGGTCCATACATATGTGACAAGAAGGCCTAGACAATACGTAGTAGTAGTCAACGTCCAGAAACCAGTACTATTTACCGTATACGAATCGCGACGCAGCACGCCGAACCAGTCAGTCCACATAGTTCATGGTCCACGGAGCACCACCACAACACCGCAACACAACACACACAAACACACAATCTACAATTCACCACCCGACGATCGACCCCATCCCCGTCCTCCGTCACCCCACGTCCGACACTCCGTCCGCGTCCCGGCCAAGTCCGCCGCCGACCAGATCACAACCCGCCCGCCAGCCACTCCGCCGCCGACACAGCTTGCTCCGAGGGAGACCCGCATACGAGAACGTGTTGCGCATATAACAGAAGCATGTATGCCGAAGATAGAGAGGGAAGGGATGGGAGCGCATAATGGGGAAAGGGAAGACGACGGTGACCAAGCAGGCCGCCGATGGTGGTACAGCTGCAGCACGTTTTGGCTAGTGCAGCAGACAAGATGAG